>JANAVB010019795.1:3082092-3227686 GCA_029216955.1 Iris pallida | reverse complement strand
GAGCACCGGAGAAAAGTTTTGGGAACCTTAAGGAGGGAGAAGCTCTATGGTAAGCTATCTAAATGTGAATTCTTCTTAGAAAATGTGGATTTTCTGGGCCATGTTGTCACAGGAGAAGGAATTTTGATAGATCCAAAGAAGATAGCTGCTATTGAGAAGTGGAGTACACCAAGTTTAGTTGCTAAAATTAGAAGTTTCTTGGGCTTAGCTGGCTATTACCGAAAATTCGTGAAGGACTTCGCCAGGATAGCTGAGCCGATGACGAAGCTCACCAGAAAGAACGAAGAATTTATGTGGTATGAAGCTTGCCAGTCAGCATTTGAGGAACTGAAGAATAGACTTACAACGGCACTGATACTTGCGCTACCCGCAGGTACCGGCGGTTTCTCAATCTACAGTGATGCTTCTAGTAAAGGATTGGGTTGTGTTCTTCAACAACACGGGAAAGTAATTGCTTACGCATCTAGGCAATTATGGACTAATGAGAAGAACTATCCCACGCATGATTTGGAGCTTGCAGTAGTTATATTTGTACTGAAGCTGTGGAAGAATTACCTCTATGGAGAGAGAGTGGAAATATTTACAGACCACAAAAGTCTTAAATATGTTTTCATTCAGAAGGAGCTGAACATGCGACAGAGGCAATGGCTGGAGCTGATGAAAGATTTCGACATCGACCTGCAGTACCATCCGGGTAAGGCTAATGTTGTTGCATATGCACTTAGTCGATACCCGATGGCAATGTTTTTGACCAAGGAGCGACATTTGCTGGAAGGCATAGAGAAGCTTGGACTGGAGATTGTACTGCCTGAAGAGGAAATGAAGAAACTGGGAAGAGAAGCTATTGTACCAGGAGATGGTTCATCAATGATGCAGTTGCAAGTGCATTCAAGTCTGATGGACAGAGTCAAGGAGACACAATTTTAAGATGAAACGCTTTGCAAACTCAGAGATCAAGTGCTGGCAGGAACACTTGAAGGATTCTCAATCGCCAGTGACAGAACATTGAGGCGTGGTTCGAGGCTTTGCGTACCAACTGGCGAACTGAGAACAAGCTGATGCAAGAAGCACACCAGTCGCAGTATTCCATACATCCAGGAGCTAACAAAATATATCGGGATATGCGTACTGTAGTATGGTGGTACAGAATGAAGAAGGACGTAGCCAGATTTGTGTCTAGATGTTGATTTGTCAACAAGTAAAGCCAGCAGACAGAGACCAGCAGGACTGTTGCAGCCGCTAGACATTCCGGAGTAGAAATGGGAACACATAACGATGGATTTTGTGTCAGGTTTGCCTCGATCCCAAGGAGGGAAGGATACCATTTGGGTTATTGTGGACCGACTGAAGAAGTCAGCTCACTTTATCCCCTTCAAGGTTGGTCTATCCGCCGAGAAGTTGGCAACACTGTACATGCAGCATATCTACCGGATTCATGGAGTTCCAATAAGTATTGTATCTGACAGAGATACCAGATTCACCTCTCATTTCTGGAAGAGCTTGTACGACAGTTTGGAAACACAATTAAAGTTCAGCACCGCCTACCATCCTCAAACTGATGGACAATCGGAGAGAACCATCCAGACGCTAGAGGAAATGCTGAGATCTTGTATCTTAGAATTTGGAGGGTCTTGGAAAGACCATTTGTACTTGGTAGAGTTCTCCTACAACAACAGCTACCAAGCTAACATCGGTATGACTCCGTTCGAGGCACTCTATGGACGTCGTTGCCATACTCCACTTGCTTGGGACGAGTAGGAGAAAGAGTATTACTTGGACCTGAGATGGTGACCGATGCAGCAGAGAAGGTAAAGGTGATTAGAGACAAGCTCAGGATTGCTCAGGACAGACAGAAGCATTGGGCTGATTGCAGTCGTCGACCACTGGAGTTCGAAGCAGGAGATAGTGTCTTCGTCAAGATTTTCTCTACCCGAGGAACTATCAGATTTGGGCAGCAGGAAAGCTGAGCCCCAGGTACATCGGCCTATTTGAAGTTTTGAGCCGAGTCGGAGAAGTAGCGTACCGATTAGCTCTACCAGCTAATCTTGAGGGCGTGCACAACGACTTCCACGTTTTACAGCTCAGACGCTACATCCCGGATTCGAGCCATATCTTGGACCATTCGGAGCTGGAGATTGGACCCAGCCTCACAGTACCAGAGAAGCCAGTGGCGATTTTAGACAGAGGTGAGAAGAAAACCAGGAACTCTGTGACGCCCATAGTCAGAGTTATGTGGCGACACAATTTCCCAGGCGAGTCTACCTGAGAGCGAGAAGACGAGATGCGTGAGCACTATCCGTATCTATTTGAGACCTGAGGTAACTCCTAACCCTATCATTTAATTTCGAGGACGAAATTTTCTAAGGAGGGAAGGTTGTGAAACCCGTAAAATTTCGGTTAATTAATTAGATAATTTTATTAGCTAAATTATTATAATCATTATTAATTGTTAATTTAGGAAAATAGTATTTTTAGAAAAATTATTATTTCTGGAATTTTTAGTGTTTGGTCTGACCGTCCCGAACTTGTCCCGGACCCGTCTCGATCCATTTTGAAATCGAACCCAAACTCGGTTTTATCCTTAAGTCCATTAGTTTATAATTATAAGTATAAAATTCTAATCTTATCATTTAAAGAAAAGCAATTCTTTTTTTTCCTTAAACTCTCATTACTCACTCTCTCTTTCTCAATTTTTTCTTCTTCAAGTAACCAGCGAATGAGACTTTTTCTTTCATTTCCCTTCCGTTCTAATCCGCAGCCGACCCCTCCCCTTCCAAACCGTCGGCCGACCTCTCCTCTCCCGAAACCCCCAGATCATCATTATAAAATGCCTCCCCTCTCCCTCTACTTCTCCATCGCCCTCCCCAAGCCCTAAACGAGCCCCGACGCCGACCCGGCCCCTCCGACGATTCCGAGATCCCGTCGGCTCCGCCCGAGCCGGCGACCGCCAGGCCAAGCGGCGACCTGCCGCTGCTGTCCCCGAGCCGTCCGCGGCCACCCAGGCCGATCCGACCTCCCGGCCTTTCGGCTGACCCTCCTTTCCCGCTTCCAGAGCCGTCCGACGGCGACCCCTCTGCCGTCGACCCGTCCGTAGCATCCCGGTCCAGCACCTCCCCGTGTCCAGCTTGCTGTTCCGAAACTGTTGTTTCGGTTTTCCGTGGCCGATCCCGCTGTCCAGCGCTTTTCGTTTCCGTTTCCGAGATTATGCCGCGGCTCCCTGACCAACGAATATTGGGTAATCCCTGTTAATCAGAGTAGTTCGTCCCTTCCATAGAGTCAATGATGACATGGTCTCCGATCCCGCTATGGGAATCAGATCGATTCAAGGTTTCAGATTTTCGAACTTTCTTTCGCATTTATTCTGTAGTTTTGTGGTTTCTCGAAATTTCTGAGTTAAATTCGGATTTTTCCCAGATTATCTTGTATATGGTTCTATGACCATTTTCTTCGTAGTTTGGTTCTGTGGTTTTCGGTTTTTTGAATTCCATTTGGGTTTTCTGAATTTTATTTCAAAACGTTCTGTTTGGTTAATTATGGTTTATAATTTAGCTATCTCTGGTTTGGGATATGTATTTGTATTGTTTGGCATTTTCCCAGGATTGAGTTGTCCCAATTATAGTGGAGGTGCTGTCCAAATTTTCGAAAAATATATTAAAGTTTGAATAAAACTATTTCCAAATCCCGGCCTTTGTAAAACGAATTACAACTTGAATTGTTGGTTTTAAAATATGGTTTTTGTATCATTTTTCGGGCAATGACCGTATCGGTCTGTAGACCCTAGCGAAATGCAAACAAAACGAAATCAGAATTTCGGATGTTGAGGCATAAGCTAGAGTGCAACATGATATTTTGGACCAAGTCTGAGACTTACCATATTTTATATTTTAAATTAAATTATTATTTTAGAACGTATTACTGGCCAATAGTATTTTGAGTGCAGGGCCTCGACCTGCTGAATGGACTGCTTTTCGACTTTCAGAGTTCACCAGTGTTTTATTTAATTAATTGATGTAATAATTTGTAAGGACATAAGCCCAGTTTTTATCCTTATTTCTGTGGCCCTGTATTTGTGTAGCGTAGCTCTTTAACTTTTTTTCTGGTTTTATTGGTTTTGTCGTAGATGTGAAAATATTAAAAGAATATTATTTTGAATTATAGAAAATTTATAAGATTTTCTCACATTAAATAGATAGTAAAATTACAAGTTTGTAATTTAACAAATTCATGATTTCTCATTAAAAAGAAAGACTAGTTTTATATATATTATGAAAATACCAAGTTTTGCCAATAACCTGTAACTACCATTGTTTCCAATAAAATATTAAATTGACTTTTACTTCGTAAATTATTAATAGTAAATCGCATCGATACGCGTGTTATGATAGAATAACATAAAACTTGACTAGGATTAAATTTTAGAGATTATAACTAGAACATCTAGATATGGTTCAAATATGTTTCTAAGAAGGGATTCTCAACTGTAGGATTTCGAGGACGAGTCTGACTACTTCCCCGGTACCAATTTCAAATCCAGTTATAAACTAAGGCAAGTACGGTTATATTTATTTTCCAATTTTATTATTAATTGTAATATTGCAAGATTAAACCACATTGCTACACGGAACTCTCTTGTAGAGTATTGATTATTATTGATTGTGGATTGGGAGAGTAGTGTATTGTTCTATGACCAATACCTTCATATTGCATAATTGTGCGAGAGCTTACTCCTTTTCACACGAGGATAAGCCGTATCGTATCACTAGGATACTATTGTACAATCCAAGCCGGTCATAAGCATTACTGTCACGAACCGCACCCTAGAGTAAGGGCACGAGACGTGGGTACGTCTAGCCTACACCACAGTGTCGGCGGTAGAACGCTGTCCTAGGTCTCATACATTTAACAGTATAAGGCTAAACAGTTTATACTCCCCGAATGGGGGTGACATAGCAGAAAGTAAACTCAATCACAACTAAGGCAGAAAGATAAGATAGAAAGATAGATAGATACTACTGAAAAGAAAGGAATGATCCACAAGTACAAACAGAGAGTCTAAGTGTCTAAGATAAGTACATATCCCAAATCCCAAGTATCAAATATATATACAGTCATCCAGAGAGTAATGTAAATGAAAACATCCTAGTCTAGAGGAGTGTCGTCCACAGCTAAAGGCTCCTGCTGCTGGTCCAGGTCTGTACTGTCATCTAAGGTAGCCCCATAATAAGTGGGACAGCATAAGTGGGACAGCACGCCTCGTCCTCATCCTCTGTAATATTTCAACAGGTCCAGTCAGGACAGGAGCGAGCACAATACATCTCAACAAGTCATAGCAGGAAAGGAAATATAATCATGCTAGAGAATAAAATACAGGAAACTGAAGAATAACAGTATGTAAAAGAGAGACTGTGAGTAAATATCTATGATATATAAAGGAGACAGTGCTGTGATTCAGAGTACAAGACGAACATGTGAATGGCTTGGGACTGATTCATGACTACTAAGAGTGATTCATGACTACACTACTTTGGATATTTATTCACATGACCATTCATACTCCCCCGTACTCCAATCAATACACAAGGATCCAGTCAAGTTACGTTAAGATTCATGACTAAACTACTTGACCCATAGGTGATTCATGAATTGATTCGTGAAGGCTCGGTGATCATGAGAGAACATGAGTCACTAGCTGATTCCCGAAGATTCATGATAATAGAAGCAAGAGATACGTGATGTAAGTGAAACACATGAGACAAGAGTATCTGATGCTCCCGAGAGGGAAACATCTCAAGAAGGGATCCATATAGTACTAATCCGTGTTACCAACGTGTCAGCATCAAGTAAGATAATCTAAAACAGGAAATATAATCCTAAACAAGATATAAAATGATCAGAGAATGTACTCGCATGCTATCTGAGTGTCCGGATGAAAAGTACTGTCCGAGGAGAGGTGTCTGGCTCCTAATCAGAACAGCACAAGTCACAACAAGTCCAAAATGGTAACATGAAGTTTACTATGCATTCTGTATGATTCTAGGTCAATCTAGACCAAAGCCAACTCTTGGTCAACCTTGGTCAACCCTAGAAGTCAAACTAGGTCAACCAAGTCAACCTAAGTCAAACAAGTCTACTAGTCTACTAGTCTATTCTAAGCCTAATCAAGACTAAACAAGTCTAACTAAGCTCTCACTAGTCTAACAGACACAATAGGCCAATACCACACACACACACACACACACACACACACACACACACACCACACACACACACACATATATATATAATATATATATATAATATATATAATATTATATACAAATAGAAATATGCCTAACACATTAGCTACTACACATATTGAAATCCCCTTATATCCTACACTACCATCACACATTCACATTAGATTAGGCATCTAATATATAGCTATAGGCATACTCACATATATGAAATATGTATACATTGTATTTCATAGAGAGGGGGAATAACATGTTAGATGTGTGTGTGAGAATGTCAAACATACAATGTGTGTGTGTGTGATGTGCTCCTAAGTGTCAGGATCATGTGAACCTGTGTTCAAGAATATAGGTGAACTGAAACATGTATGTGTGTGTATGTAGGATGTGTGTGTCTGTGTGTGCCACAGGTTGTGTTTAGCAGGAAATAGAGTGTGTGGACTGTACAGGAATCTCAAGGACAAAAAGTCCAGTTAACAGTGTGTGATTGAGAGGAGGCAATGTGGTGTCAATGTGTTCATGTATGTGTGTTCCAGGAATTATGTATATATGCTACACATGTGTAAGTGACAGTGATATCATTAGCCATCAGTGAAACATATGTGGGTGTGCATTCAGTCATTGGGAAGATGGCAGGAATGTGCTCAGGATTTAATCAAACAGTGAAAATATTGACAGGTAATATGAAACAGTGAGCATGTATGCAGGAATCCCATTCCCTGTGTCTCAGGAAGACAGTAAACATATGTGTTGACAGGAAAATGTGTGCTAATGTGCTTCACAGGAATATGTGTATATGCTACATATGTGTAAGTGACAGTAAAATTGTGTGTGATAGGATATGTTCTCAGGTTTAACCAACTAATTAACATTTAATGGAAACCCAGATTTCAGAACTAAATGACAGTGACAAGTATAGGTATTAGCATTGATTAAGGAAAGGAACCAGTTCACAGTTTAAAAAGGAATTGAAACCAGTTCACTGTTGTTAAATTTCCAGTGTGTAAGGGCATATACTCAATCGAATAGATAGGTACTCAACCTAACACATGTGGGTGAGTCCCATTAACATTCAATCACTATAAAACAGCTAGCCTTGATTCAAACTCAGGAAATGAAATATTCTCAGGAAATTGACAGTTGAAACAAATGCAAGTTCAACATTTTGAAGCCCAACTCAACATCGATTATCCCATTTAATGATCAAGACCTATCCTAGTATGAAAAATCAACTTAACAGAGATTTGGGAATATGTTAGGATATAATTTAGCATTTAATCACATATTAAACCATAATGAAATCTCTAAAAAATCAGGAATTAAAACAGTGTACAGTCACTGATACTCTAGTGTATCAGTCGACTGGAATTATCCAAAACCACATTCGATTTAACAATTAAAATGATGAACATAAGGTAGATAATAATTAGGGAATATTAGTAGGTAACATAAAAACAAAATGGTGTACTAGATAGGACACAGAAGTGTCCAACATTACTCAAACCAGTGTACATTGAATTTGTACAGTGGCTGTGCTCCCTGTGTCCAGTGCATGCCAGATTCCTCACCCGACACGAATATCAGGACACAAAACTTTGGGGATGACACGACAGTCATTGCCCCTCCTTGTCCAACCACACGTGTCCACGTGCTCTGTGCACTGAGCACGAGCACGCTGGTGCAGGGGAATGCTACCCGCGCGGCGCGTGGTGCACCCGCGTGTACACGTGTCCAAAGCAACACGACACGACACAAGACACGCTCAGTCGAGCAAAAACACGTAAGCCACATCCCAACACAACCCTATTCAAACACATTACAATATCTCGATCGAAATGCCCACTGTGGCATTTCGTCGAACACCTACGTTGGTTACTGATACGTGTCCGATACGGACACGTACAGGACACAAAATCGAGCAAACCCTATTCCTACAGTACAAGGACACCTAGGGCTTGGTGTTTATGCAAAGAAAACCTAATTTAATGGATGAATAGAGTTATACCTATGTGTGTTCTTGACAACAAAAAGCCTCTTCAAAGGAGCTCTCCAAAAGCCACCCAAAATCTCCAAATTGTTTAAATCCTGAGATGTGACTCCACAAATATTAGAGAACAGTGATTAGAATACTATAGAAGAAATCCCAATAAAAATGGAGCTCTATTGATTAAACTATGAAGAAATAAAATGGAGGCTCACCTAGTTCTTAGGAAAAATGATAGAATATTGAAAGGAGGCACAACTTTCGAAAAGGATACTATATAGGCAAGGGGGGGTCTTGGCCGGCCACATAGCTTAGGGTTAGGGTTTCTAGGGTGCATCCAAGGGCTAGCAATGAATCAAGTCTAATGAGTGGCCTAGAATCTAGGGCTCCTTCCTAGTCCATTTGCAACCCACTCAACCTAGCTAAACATGACTCAACCATAATCCAATACTAACTAATTCTCAATGTGGCTAACTAGACTAGTCATGACTAATCTAGGTTAGGTCCAATCTAGGTTAGGCTAACCTAAACCACATGGCAATAATTAACTAATATTTAAATCACACCATTCAAACAAATATTTTAAATTCCTAATAAAATATATTAAATTTAAATATTTTAAAAATGACAAAAATACCCTCAAACTAGAAATGTGGTAGTGACAAATCTATCCTCCTTAAAAACTTTTGTCCTCAAAATTGAAAGGCGAAATGCAACTGATGAGAAGGATATAAAGTATACCTCACGGTCCAAAAAGATATGGGTATCGCTCGCACATCTCATCCTCCGCTCCCAGGTAGACTCTCCTGAGAATGTTGTCTCCATACAACGCGAACCAAGGGTACCTGGCTCCTCAGTACCTTCTCTGTCGATCCAGAATCTCCACTGGCTGCTCTGGATAGCTGAGAGAAGGCCCAACCTCAATCTCCGAATGGTCAAGCACATGACTAGGATCAGCCACGTACCGTCTCAACTGTGATACATGGAATACGTTGTGGACCCCCACTAGTGCAGGTGGCAAGTCTAGCCTGTAAGCCACGTCGCCGACTCTTTCGCTGATAACGAAAGGGCCGATGAAGCACGGGCTAAGCTTCCACCTCCCCCAAAACGTATCGTACCACGAGTCGGAGATATCCTCAAGAAAACCTGGTCTCCAACCTAATCACAAGCAAGGTCTCAATTAATTATGATAAACAAACATGATCAAAATCATAAACACAAACCCTAAATCTATATCCTATCTCTAATCTGTACCTCAAACTCTAACGGCCCAGTGGCTATCGGACCAGTACCGATGTCTGTCCTGCGCCACGCGAAGTCTGTCCCTGATGAGCTTCACCTTCTCGGCTGCGTCAACAACCATCTCTGGTCCCAGTAAAGCTCGCTCACCAATATCATCCCAAGATAAGGTGTACGATACCTACGCCCGTACAGAGCCTCGAAAGGTGACATCTCTATGTGGCCTGAAAACTGTTGTTGTAAGCAAACTCCAAATGTAGATGATCCTCCCAGGAACCTTCGAAATCCAAGACGCACGTCCGCAGCATATCCTCGAGCGTCTGAATAGTCCTCTCTGACTGTCCGTCCGTCTGGGGGTGGTATGCAGTACTAAACTTGAGCTGAGTGCCAAACTAGTCTGCAACTCCTCCAAAAATGGGAAGTAAAGACTATCCTGATCCGAGACGATGCTGACCGGAACCCCGTGAATCCTGACTATCTGCCGCATGTACATCTCCGCAAGCCTCTCTGTAGACGTACCCACCTTGAATGGCAAGAAGTAGGCCGATTTGGTCAACCTGTCAACGATGACCCAAATCGCGTCTTTTTCCTGGTGTACGCGGTAACCCTAATACAAAATCCATAGTGATATGCTCCCACTTCCACTCTGGAATGGGCAATGGCTGCAACAATCCACCGGGCCTCTGCCTCTCTGCCTTGACCTGCTGACAGACCAAGCATCTAGCTACGAAGCGAGATACCTCCCGTTCATCGTACCACCAAACATGCTCCCTCAGATCTCGGTACATTTGTTCGCACCAGGGTGTATAGAGTACTGAGATCTGCGGGCCTCCTGCAAAACCTGCTTCCATGAGCTCCGCTGGGCATACATAACCTGGAATCGTGCCTCAAGGCACCATCCTCTGCAAGAGAAAACTCGCCATCCACCAGCCCTGCTCGAACCTGCTCTCGGAGACACCACAGAGCAACGTCCTCAAACTGTGTCGACTTGATCCTCTCCACCAAGTCTGACTGAATCTGCAGGCCCCATAACTGCATCTGAACTCCGGGCACGACCTCAATCCCCAGGCTCTCCAAATCAGCAAGCAAGTGACGGTCCATGGTCAAACACATGGCTGTCGGATACCTACTCAAGGCATCGGCAACCACGTTGGCCTTCCCTGGATGATACTGAAGTGATATGTCGAAGTCCTTCATCAACTCTAGCCATCTGTGCTGCCTCATGTTGAGTTCTTTCTGTGTAAACACATACTTTAAGCTCTTGTGATCTGTGAAAATCTCCACCCTCTCTCCATACAGATAGTGCTTCCACAACTTCAGAGCAAATATCACTGCTGCAAGCTCCAGGTCGTGGTAGGGTAGTTCTTCTCATGGGGACGTAATTGCCTGGAAGCATAGGCAATCATCTTCCCGTGCTGCTGCAATACACAACCCAGCCCCTTCTGAAGCATCACTATAGATAGTGAATCCCCCTGATCCTGAAGGCAATGTCAGAATCGGAGCTGTCGTAAGCCGCTTCTTCAACTCATCAAAAGCTGTCTGACACTCCTCTGACCAAACATACTCAGCATCCTTCCGGGTCAACCGAGTCAACGGCTCTGCAACCCGGGAGAAATCCTGCACAAATCTCCTATAATATCCTCAGCCCCAAGAAACTCCTGACCTCTGCCACTGAAGTCGGCGCTGCCCATGCCTCAACTGCTACGATCTTCTCGAGGTCAACTGAGATACCATCTCCAGTCACCATATGCCCCAAAAAGTCAACCCGGTCCAAGAAGAACTCACACTTGGAGAGCTTCCCATAAAGCTGTTCCTTTCTGAGAGTCTCCAGCACTATCCTCAGATGCTCCTCGTGCTCCTCAGTCTTGGAATACACCAAGATGTCGTCAATGAATACCACCACGAACTTGTCCAAGTACTGGTGGAACACCTTGTTCATTAGGTTTAAAATACTGCTGGTGCATTGGTTAGCCCAAACGGCATAACCAAAAACTCAAACTGCCCGTACCGCGTCCTGAAAGCGGTCTTAGGAATATCCTCCCTTCACCTTCACCTGGTGAAACCTGACCTCAAATCAATCTTGGAGAACACCCGAGCTCCGTTCAACTGATCAAAGAGATCATCGATCCGCGGCAGTGGGTATCTGTTCTTGATCGTCATGTTGTTGAGTGCCCTGTAGTCAATACACATCCTTACTGACCCGTCCTTCTTCGCACAAACAATACTGGTGTACCCCATGGTGACGAACTCGAACGGATGAAGCCCTTGTCCTGCAGCTCATCCACCTGCTTCTTCAGCTCCACCAACTCACTGTTGTTCACTCGATAGACGTACTGAAAGATGGGTTCCGCTCCTGGAACCAAGTCTATCGAGAACTCAATATCTCTGTCTGGTGGCAATCCAGGCAACTCCTCTGGAAAAACATCCATATACTCTGCTATCAATGGGTGTGGAATCGTCTGCTCCTCAACCGATACTCCGCAGAAAACTCCGCTTCTCTGCTCCGCCTGACGTCTGGAGTACTCGAACTCTGGCTCCCCCGGCACTCTGAAGAGAACTCTACCCCCTCTGCAATCAATGCTGGCATGGTGCCTGCTCAACCAATCCATACCGAGTACTATATCATAGTTTGGCAATGGCATTACGAGCAGGCTCACCTCCAACTCACGACCTCCCAAAACAACACTTCCGACCATTACAAACATCACTCACGAGGATAATGCCAACCCCGGTCGTGATCTTGTAAGTCCTAGGCAACGATTCAGCTATGATACCGTGTCTAACCGCAAATGATACTGATACGAAACTATGCGAAGTACCGAAATCGAACAATACAAAAGCTAGACTGGAGTCGGAGAAGAACCGAACCTGTGATCAGCTCTCCTATCGCCTCTGCATCCTCGGCCGCCATGGCGAAAGCTCGACCCTGCTGCCCTCCCCGGGCCTGCTGCTGGTGCTGGACAAACCTCTGCTGCTGTGTCGGCAAGGGTCCCTTCTGCTGCTGCTGTCCTGTTGGAGCCCTGGCTCCTGTTTCTGCTCCCTGTCTATCCTGTCGGTATACTGAGCGCAGTCCTTCATCTGATGGTTTCGCTGCTCCGCAAAGAAGACATCTACCCAACCTCTTCCTGCACTCGTCCCACCCGTGCCCTGGCTTCTTGCAATAAGCACATGTGGTGCCTGCTGCCTCGGTGCCTGCTGCTGCAACCCTCTGCTGCTGATGGTGCACCTGCTGGAAAGGTGCCCGGGCCTGCTACTGGAACTGCTTGCTGGTGAACTGGCCTCTGTGGCTGCTGGTGCTGGAAATATGGCCTCTTGGCCTGGCCCCCACTGCTGCTGCCCTCCCTGGAAGTCTCGCCCCATCTTGAGCCTAAGCTCAAGATCATCCTCCGCAGCTAATGCATCCAATAAAATCTCGTCAAAGGTACCACTGCGGGCATTCTTGGTGTAGGACTTGACCTTCTTTACCAAGCCCTTCCGAAACCTCCGGGCCTTCGTCGCCTCGGACAGTCCCTCTATAAATCTGCCCAGGCGGCAGAACTCTCCTGTGTACTCCTCTACGGACTGGCTCCCCTGGACTAGGGCCTCGAACTGGGTCTCGAGGGCTCCTAGCGCTGCATCCGGGAAGAACTTCTCTTTCAACAGCTTCTTGAATGCTGCCCAAGTCTGTCCTGCAGTACCAACCCTCGGGTCGGTCTGGTACCACGTACGGGCCAGATCCTGCATCATGCTGGTCGCTGCCTCAATCTGGAGTCTCGTCGGGATCTCAGCCAACCTGAATATCTCCTCCATGTGCTCGATCCACTCGTCGACATACAAGATCCCCTCTGTCCCTCGGAAGTCCCTCGGGTGCATCTTCTGAAAATCCTGGATGCCCTTCTCTCCCGTGGCTGGTGCGGCTGCAGGGCTGCCGCTGGCTGAGCTATAACTCTCTCCACAGTAGTTACGGCTAGATCGATGCCTCGGCTGATCTCTGCTGTCTGCCTCTGCTGTTGGGCCTGCTGACCCTCCATAAACTGCCGGAAGAAAGTAAACAGCTGAACGGCGTCAACTGTCCCCGGAGGTGGCTGCTGCTGCTGAAGCACATCCGGAATCACCGAACGCAACTCATGCCTCACAGGTAGAGGGGCTCCTCCGAAAGCAGCTGAAACGCCTACCCCAGCTGGCATGACTGGGGCTGCGGTACCAAGGGCTGCTGCTGAGTATGAGAGGTGGCAGACCTCTCATCGGCGTCCCCCTAGCCCTGGCGATGTGATCTCGTCTCAACCATCCTGGAGACAGATCAAAAGAAACAATTGCTGAGAAGGAGTCAAAAATAGCAAAGACGGACAGTTAATATTCAAAGGAAGACAATAGCAGAAAAATGTAGATATACGGAATCTGATAAAGAGTTTTTCCTAATGTGATTGAGTACCTTCAAAATATCCTAATTCTACTGCAGGCTGCAGTGATATTCTAGTTCGAATACCACTACATTTCTAAACTAGACCTGCATGGGCCACCAGTAAAAACGTGTCACGATCCGTACCCTAGAGTAAGGGCACGAGACGTGGGTACGTCCAGCCTACGCCGCAGTGTCGGCGGTAGAACACTGTCCTAGGTCTCATGCATTTAACAGTATAAGACTAAACAGTTTATACTCCCCGAATGGGGGTGACATAGCAGAAAGTAAACTCAATCACAACTAAGGCAGAAAGATAAGATAGAAAGGTAGATAGATACTGCTGAAAAGAAAGGAATCCACAAGTACAAACAGAGAGTCTAAGTGTCTAAGATAAGTACATATCCCAAATCCCAAGTATCAAATATATATAAACATTCATCCAGAGAGTAATGTAAATGAAAACATCCTAGTCTAGAGGAGTGTCGTCCACAGCTAAAGGCTCCTGCTGCTGGTCCAGATCTGTACTGTCATCTAAGGTAGCCCCATAATAAGTGGGACAACACGCCTCGTCCTTATCCTCTGTAATATTTCAACAGGTTCAGTCAGGACAGGAGCGAGCACAATACATCTCAACAAGTCATAGCAGGAAAGAAAATATAATCATGCTAGAGAATAAAATACATGAAACTGAAGAGTAGCAGTATGTAAAAGAGAGACTGTAAGTAAATATCAATGATATATAAAGGAGAGACAGTGCTGTGATTCAGAGTACAAGACGAACATGTGAATGGCTTAGGACTGATTCATGACTACACTAAGGGGGCGTTTGGTACGCGGTATTTTTTTTTATTTCCGGAAAAATTTAAGATGAGAATCTATTACCACGTTTGTTTGGCTTATAAAAAATTTATTCCCGAAAATTATAAATACCCGGGTAAGTAGTTTTCCCACAAAACATGGAAATTCTATCCCTTGAGAATAGGTGGGTATTTTTTTTTGCCCGGGCAAAAAAAAAATTGTTAAAATTTTTTTCTTCTTTTTTGATCAATTTTGATTAGTTTTGAACATTTCTTTTCCTTTTTTGTCGTTTTTATCGTTTTTTTGTCATTTTTTGTCGTTTTTACCAATTTTTTGTCGTTTTAAGCAATTTGTCGTTTTTACCCATTTTTTTGTCTTTTTCGTCACTTTTTGATTATTTTTGTCGTTTTTATCGTTTTTTGTCATTTTTTGTCGTTTTTACCATTTTTTTTGTCGTTTTAAGCGATTTTTGTCGTTTTTACCCCATTTTTTTGTCTTTTTGTCACTTTTTGATTATTTTTTTTCGTTTTTATAAGTTTTTTGTCATTTTTTTTCCGTTTTTACCAATTTTTTGTCGTTTTAAGCAATTTTTTGTCGTTCTAAGCAATTTTTTGTCGTTTTTACCCATTTTTTGTCATTTTTTATCACTTTTTGATTATTTTTTGTCGTTTTTATCGATTTGTTGTCATTTTTTTCGTTTTTTACCAATTTGTTTTGTCGTTTTAAGCGATTTTTTTTGTCGTTTTTACCCATGTTTTGTCTTTTTGTCACTTTTTGATTATTTTTTGTCGTTTTTATCGTTTTTTTTTGTCATTTTTTCGTTTTTACCAATTTTTTGTTGTTTTTACCAATTTTTTGTCGTTTTTACCATTTTTTTTGTCGTTTTAAGCAATTTTTTGTCGTTTTTACTCATTTTTTGTCTTTTTTTGTCACTTTTTGATTATTTTTGTCATTTTTATCGCTTTTTTGTCATTTTTTGTCGTTTTACCCATTTTTTGTCGTTTTAAGCAATTTTTGGTCGTTTTTACCCTTTTTTGTATTTTGTCACTTTTTGATTATTTTTTGTCGTTTTTATCCAACTTTTGTCCTTTTTTGTCGCTTTTTTGTCAATTTTTTGTCGTTTTAAGCGATTTTTTGTCGTTTTTTGTATTTTTTTAGCTGTTTTTTTACGATTTTTAGTCGTTTTTGTCGTTTTTTTTTTTTTCGCTTTTTGGTCATTTTTACTTATTTTATGTTGTTTTTTATCATTTTTGTCGCTTTTACCTTTTTGTCGTTTTTGTCGCTTTTTGGTTATTTTTTTGTCGTTTTAATCGATTTTTTGTCGTTTTAACCGATTTTGTGTTCTTTTTTGTCGTTTTTATCGATTATTTGTTTTTAACCGATTTTTTGTTATTTTTTGTCGTTTTAACCGATTTTTTTTTGTCGTTTTTGCCGCATTTTGGTTTTTTTGTCGTTTTTACCGATTTTATGTCATTTTTGTCGTGTTTTGGTTATTTTTGTCGTTTTTACCATTTTTTTGTTATTTTTGTCGTTTATACATTTTTTGTCGCTTTTTGGTCATTTTTTGTCGTTTTAACCGATTTTCGTCGTTTTTTCATCGTTTTTGTCGTTTTTTGTTATTTTGTCGTTTTTTACGATTTTTTTCGTTTTTTACGATTTTTGTCCTTTTATCGGTTTTTTTTTATTTGTTCATTTTTTTTCGTTATTATTATTTTTTATTTTTTTTCTGGAATATTTATATTGTCACCAAACATGGGAATATAATTTTCTCGGGAATTTTATTCCTTGGAATTTGATTCCCGGGAATATAGAATTCCCGGCTATATAGTATTCCGCATACCAAACGCCCTGCGTTTGGTATGCGGTATTTTTTTTATTCCCGGAAAAATTTAAGATGGGAATCTATTACCACGTTTGTTTGGCTTATAAAAAATTTATTTCCGGGAATTATAAATACCCGGGTAAATAGTTTTCCCACAAAACATGAGAATTCTATCCCTTGAGAATAGGTGGGTATTTTTTTTTTGCCCGGGCAAAAAAAAATTGTTTAAATTTTTTTCTTCTTTTTTGATCAATTTTGATTAGTTTTGAACATTTTTTTTCTTTTTTTGTCGTTTTTTATCGTTTTTTTTGTCATTTTTTGTCGTTTTTTTTACCAATTTTTTGTCGTTTTAAGCAATTTTTTATCGTTTTTACCCATTTTTTTGTCTTTTTTGTCACTTTTTAATTATTTTTTGTCGTTTTTATCATTTTTTTGTCATTTTTACCATTTTTTTGTCGTTTTTAAGCGATTTTTTGTCGTTCTTACCCATTTTGTCTTTTTCGTCACTTTTTGATTATTTTTTTTCGTTTTTATCAGTTTTTTGTCATTTTTTTTTCGTTTTTACCAATTTTTTTTCGTTTTTAAGCAATTTTTTTGTCGTTTTTTTACCCATTTTTTGTCGTTTTTTGTCACTTTTTGATTATTTTTTGTCTTTTTTTATCGATTTTTTTTGTCATTTTTTTGTCGTTTTTACCAATTTTTTTGTCGTTTTAAGCAGTTTTTTTTGTCGTTTTTACCCAAATTTTGTCTTTTTGTCACTTTTTGATTTTTTTTTTGTCGTTTTTTATCGCTTTTTTTTTTGTCATTTTTTCGTTTTTTTTTACCAATTTTTTTGTTATTTTTACCAATCTTTTGTCCTTTTTACCAATTTTTTGTCGTTTTAAGCAATTTTTTGTCGTTTTTACTCATTTTTTGTCTTTTTTGTCACTTTTTGATTATTTTTTGTCGTTTTATCGCTTTTTTGTCATTTTTTGTCGTTTTTACCCATTTTTTGTCGTTTTAAGCAATTTTTGGTCGTTTTTACCCTTTTTTGTCTTTTTTGTCACTTTTTGATTATTTTTTGTCGTTTTTATCCAACTTTTGTCCTTTTTGTCGCTTTTTTGTCAATTTTTGTCGTTTTTAAGCGATTTTTTTTATCGTTTTTGTAGTTTTTTTTTGCTGTTTTTACCGATATTTAGTCGTTTTTGTCGATTTTTTTGTCGATTTTATCGCAGTCCTTCATCTGATGGTTCGCTGCTTCGCAAAGAAGGCATCTACCCAACCTCTTCCTGTACTCGTCCCACCCGTGCCCTGGCTTCTTGCAATAAGCACAGGTGGTGGCCTGCTGCTGCACCCTCTGCTGCTGATGGTGCACTTGCTGGAAAGGTGCCCGGGCCTGCTGCTGGAACTGCTGCTGGTGAACTGGCCTCTGTGGCTGCTGGTGCTGGAAATATGGCCTCTTGGCCTGGCCCCCACTGCTGCTGTCTCCCTGGAAGTCTCGCCCCATCTTGAGCCTAAGCTCAAGATCATTCTCTGCAGCTAATGCATCCACTAAAATCTCGTCAAAGGTAGCACTGCGGGCATTCTTGGTGTAGGACTTGACCTCCTTTACCAAGCCCTTCCGAAACCTCCGGGCCTTCGTCGCCTCGGACAGTCCCTCTACAAATCTGCCCAGGCGGCAGAACTCTCCTGTGTACTCCTCCACGGACTGGCTCCCCTGGACTAGGGCCTCGAACTGGGTCTCGAGGGCTCCTAGCGCTGCATTCGGGAAGAACTTCTCTTTGAACAGCTTTTTGAATGCTGCCCAAGTCTGTCCTGCAGTACCAACTCTCGGGTCGGTCTGGTACCACGTACGGGCCAGATCCTGCATCATGCTGGCCGCTGCCTCAATCTGGAGTCTCGTCGGGATCTCAGCCAACCTGAATATCTTCTCCATGTGCTCGATCCACTCGTCGGCATACAAGATCCCCTCTGTCCCTCGGAAGTCCCTCGGGTGCATCTTCTGAAAATCCTGGATGCCCTTCTCCCGTGGCTGGTGCGGCTGCGGGGCTACCGCTGGCTGAGCTATAACTCTCTCCACATTAGTCACGGCTAGATCAATGCCTCGACTGATCTCTGCTGTCTGCCTCTGATGCTGGGCCTGCTGACCCTCCATAAACTGCCGAAAGAAAGCAAACAGCTGAACGGCGTCAACTGTCCCCGGAGGTGGCTGCTGCTGCTGAAGCACATTCGGAATCACCGAACTCGGCTCATGCCTCACAGGTGGAGGGGCTCCTCCGAAAGCAGCTGAAACGCCTACCCCAGCTGGCATGACTGGGGCTGCGGTACCAAGGGCTGGCTGCTGAGTATGAGAGGTGGCAGACCTCTCATCGGCGTCCCCTAGCCCTGGCGATGTGATCTCGTCTCAACCATCCTGAAGACAGATCAAAAGAAACAATTGCTGAGAAGGAGTCGAAAATAGCAAAGGCGGACAGTTAATATTCAAAGGAAGACAATAGCAGAAAAATATAGATATACGAAATCTGATAAAGAGTTTTTCCTAATGTGATTGAGTACCTTCAAAATATCCTAATTCTACTGCAGGCTGCAGTGATATTCTAGTTCGAATACCACTATATTTCTAAACTAGACCTGCATGGGCCACCACTAAAAACGTGTCACGACCCGCACCCTAGAGTAAGGGTATGAGACGTGGGTACGTCCAGCCTAAGCCGCAGTGTCGGCAGTAGAACACTGTCCTAGGTCTCATGTATTTAACAGTATAAGGCTAAACAGTTTATACTCCCCGAATGGGGGTGACATAGCAGAAAGTAAACTCAATCACAACTAAGGCAGAAAGATAAGATAGAAAGGTAGATAGATACTGCTGAAAAGAAAGGAATCCACAAGTACAAACAGAGAGTCTAAGTGTCTAAGATAAGTACATATCCCAAATCCCAAGTATCAAATATATATAAACATTCATCCAGAGAGTAATGTAAATGAAAACATCCTAGTCTAGAGGAGTGTCGTCCACAGCTAAAGGCTTCTGCTGCTGGTCCAGGTCTGTACTGTCATCTAAGGTAGCCCCATAATAAGTGGGACAGCATGCCTCGTCCTTATCCTCTGTAATATTTCAACAGGTTCAGTCAGGAGAGGAGCGAGCACAATACATCTCAACAAGTCATAGCAGGAAATGAAATATAATCATGCTAGAGAATAAAATACAGGAAACTGAAGAATAGCAGTATGTAAAAGAGAGACTGTAAGTAAATATCGATGATATATAAAGGAGAGACAGTGCTGTGATTCAGAGTACAAGACGAACATGTGAATGGCTTAGGACTGATTCATGACTACACTAAGAGTGATTCATGACTATACTACTTTGGATATTTATTCACATGACCATTCATACTCCCCCATACCCCAATTAATACACAAGGATCCAGTCAAGTTACGTTAAGATTCATGACTAAACTACTTGACCCGTATAGGGTGATTCATGAATTGATTCGTGAAGGCTCGGTGATCATGAGAGTACATGAGTCACTAGCTGATTCCCGAAGATTCACGATAATAGAAGCAAGAGATACGTGATGTTAGTGAAACACACGAGACAAGAGTATCTGATGCTCCCGAGAGGGATAACATCTCAAGAAGGGATCCATATAGTACTAATCCGTGTTACCAACGTGTCAGCATCAAGTAAGATAATCTAAAGCAGGAAATATAATCCTAAACAAGATATGAAATGATTAGAGAATGTACTCGCCTGCTATCTGAGTGTCCGGATGAAAAGTACTGTCCAAGGAGAGGTGTCTGGCTCCTAATCAGAACAGCACAATTCACAACAAGTCCAAAATGGTAACATGAAGTTCTACTCTGCATTCTACATGATTCTAGGTCAATCTAGACCAAAGTCAACTCTTGGTCAACCTTGGTCAACCCTAGAAGTCAAACTAGGTCAACCAAGTCAACCTAAGTCAAACAAGTCTATACTAGTCTAACTAGTCTATTCTAGGCCTAATCAAGACTAAACAAGTCTAACTAAGCTCTCACTAGTCTAACAGACACACCATAGGCCAATACCACATATTATATATATATATATATCACTATTCACATTATGAATATATATATATATATATATATATATATATATATATATATATATATATATATATATATATATATATATATATATATATATATATATATATATATACAAATAGAAATATGCCTAACACATTAGCTACTACACATATTGAAATCCCCTTATATCCTACACTACCATCACATATTCACATTAGATTAGGCATCTAATATATAGCTATAGGCATACTCACATATATAGAAATATGTATACATTGTATTTCATAGAGAGGGGGAATAAAATGTTAGATGTGTGTGTGTGAGAATGTCAAACATACAATGTGTGTGTGTGTGATGTGCTCCTGAGTGTCAGGATCATGTGAACCTGTGTTCACAGGAATATAGGTGAACTGAAACATGTATGTGTGTGTATGTAGGATGTGTGTGTCTGTGTGTGCCACAGGGTTGTGTGTTAGCAGAAAATAGAGTGTGTGGACTGTACAGGAATCTCAAGGACAGTAAGTCCTGTTAACAGTGTGTGATTAAGAGGAGGCAATGTGGTGTCAATGTATTCATGTATGTGTGTTCCAGGAATTATGTATATATGCTACACATGTGTAAGTGACAGTGATATCATTAGCCATCAGTGAAACATATGTGGGTGTGCATTCAATCATTGGAAAGATGGCAGGAATGTGCTCAGGATTTAATCAAACAGTGAAAAACATTGACATGTAATATGAAACAGTGAGCATGTGTACAGGAATCCCATTCCCTGTGTCTCAGGAATGGACAGTAAACATATGTGTTGACAGGAAAATATGTGCTAATGTGCTTCACAGGAATATGTGTATATGCTACATATGTGTAAGTGACAGTGAGATTGTGTGTGACAGGATATGTTCTCAGGTTTAACCAACTAATTAACATTTAATTGAAACCCAGATTTCAGAACTAAATAACAGTGACAAGTATAGGTATTAGCATTGATTAAGGAAAGGAACCAGTTCACAGTTTTAAAAAAGAATTGAAACCAATTCACTGTTGTTCGATTTCCAGTGTGTAAGGGCATATACTCAATCGAATAGATAGGTACTCAACCTAACACGTGTGGGTGAGTCCTATTAACATTCAATCACTATAAAACAGCTAGCCTTGATTCAAACTCAGGAAATAAAATATTCTCAGGAAATTGACAGTTGAAACAAATGCAAGTTCAACATTTTGAAGCCCAACTCAACATCGATTATCCCATTTAATGATCAATGACCTATCATAGTATGAAAAATCAACTTAACAGAGATTTGGGAATATGTTAGGATATAATTTAGCATTTAATCACACATTAAACCATAATGAAATCTCTAAAAAATCAGGAATTAAAACAGTATACAGTCACTGATACTCTAGTGTATCAGTCGACTGGAATTATCCAAAACCACATTCGATTTAACAATTAAAATGATGAACATAAGGTAGATAATAATTAGGGAATATTAGTAGGTAACATACAAACAAAATGGTGTCCTAAAACAGGACACAGAAGTGTCCAACATTACTCAAACCAGTGTACATTGAATCTGTACAGTGGCTGTGCTTCCTGTGTCCAGTGCAGGCCAGATTCCTTACCCGACACGAATCATCAGGACACGAAACTTTAGGGATGATACGACAGTCATTGCCCCTCACTCCATGTCCAACCACACGTGTCCACGTGCTCTGTGCACTGAGCACGAGCACGCTGGTAGCAGGGGAATGCTACCCGCGCACGTGCGTGGTGCACCCTGCGTGTACACGTGTCCAAAGCGACACGACACGACACAAGACATGCTCAGTCGAGCAAAAAAACGTAAGCTACATCCCAACACAACTACCTATTCAAACACATTACAAAATGTCACGCCCCAGAACCAGAATACTGGAGAGCGGGGGCAGACATAGCCAGCTACGTATATTGAAATAGAATGCATCTCAACTATACGGTCACGGCTGTCTAGATATGAGGGTTTACTACAAGCCAGCAGTCTCTTAAGGTCAAGCCTATTGTCTCAATCTCAAGCAATTAACAGAGTTACAAGATATTAGAGCATCAAATATATATATAAGACGTCCCAAATATTACATATTGGATGATCATGAAGCTAGTCGTACAAAATGATGGGACTAGAAAGAGTTCAGTCATACATGATCAATCCTAGGATTTGTTAATCATGTTTACAGCCCATAGGCAGACAGTAAGTAAATGTGCATCGAGCTAACAGGTGCTCGTCGGCTAAACGCCTCAAAAGAATAAATTTACATATAAGTGGGTGAAACAAAACGGAAAACCCACTCTTGGCCCGGGTTCTGTCTAGTTGTCAACATTGGGCTGGAAGCTCGGTAGATCCTCGGGAGCTGCTCCGAAATCTGGCCACACAAAACCAGCTGGGTCAAACCCCAAAAAGAGCAAGTGCCACAAAGGAGGCCACAAATAAGAACAAAAGCCAGCATATCAGAACATAAGAATAAAAGAAGTACAAGTAGTAAAGTACACAGGGCGATAAACGACTAGGGACGTGGAACCATTCCGGGAGCCAGGTTACAATCCTTAAACCAGACAAGGACCAGGGTTGTAACCCTTCGCCTGAATAGCTCACTGTCTCTACTCATTTATCGTTAAGATAAGTAAAACAAACATGCTCAGGAGATAGCAGGTACTGGAGCTAGACAAGACTTAGACAAGGCTGGACACCATCCATTCGCAATCGGCCAAACAAATACTACGGCTTACTACTTTAACTAACTAGGGTTATCACAAACCTAATTACTAACAAGATGCAAGTGAGAATTCCAGTCCCAAGCCCTGCAGACTATCCAGTTATCCTTCCGCGGGTTGAGAGTTATAGGTGGGTACGTTGCCCGGGAGACAAATGTACCCTTAGGTGACTTAGAGGGTGCAACACATGACAGTGTGCTGGAAATGTGCTCTACTCGTCGGCAAGCTACAAGTCCATTAAAGCGCCCAGATAACGAGATTGCCTGTGACTGGGAATTCTCCATGTTCTAGTTTGATCTAATCATTAGCCTAATCCAATTTAGCGCGAGTCCCTGGCCGTGGTACCCAGGAAGTCACGTCCTAGACATGATGCGAGACAAGACAAGTGGATTGTACAAGCAAGCAAGCAGGAACACCCACGGTGTCAAGTTGATTATACGAGTCAAGTTACAAGTTACAAGTCAAGTCAAGTCAAGAGTGCGCCGCCACGGGCCACTATCAAGTTATCAAGATAATTCATGTCAGGGTACTGTCAGGAGTGCACCATTACGGGTCACTGTCATGTCAGGTTGGTCATGTCAGAAGTGCACCACTACGGGTCACTGTCGTGTTATGCTAGTTCCTTGTCATGCCATGCCATGCACAATAGTCATTCCAAACATATTAAGTAAAATCAAGTTCATGTCAAAAGGCATAAGGATATAAAATGGGCATAAAATATCTAATAAAATACTAATATAAATAGGACTATAGAAGAGCCAAGATCAAGAAATAGACAATTCATCATAGACAAGTAGGTTGTGCAGGGTATGTACTGCGCAGGGTGCCAAGTACGCAGGTGTCAATTGCGCAGGGTGAGCTGCGTAGGGTACCAGCTGTGCAGGGTGAGCAGCGCAGTAGATGGATTGCGCTGGATCAGGTTGTGCAGGAATGGATGGCGCAGGGTCAGATTGCGCATGAGGTGGATTGCGCAGAGGTCGGCTTGCGCAAGGGTGGATTGCGCATGGATAGCTTGCGCATGGCTGGCTTGCGCCAGCGCAATCCAGCGCAGCGCAAAGCACTGGCTGAGGTCATGCGCAATCGGCCCTGCGCTAAAGAGCACAGGCCGGGGGTGCGCAACCGGCCATGCGCTAAAGAGCGCAAGGCAGAGGGATGTTCTTCCTGGCCGAGAGCAGGTCCAAGAACACCAAGAACTTCAATTCTTCATAACTTTGTCAAATCAAAACCAAATCTAGATTTTCAAAGTTCTAACTTGAGTAAAATCGAATTCTCTTCCACATGGAAGCATCAAAACATACAAAAATCAAAGTTTAATAGATCAAAACCAAAGATTTTCGAAAATGGTTAAAACCTAGATCTAGAAGAATGAAAGCTCCAAATCACAAAATGTCAAGTTCTAAAGTTGTTCTCCATGGCCTAATTGAGTTAATGGACAGATAAAAGTAGTGCTTATTTGATGGCAAGGTGCACTTGCCTATGGGTTGGGGAGTTGTGTGGAAGAAGGAAGAAGAAGAAGTTTAAAGAAATTAATGGAGTTATAGAGGAGAGAGAAAAGGTTGGTAGGTTTTAATGAGGGTGGTTGTGATGGAATAGAGGTGGACAATAGGCTAAGGTGTTCCACTCATGATGAACCAAACCAAATCAAACCAACTCTACAAAATAAAACCAAGCCATGGTCCAAAACCCATTTATGAGAAACCAAAATCCGTAAGTCGAGAAAAATAAAATACGTGCCAAAAATCAAATTACGAGTATAAATACGAAATACAGGAAATGGGGTTGACAACTCTACCCACCTTCAAAGAATTCCGTCCTCGGAATTTAATCAAGGAGCTAGAGATTGCCACGACGAGCTATGCTAAGCACAGACAAGCTACACTAAGCAGTTCAATCATACAATCATACAAGGCAAGCAAGGAAGGGAAAGCGTAAGGCACAAGGAAGACATTATACCTTACGAGTCAAACAGGTAGGGATATCGCGATCGGATGTCGTCCTCACGCTCCCACGTTGACTCACCTAGAGAGTGATGACCCCAAGCAACACGGACTAAGTTAATAGTCTTGCTCTTGAGCGTCTTTTCTCTCCGGTCCAATATAGACACGGGCCTCTCCTCATACGAAAGGTTGGTACCAACAACCAATTCCGAATGATCTAGGATATGGCTCGGGTCCGGGATGTACCGTCTTAATTGGGATACATGGAATACATCATGTACCTCACTTAGCGACGGCGGAAGAGCGAGATGATAGAACACATCGCCTACTCGCTCCAGAATATCGAACGGCCCTATATACCTAGGACTAAGCTTTCTCCATACGCCAAAATGAATGACGCCGTGGGTAGGCGAGATCCTACGGAATACATGGTCGCCGACGGCAAATTCTAAGGGACGCCGATGAGCATCGGCCCAATGGCGCTGGCGATCCTGAGCAACTCGGAGGTAATCTCTGACTTTCCTAACCACTTCAACCGTCTGAGAAATCAGTTCTGGACCGAGCATCTGTCTCTCTCCGACATCGTCCCATGCTAACGGGGATCTGCACTTCCTGCCATACAGAGCCTCGAAGGGTGCCATCTGGATACTGGCCTGGAAACTATTGTTGTACGAGAATTCCACCAGGTGCAGGTGATCCTCCCACGAGCCACCGAAGTCAAGGGTACACGACCGCAACATATCCTCGAGGGTTTGTATAGTGCGCTCCGATTGCCCATCTGTCTGCGGATGATACGCTGAGCTGAACTTGAGACGAGTCCCCAAACTTTGATGAAGACTGCACCAGAAGTGCGATGTGAATCTCGTATCCCTGTCTGATACTATGCTGACTGGCACTCCGTGAAGTCGGACGATCTGCCTGAGATACATCTCTGCTAGCTGCGCCGTCGACTGTCCAACTCTAAATGGAAGAAAGTGTGCCACCTTGGTAAGCCTGTCCACAATGACCCAAATAGCATCTCTGCCTGCCGGAGATCTGGGTAACCCAGTCACGAAATCTATGGTTATGTGCTCCCATTTCCATTCTGGGATCGGCAAGGGTTGAAGAAGTCCAACTGGCCTCTGATGTTCAGCCTTGACCTGTTGGCAAACCAAACATCGAGAGACATACTGGGCTATCTCTCTCTTCATACCATTCCACCAAAAGTGTTGACGAATATCTCTGTACATCTTCGTGCTGCCTGGGTGGATGGAATACTGCGAACTGTGAGCCTCTGCCATGACTTCCTGTCTGATATCTCCACTGGGTACACAAAGACGCATGCCGTGTCGAAGTGTACCATCCTCATGAATATATAACTCTGGCCTTCTCCCTGCCTCGCACTCTGCTCTGAGCCGCTGAATCTTGGAATCTGTTAACTGTGCTGTCCGGATCCTCTCAACTATGGTGGACTGAATCTGTAGGCTGGCCATCAAGGCCACATTGGAAGGGAGGACAACTTCTATACCCATCTTCTGAAGATCTGCCAATAGCTCTGGTTGCGCCGTCAGGAAATAAACTCCGACTCTCCGGCTCAACGCATCTGCTACAACGTTGGCCTTCCCTGGATGATACTGCAAATCCACATCGTAGTCCACCAGTAGCTCGAGCCATCTTCTCTGCCGCATATTAAGATCCTTCTGGGTGAAAACATACTTCAGGCTCTTATGATCAGTAAATATCTCCACTCTGTCTCCGTACAAGTAGTGCCTCTACAACTTAAGTGCAAATACTACTGCTGCTAGCTCCAAGTCGTGGGTCGGGTAATTCTTCTCATGATCACGGAGTTGACGTGACGCATAAGCAATTACCTTCCTATGCTGCATCAAAACACATCCCAATCCTCTGCCTGAAGCGTCGCAATAAACTGTGAATCCTCTGGTCCCATCTGGAAGGGTGAGAATGGGAGCCGTTATCAAACCTCGCTTCAACTTCTCAAATGATTCCTGACATTCTGTTGTCCAAACAAACGGTACATTCTTGCGAGTCAACTGGGTCATCGGTGCTGAAATCCTTACAAAATCAGAGACGAACCGTCGGTAGTAGCCGGCCAATCCAAGAAAGTTGCGAACTTCTGCCACTGAGCTGGGTACTGGCCATGCCTCGATAGCCACAATCTTCTGGGGATCCACTTCTACTCCTCCTCTGGTAATGATGTGACCCAAGTAAGAAATACGATCGAGCCAGAACTCGCATTTACTGAACTTGGCGTACAACTGGTGCTCTCTGAGAATCTGGAGGACAACTCTGAGATGCTACTCGTGCTCTGCTTCACTCTTGCTGTAGACCAGGATGTCATCAAGGAATACTATCCCAAACTGATCCAAGTAAGGCATGAAAATATGGTTCATGAGGTCCATGAACACTGCCGGCGCATTGGTCGCTCCAAAGGGCATAACTAGAAACTCCCAGTGCCCGTACCTAGATCTGAACGCCGTCTTCGGGATGTCCTGCTCTCTAACTCTGATCTAGTGGTATCCTAACCGCAAGTCTATCTTCGAGAAAACTGAAGCCCCCTTGAGTTGATCAAACAAGTCATCTATCCTCGGGAGAGGGTATCTGTTCTTGATTGTCACTGAGTTCAAGGTACGATAATCTATACATAGCCTAGACGTACCATCCTTCTTTTTCATAAGAAGCATCGGAGCTCCCCAAGGCGATCCACTAGCACGAATGAATCCCTTGGTTCTAAGTTCTTCAATCATCTTGTACAAAATCTCCAACTCTGAAGGCGCCATTCTGTAGACTCGCTCTGATACTGGTGCTGTCCCGGGAATCAAGTCAATGGTGAACTCGATCTCCCGCTCTGGTGGCATCCCTGGAAGTTCCTCTGGGAAGACATCTGGAAACTCTTTAACTATTCGGGGCAACTGCACTGCTGCTACTGCCATCCGCAATACTGGAGGAGATGGCTCTACGGTGCCTCTGGAAAATGAAAACTCTGGCTCTCCGAAAATACTAAAGACAACTCTGCCAACATGGCAGTCTATCCTAGCATAATGGTTCCTCAACCAATCCATGCCTAGGACTACATCATAGTCTGCCATAGGAAACTCTATGAGCCTAGCGGGGAACTCTCTACCGCTAACTACGATCCGACACGAGGAAAACACTCGATCTACTCCCACAAGACCATTACCAGTAAGTATATTGAGCCTCACTGATAATGACTCGGGCTCCAATCCTATCCGTGTCGCAAATCGTGCAGACATGAATGAATGCGATGCACCAGAATCAAATAATACAGATGCTGGAAAGGTGTTGACGAGAATAGTACCTGCCACTACCTCACCTGGTGCAACTTCTTCTTCCATGGTCATCATCATAGCCTGACCTCTAGCTGCGGGTCCTCTCTGCTGGAAACCCCTCTGCCGACTCTGTGCTGGAGCCTGGGTAAACTGCTGCTGGAAGGCCTGGGCCTGGGGCAACAATGGCCTCGGGTACTGCTGTTGCTGCTGCTGCTGGACTGGAACTGGGGCTGGTCCTCTCACCGAAGAACTAGAAAGGTTGGATGATGATGGACCTCCCCTATTCGGGCAGGTCCCTATCTGGTGGTCTGCTCCTCCACAAGCCAGGCACAATCCCTGTGCCCTACGACACTCTGCCACTACATGGCCCGGCTTCCCGCAATGCGAACATCCCACCACGGAAGACTGCTTCTGCTTCTGCTGCTGCGAATACGTCGGGATTGAATGCTGAACCGACGTCACTGAGGTCGCCCGCCTCGGAGTTCCAATGGTTATACCCCTAGCTGCCGGGACTGGAGCTGAAGATTGGTGCATCTGGTTGTGGGACCGCTTCCTGCCTCCGGTCCTGTCCACAATTCTCCGGGAGGTATACTCATGCCTCCTTGCTGCCTTCAATACTGCATCGAACGTCTGGTGCTCGAACTGCTCTACCGCCAATAATATCTCTAAGTGCAGCCCTTGCTGGAACCGCTGAGCCCTATCGAACTCGGTCGCCACCAAGGTGGGGGCAAACCTACTGAGTCTAGAAAACTCAGATGCATAGCCATCGATCGTCCTGCCTCCTTGCTTCAAATTGGTGAATCTGGTCTACAGGTCGTACCGTGCCACTGCATCGAAGTACTTTGTCTGGAACCTCTCTCTGAACGTTGCCCAAGTGACTGGTGCCGCTAACCCCATGGCCTGAGCTGCCCACCAATCGCGAGCCAAGTCTAACAACTGTAGGCGTACCACCGCCACCTTCTCATTCTCAGGTGTCCTAGCTGCTTCTAGAACCACCTCGGTATCCTGAAGCCAAGCGTCCGTGGCAATCGCATCTTCACTGCCGTCAAAGAAGGGAGGGTTCAAGCGCTTGAAACTGTTGGCCGCCTGATTCCCTTGGGGACCTCCTCGGTTTAGTGCATCATGAACTTCCTGGTGCAAGGCGTCGCCTCGACGATCTTGGGATGCAAGCAGTTCTCTGATAAGCCCTACCAAAGGTCCCTCATCCTCTCTAGCTGGTTGAACGGGCGGAGCAGCCTGAACTGGAGGTTCTGAGCCTCCGGAAAATATAACTCGGGAGGCTACTCCAGAGTGCTGAGCTTGATCTTCCTGGCACTGGAGTGCTTGTCGAGCTTCCTCTGGCTGGTTGGCAGGTCCGGGAGTAATACCGCTGAAGAAGACGACATAGGGAATAGTAAGGAAAGGACCAGGACAGATCAATGATACAAGCATGTGATCAGGTTAAGAATCTCAGGGATTTGAAAATACAAGCAGAGATCAAGGGCGAATATTGATTGAGACATCTATTCGGTAAACCTTCACATTTCTTGATTGACAAGACCTGCATGGGCCACCACTTAAACCATGTCACACCCCAGAACCAGAATACTGGAGAGCGGGGGCAGACATAGCCAGCTACGTATATTGAAATAGAATACATCTCAACTATACGGTCACGGCTGTCTAGATATGAGGGTTTACTACAAGCCAGCAGTCTCTTAAGGCCAAGCCTATTGTCTCAATCTCAAGCAATTAACAGAGTTACAAGATATTAGAGCATCAAATATATATATATAAGGCGTCCCAAATATTACATATTGGATGATCATGAAGCTAGTCGTACAAAATGATGGGACTAGCAAGAGTTCAGTCATACATGATCAACCCTAGGATTTGTTAATCATGTTTACAGCCCGTAGGCAGACAGCAAGTAAATGTGCATCGAGCTAACAGGTGCTCGTCGGCTAAACGCCTCAAAAGAATAAATTTACATATAAGTGGGTGAAACAAAAAAGAAAACCCACTCTTGGCCCGGGTTCCGTCTAGTTGTCACCATTGGACTGGAAGCTCGGTAGATCCTCGGGAGCTGCTCCGAAATCTGGCCACACAAAACCAGCTGGGTCAAACCCCAGAAAGAGCAAGTGCCACAAAGGAGGCCACAAATAAGAACAAAAGCCAGCATATCAGAACATAAGAATAAAAGAAGTACAAGTAGTAAAGTACACAGGGCGATAAACGACTAGGGACGTGGAACCATTCCGGGAGCCAGGTTACAATCCTTAAACCAGACAAGGACCGGGGTTGTAACCCTTCGCCTGAATAGCTCACTGTCTCTACTCATTTATCGTTAAGATAAGTAAAACAAACATGCTCAGGAGATAGCAAGTACTGGAGCTAGACAAGACTTAGACAAGGCTGGACACCATCCATTCGCAATCGGCCAAATAAATACTACAGCTTACTACTTTAACTAACTAGGGTTATCACAAACCTAATTACTAACAAGATGCAAGTGAGAATTCCAGTCCCAAGCCCTGCAGACTATCCAGTTATCCTTCCGCGGGTTGAGAGTTATAGGTGGGTACATTGCCCGGGGGACAAATGTACCCTTAGGTGACTTAGAGGGTGCAACACATGACAGTGTGCTGGAAATGTGCTCTACTCGTCGGCAAGCTACAAGTCCATTAAAGCGCCCAGATAATGAGATTGCCTGTGACTGGGAATTCTCCATGTTCTAGTTTGATCTAATCATTAGCCTAATCTAATTTAGCGCGAGTCCCTGGCTGTGGTACCCAGGAAGTCACGTCCTAGACATGATGCGAAACAAGACAAGTGGATTGTACAAGCAAGCAAGCAGGAACATCCACGGTGTCAAGTTGATTATACGAGTCAAGTTACAAGTTACAAGTCAAGTCAAGTCAAGAGTGCGCCGCCACGGGCCACTATCAAGTTATCAAGATAATTCATGTCAGGGTACTGTCAGGAGTGCACCATTACGGGTCACTGTCATGTCAGGTTGGTCATGTCAGGAGTGCACCACTACGGGTCACTGTCGTGTTATGCTAGTTCCTTGTCATGCCATGCCATGTACAATAGTCATTCCAAACATATTAAGTAAAATCAAGTTCATGTCAAAAGACGTAAGGATATAAAATAGGCATAAAATATCTAATAAAATAATAATATAAATAGGACTATAGAAGAGCCAAGATCAAGAAATAAACAATTCATCATAGACAAGTAGGTTGTGCAGGGTATGTACTGCGCAGGGTGCCAAGTGCGCAGGTGTCAATTGCGCAGGGTGAGCTGCGCAGGGTACCAACTGCGCAGGGTGAGCAGCACAGTAGATGGATTGCACTGGATCAGGTTGCGCAGGAATGGATGGCGCAGGGTCAGATTGCGCATGAGGTGGATTGCGCAGAGGTCGGCTTGCGCAAGGGTGGATTGCACATGGATAGCTTGCGCATGGCTGGCTTGCGCCAGCGCAATCCAGCGCAGCGCAAAGCACTGGCTGAGGTCATGCGCAATCGGCCCTGCGCTAAAGAGCACAGGCCGGGGGTACGCAACCGGCCATGCGCTAAAGAGCGCAAGGCAGAGGGATGTTCTTCCTGGCCGAGAGCAGGTCCAAGAACACCAAGAACTTCAATTCTTCATAACTTTGTCAAATCAAAACCAAATCTAGATTTTCAAAGTTCTAACTTGAGTAAAATCGAATTCTCTTCCACATGAAAGCATCAAAACATGCAAAAATCAAAGTTTAATAGATCAAAACCAAGGATTTTCGAAAATGGTTAAAACCTAGATCTAGAAGAATGAAAGCTCCAAATCACAAAATGTCAAGTTCTAAAGTTGTTTTCCATGGCCTAATCTAGTTAATGGACAGATAAAAGTGGTGCTTATTTGATGGCAAGGTGCACTTGCCTATGGGTTGGGGAGTTGTGTGGAAGAAGGAAGAAGAAGAAGTTGAAAGAAATTAATGGAGTTATGGAGGAGAGAGAAAAGGTTGGTAGGTTTTAATGAGGGTGGTTGTGATGGAATGGAGGTGGAGAATAGGCTAAGGTGTTCCACTCATGATGAACCAAACCAACTCTACAAAATAAAACCAAGCCATGGTCCAAAACCCATTTACGAGAAACCAAAATCCACAAGTCGAGAAAAATAAAATACGTGCCAAAAATCAAATTACGAGTACAAATACGAAATACAGGAAATGGGGGTGACACAAAATCTCGATCGAAATGCCCACTGTGGCATTTCGTTGAACACCTACGTTGGTTACTGATACGTGTTTGATACGGACACGTACAGGACACAAAATCGAGAAAACCCTATTCCTACAGTACAAGGACACCTAGGGCTTGGTGTTTATGCAAAGAAAACCTAATTTTAATGGATGAATAGAGTTATACCTATGTGTGTTCTTGACAACAAAAAGCCTCTTCAAAGGAGCTCTCCAAAAGCCACCAAAAATCTCCAAATTGTTTAAATCCTGAGATGTGACTCCACAAATAGTAGGAGAACAGTGATTAGAATACTATGGAAGAAATCCCAATAAAAATGGAGCTCTATTGATTAAACTATGAAGAAATAAAATGGAGGCTCACCTAGTTCTTAGGAAAAATGATAGAATATTGAAAGAAGGCACAACTTTCTAAAAGGATACTATATAGGAAATGGGGGGTCTTGGCCGGCCATTTAGCTTAGGGTTAGGGTTTCTAGGGTGCATCCAAGGGCTAGCAATGAATCAAGTCTAATGAGTGGCCTAGAATCTAGGGCTCCTTCCTAGTCCATTTGCAACCCACTAAACCTAGCTAAACATGACTCAACCATAATCCAATACTAACTAATTCTCAATGTGGCTAACTAGACTAGTCATGACTAATCTAGGTTAGGTCCAATCTAGGTTAGGCTAACCTAAACCACATGGCAATCAATTAACTAATATTTAAATCACACCATTCAAACAAATCATTTTAAATTCCTAATAAAATATATTAAATTCAAATAATTCAAAAATAACAAAAATATCCTCAAACTAGAAATGTGGTAGTGACAATTACATACTCAAATCATATTGTTCACAATTATGAAAAATATTGTTCAAGTATTTCAAACTGTTTAAAATTGCAAATTTCTAATTATTAGTTGAATTGTTAGATTTTCATAATTGTACTTTGCTCATTTCCTGACTGGATTCTCCACCTCAATAGGTTCCATTGATGAAGCTGGGTTATTGATTAATAGCTATTATGATCCTGAGCTTTATCCAGCTGTGCTGCCAGAGTCCCAATCGGACGATGTTGATCTCGGGACTGATGAGCCAACTTTCTAGTTGTTGACATTTCCTTGCTATTTTTATGTTTGGATTTAAAGACAATTTTATATTATCAGATGTATCAGATGAACTTTTTGTTGGACAAAGTTTTAATATTCGTAATTTTAGAAGTTGTGACAAATATATATTGTGTTGTTGAGATTACCTACAAGTGGATACAGCTTACTACCGTCGTCTCACAACGGTGCAGGCTGGGCAAGATCCGATTCGACCCAATAATTTAGGACCGGGTCGTGACACAAGGCACGCGAGGTGCTCGAGGTGCGCGAGGTACAAGGTCGTGAGGTGCAAGGTTGCGAGTTGCAAGGTGCACGGACGAAAAGGTACACGGACCAAAAGGTGTATGAGGTGCTCGAGGTACAAGGTGCACGGGGTGCGCACGAGGTGCACGAGGTACAAGGTGCACGGACCAAAATGTGCACGAGGTGCAAGGTGTACGGACCAAAAGGTGAGTGAGGTGCGCACGAGGTGCGCGAGGTGCGCACGAGGTGCGCGAGGTACAAGGTGCACTGGGTGCGCACGAGGTGCGCGAGGTACAAGGTGCACGGACCAAAAGGTGTGTGAGGTACGCGAGGTACACGAGGTTCTAGGTGCACGGACCAAAAGGTGCGCGAGATGCGCACGAGGTGCGCGAGGTGCGTGAGGTGTCGTCCCTACCAGCATGCTTTTGGCCATGGAGTTTTAAAAACTTTCAATGTCCATAACTTGGGCTATAGGACTCAAAATTGGCCAAAATAAAGGTCTAAATTGAATGAAATTAAATTCTCTACACAATGGAACAAGTAGTTTTCGAAAAAGAGTAAGTTTGATAGATCAAAACCATAAAAATACATAAAACCTAGTTTTTGGAACATAGATCTACTCAAAACTAGCTATCAAAACCGAAAATACCAAGTACTAAACTTGTAGGGGATGATGAGAAGAACAATATAAACAAATCATATCAAAGAAAAAAAAATTAAGAAATAAAAATACAAGAATCTCTCCACTTGGTACAAGGTGTACTTGCCTAATGGTGGTGGTGGTTGAGGAAAATAAATGAAGAGTTATGAGGAGAGAGAAAAGGAAGAGAATATATATATATATATATATATATATATATATATATATATATAGTTGGCTTAAGAAAACCCTAATCTTAAGCATGCTCTTAATCTTTTAACTAATGACATAATTTGTGGCTACATGCAACAGCTAACAGAAAAATAAATTAAAATGGTGCACATACATAAAATACCATATGCCATATACAAGAATTAAGAAGGCAAATACGTATATCGGGAATGGGGAGTGACAGATAACGACCTCTACAAGTTGTTAATCCTGAACTCGATAGAGGACTCTATAGCGGAGTCGTACAACAAGACGATCAATGCAAAGGACGTCTGGGAGTCTGTAGAGAATCTATACAAGACTGACGAGAACAAAAACAACATTCACATGATCGAAAAGGTCTGGAGGATGCGGTTTGAGGACGATAAAATGATGTTGCCTTAAGTCAAGGAGTGTCACGCCCCGCTCCCGTAGGAGCGATCGTCCTCGCTAAGGCGTGATGCCACACGATCCTGGATTGCGCTCGTGTAAGGCAGTTTTATAACGGCCGATTACATCGGCGGCGACGGGGTCGTCGCACAGAAGTCCCAAGCAGAAACATTGAACATGCAGCAGAAATTTAAAATCAAAACATAAGTTATTCAAAAGAACTCTTTATTGATATTGAACAATCAGATTACAATAGGCGCAAGCCATGATTACATGTCTCTCGTGCTCACTTTTCTCTCATTATACAAGTCACTCTGCTCTCTCTCATCTCTCGATTACAATACTTGAGCTAGCGGAAGCTTCGAATAGGCGACGTCCATACATTATGTCCCGTATAAGTCTTGACTCCATGCGGCCGCACGCTTCGAATCGCCAAGGAACTCTGTGCCTCGACGCATCCAAGCAAGCTTCGTACCACGAGCTTCTACCTGTGCCTGCACATGAAAACTATGTGGGTATCAGTACTCAACTGTACTGGTGGAATGAGCTCCTCGCCCACCCATGCAAAACCAACACGTTTGATTTACTTTGTGCAACATAGTCCCTTCTTATCAATTGTTTTTCTAGTCTTGTCTTAGGATAAGTTTTATGACAGACGCCTTGGCATATTTGTGTCCGAGGTCCATCCCGTGCTTGCAACAGCAACGTCCACTCAATAACGTTAACCTATCAAGTCGTGCTTGCCTTACGGCCATAATCAGAGACGCAACTACACGTTAGACTCCGTTTCCGTCTGACCGTGCTACCGTATCGATAAGCATCCTTATCCTTGCCTCAAGACCTTTCTCGTACTTGCAATGTCAATGTACCTACTCATGCTTGTCTTTTGTGCCATACTCTGTGACGTAGCGACTCGGTCGTGCCATGAACTCGATTCGTGCTTCAATATCTCTGAGACAGTGCCTCCTCGCTTAGTCTTGCCTATACTTTGGTTGTGACAATGCGGCCGTGCCTCACATTTCGAGGTCGTGCCCAGCAACTCAACGTAACTTCACCCAACTTGCCCTACGGCCCTTCTCGACTTAACTCACAATAGCCCAAATCTAACTAACGCATCTCTATGCCAACGACTTAACACACGGTGCCACATCTTATGCCGAAGCATGTCGCCTTCGTTGTAGCCAAATCTTAGGCTCAGACATTGTGTTCTAACTGTGTACACCATCAACTCGACTCAATCCAAAGGCACACACGCGGATTGCCGCCCGTGCCAAGCCATCTATATGAATGGTCACTGGCATTAACTAGCCATCGTGGATATAGCCTGGCAAACGGGATCCTTGCATCGCAAGTAGCGATCTCCGATGCAAGTTCCCGTACTACTAATTGCCTATTACCCAGCTCGGCTATAACCTGTTTCTTCCTAGGCTGAGTCGATCCCGTGGTCCGCTCGAAGAAACCATCGCCCTTGTCGACAAGTTGTCCACGACCACGCGCCTACGCTAACTTCTATACTTAACGTAATTGCATGGTCTCATCATCATCACTTAGTTCCTTTGCTTTACTCTTTCCTCGATTCATACTTCTTTTGCAGAGCCCAAACCAGGGTTGCCTCGGCGACTGACCTATAGTAACGACATATTTCCTCTCGGCGACTAACCATCGCTTAGACTTAACATTTCTTTGAACTCAGGGAACGGCTACAACATAGCCTTCCCACTTAACATGAACATAACGTGTTCCTTAAGTGTCAACCGACCGTGGCTAACTTTCTACTGAACCAACCGTCGCGCCTTAAATTAACCAGTGTACTACACAACGCTATCGCCCAAGTCATACCTCATATGACGGGACTTGGGATCGTGGGACTATTTAACTTGACAACCGCAGAAAGAGCGGGATAACACTTGGAATAACTTAGATCGACCGACATAACTTTGTCTAACTTACTCAAGCCTACAACTTAACCCGGGAGACGAGCAAAGGCTATGCCAAGCCTTGCGCAGTGGAAGCGTGCATGCTTTATCGAGCATTTATGCGGGCGACGCCTATGACTTAGGCAAGTTCATAGTTTTGTGTCAAAAACCAACTTTCCTTCTTCCAAGCCACGGGACGAAGGACCAAGTGTTATTTTCAAAGCACGCCGTGTACCAACTCTAAGCCGACTGTTGGACCTTTCCATATTCTAACTTATTTCGACCTGTCGGAATTATTTCCTTAGCTATGTGGTTTCGTCTCTTTTATTATTAAGCCTACTTGTGCAAGTTGAAAACATACGATTTATTATATGAAGTCAAAGATGAGGCAAGTTCACCGAAACTACCCCACCTGAGCGATGTCTTCGAGTAGCCGTTGCAAGACCAAGTCCGAACGCCGTCGGCATTTCGATTCCTCCGATTGACTGAACGGGATGGGGCACTACAAGGAGTTCCTTAAGTTACATCAGAAGCTGACGGATGATTGTATACCCTTGGTCGATGCTTTTGTTGTCGGGAGTATCGTCGCCAAGCTCCCACCTGGTTAGAGCAATTTTATCGCAGACATGCACTGTAAGAAGATGGAAGTGGATCTGGAATGCTTCTTGCACTTGATACATGTTGAAGACTAGTTGAGGGCTCAACTCAAAGTGGACACATTGTCCAAGCAGATGGCCAAGTCTAACATGGTACAAGAAGAAAATTCTAAAGAGAAGTAGTAGGCTCCCTGCCAAAAGAAGAAAGATGTTCACCATCTGAAGGTAAAGTCGGCTCAGTTCAAGCCCAAGTCCAAAGAACCTGGGACTTGTTTCAACTGTGGCAAGAAAGGCCATTAGAGGAGGGACTGCGAGGAAAAACTAAAACAAAAAAGCAATATAAGGCTAATTTTGTTGCTATGATTGTGCAGGTTGACTCAGCTGGTGTTGACACAGGCTGATGGATAGACACTGGGGTATCGTGTCATGTTTGCTCAAAGGAGTGGTTCACTACGTACCAACCTATTTTTAGAAGGTTATGGTGGCGAACCAGACACAAGCTGAAGTACTTGAGATGGGGACGGTGGTACTGCAAATGACTTTGGGAAAGTCGTTGACGCTTCAGAAGGTGAATCACATACCTGCTATAGCCAAGAACCTGGTCTCAGGAAGTCTGCTCTGCAACGTAGGCTTGAGGATGAATATTAACGCTGGTCAGGTCGTTATGTCGTATAAAAGAACGTACTTCGGAAAGGCTTTTTGTACCGAAGGGATGTTCAAACTTCAACTTGTAACTACTATAGAGATAGTTAATGCAGTCTCTTCTTCTGTTTATCCTCTTGAGTTATGGCATAATAGACTAGGACATGGTTGTTTGCGAGAACAAAAGTTTTTCTATTGGAACAAAAACTTGTTTACAAACTAAGAAAAGTACAAAAGTACAATTAATTTCTGGGGAAGTACAACTATAGGAATCTAATCTGAAGACGATTACTTTATCCCTTGGACTATACGATGTTGAAGACTTGAGCCTCTGGAGAATGCAGCAGCACTTTGTCAGGAGATTATGATCATTCCTAATGCTTAAGAAGTGATTTGAAACTCTATTTATAGAGTTTCAAATAACTGTTTTCTGGTTGATATACTTGGCGCAGACAGCATTTGGCGCATCATCATCCCTCGCACAAACGGTTAATTTAACTACATGGGATGTGCGGCACTCTGTGAGAGAAGTGCGCGTGGTCGTGGGCAGTGTCATGTGCACGTTCTTTGAGATTAGTGGCATGCGTACCACGTCATCTAACTACTTTGTATGATAATTGATTGATTGGCGCTAATAAAATGAATGGCGTGACCTCACGCCATCTGTTTAAAACATAATAGAATTGATTCAGCATCAACCATGCATGGTGCACAGTAAACGACAAGATATCATAATGATCCTGACACAATCTTTTCGAGCGCTACGTGCTCTGGTTTAGAGGAGATTTTCCTCAACTTTCGTGTTGTCAGTAATGATGGCAGTCATTTTGTCTTCTCCAGGAAAACTGCCACGTGTTAACAAGCGCCAACTGGGGCTGGCGCCATTTGATGTCATACGCCTTCTATGTCGTGCGCCATTTAATGATTTCAATCTTTGGCGCCTTCTATGGGTAGCGCATGATGATGTTGATCATTTTGAAGCTTCTACAAGACCCCCTTCAAAGTTTTCAATTTTGAAAAACTTCAAAATTTGGAATACTTTGAATAAGAAGCGTCCTGCATAGTTGGCGTATGTAACCGACCCCGATTTTTATGCACGAATTGTGCGGTCATTACACTTTCTTTTGGCTATAAGTAGTTGATAGGAGAGATAAAACATTTTACTTTTCCATTTTATTCTCGAACGCTTCTTCTTCTCCATCTTTCAAACTTTCGAAACTCTTTCTCGATCGGCCATGGCACCCAAAAAGTCTACTGTTGCGGAGAAGGGAAAAAAGGTGGCCGGAGCCACCTCGCACGTTCTTCCACTGAGTGTGCCTCAATATATTGTGCCATTGGCGAGGGTCGAAGAGGCGAACCCAGCTCTTAATGGTGAGAGGAAGAAGATGATCGCTCGCGTCATCTATATGAAAACATAACCAAGGCCAGCATCGACTGCCTTTTTCAGAGTGTTTGGTCGATGTGTCACGCCATCTAACCAAGGCTAGCATCGATCGCCTCTTTTAGAGTGTTGATCGATGCTCTATGCCATTCGCTATCTCTTTCAGAGTGTCTGGCAAAAGCTTAATTTTTCAAAAGAAATGGCACTCTGCGCCAACTGAATTTTTTTTGCTTGCGCCATTCATGGTTAGCGCAAGATGTTTCTTTATAATCTTTTTTAAAGCTTTCTAACTTCAGCTTTTTCTTACGCAGTTAATCTGAGAGAAGACCCTCTTGCTGAGATAATTGGCTTCAGCTTTCCGAGTATCTGAATACAAAGAAGATCTCTCTCATGTACCCTTTCCTCAATTTGATGGACCACCGGATAGATTGATCATGCTAGCAGACCAATATTATGTAGCTCCGTTAAGTTTAATAAATGGCACCCCATTTTTATTAGTAGATGATGAACCCCTGAACCATCCTTCCTTTTCGGAGAGGCTATAGATGCAGATTCCCAACCGAAGTCCAAGAAAGAACGTCGAATCTTTTTAAGTGGAAACTCTATAGTGTACCATCCTGAGATGTTAATGAATCTTTCTTTATTTCGTTACGCTCATGCTAGCTACCCTAGGAAGATGCATTGGGATTTAACTCCTGCTCAGGAAGCCAGGATTGACAGAATTTGTCATAGACGAGTGGGCAATAAGGATGTATTCTATTGCTCCTCTACTCAATACAACACCCGTTTGAGGGGCTTGAGACCAAGCAGCATTCCATCTGATGATGCGACTATAACACTCCCTGTCAGAATCCTGATATTTGCCAATCTTTATGCTGCTGCTGAAGGGGAATATCCTCAAAAAGTCACTGTGAGGTTGACTGGCTTAATGCATCCGGAAATTGTTCGTTGGACAAGCTTTCTCTATGGGTCTTGAACAACTTTCGTAAGAAGTTGCAGGATTTGGGACTATACAATGCCGTCTTGACTACTTCGTGTAGGATTCAGAATAGCCCCAATATGTTCCTGGAATTAGTGGAGAGGTACAACAATAGTACGGGTACTTTTGCTACCCCTCATGGAGAATTGGGCTTTGCTCTGCATGAAATACAGTTTCTGTCACATTTACCAATGGAGGACAATCCCTATGAAGAGTATGTTCCGACAGAGGAAGAACTAGAAGAATTAGCCAAGGTGAATCCTCAAATGGTAGCAACCTTTGATGAGCTATTGTGTCATTATGTGACGTGTACTCATCTGTACAAGAGCAGTCCAGCATGCTATGTGACCAAATGGCTAGTATACCTCTTCCTAGGTTATACTTCGGATTCCAAAATACAAGAGCAATTCGACTGCATGCCTCACTCTTTTGAACCACTAGACGCTCATACCATTTCTCGATAAATAAAGGAGTCTGGCCGTGTTGATTCAGAGCTCACTAAACTTTGGAAGGGGTATGCCACCAAGGCTCCTGTAAAAAGTTACATCCGACAGAGTTGTCAGGAACTATCACCGGAAGCCACCTTGGCTGGCTTCCTTTCTTTGTGGTTGTGACGGTTTATCATCCCAGGTGCTAGTGCAGTGGATCGGCTGCATCGTGGCATACTATTTGCAGAAATACGTTTGGTATTTAGGTACAAGATGGATATCCTCTCAGCTATGACCAGTCGATTTGTAACGCCCCAGTCCCAAAATACGTAGGACTAGGAACGTAGACATGCCAGCTGTATTCATACAAAGTACACTCCAATATATGGAAACCTCGTATGAATACATAAGCTGTAAAATGCAGTAGAACCATAACTAATCTCATTCACACAAAATAAAAGAATAAAAGATATCATATAATCAACTATGAATTGTCTTGGTACAATATGTTGGGTGGAGACAAATCCACTACCAACAAGTAAAGGAAAAATACATGAGAAAAAAATGAGTTTTGGCGAGCGAAGCGAAGACGATCCAAGCGCAATCATCCTCGAAGAAATGGAGATGGTCACGGCTAAAGCTAGAGCACCTGCGAAAGATAAGAACACACACCTGACGAGATAATCAGATCCTCAGAGGGACGTAACAAGACACATAATATCATGTCATATAATCTGAATAAATATTGCTCAAATAAATAAGTTAATTGAATTATAACATGGTCCAATACACACCTATTGAACTAGTTTACCACCCCCCAACCAAACAAGGACATGAGATGGTAAACTAATTTACGGTGACGTATCTTTCCATGCTATGAATCCAATATGGTATCCGAACCCCAATAAGGTTCAATACCTTCTCATCGACGTAGTAAGTCACACCTACAACCAAACAAGGACAAGATGTGACGAACTAATCCGCGATAAGTTATTGTTCCAAGCTACGGTCAGATACAAGTACCCAAACCAAAAGTACTCGTACCTAACGGATAAAGGTGCCTAACCGTTCTTAGTGAAATATAGTTAAGAACAATCCTTCCTACACATGGACCCTGGCTAAATGGGATCGGCATAGTCCTCCCTTGGGCACCAGAAGCCTAATCAATAAGAGCATGACGTTCCGCAGAATGCCAGTGGCCGTCAGTAATCATGGGTAATCTTATCCGCGTCTCCGACAGAGCTCACGGGTTACAAAAGGGAAAGTGCATCGAAGCCCATACGCTAAGGAATTGTCCTCCCCGTCTAATGCCTACTATGTTGTATCTACAACAGAAAACCACTATAACCGCTAAGTCAAACTAAGCATGCAACCTCTATTAGCGGTTATTCCTATCGCACGGCTTATACGTATCGGTGGCCAGCCAGTCACGTATGTCCGTGTTCTACATGCGACACACAACTCGGTGGTACAACGTGTCAAGGCCAATGAATGCAACACACAATGGTGGTCCTTTAAATCTAGGCTTAAGGTGTAAGAAAAATAATACATAGCAGGAATTATAACTGAACAATAAGTTCTAACAGGTTATGCCATGTATCACAGTTTATTTTGCATAAAAAAAATAATGAACAATGCATGAAATATGAGCTAAAATAAATAAACAGCAAATGGCAAGGTATCTTGCCTGGTAGAACGCCTGGTGTGCTGCAATGATTTAGGTGGCACGAACTGCGACTTCGGTGCAACAATTATGCAAGGTGACCTCGGGTGGTGGCATGGATAGTTCCATTGGGCCCAAAAGGATCAAATTAGCTAGGGGTAATATAGGGAGGTTAGAGATTTGCAAGAAGATAGGAATATGACTAGCCAGGGACACGTTTCGAAAATTGAAGAAATTTTGTATATATATAAATAAATAACCACTTTGGAAAATATTTATTTTATTCTAAAAAAACTATATTTTTATTAGTAAAATAGTTTTAAAAATACTTGAAAAATAATTAGAAGGCAAGGCCTAGTACAATATTTAATTTGCTAGTAGTAAATGTTACAACCATATTTAATAACATAAAAATAATATAAATATATTTTAGGCTTCAAAATCCAGTTTTGAAAATAAATAGAGGGCAAGGCCCAGTACAATATTTTGTTAAACATAATCTGAAAATACTAACATAGTTATTTAATAAGAACAATAATATTTGTTACTAAAAATATTATCAAATAATAATAATAATAATAATAATAATAATAATAATAATAGTAATAATGGTATAATGGTTAATATAACAGTTATTGATTTATAAAGTATTGTATTGAGTACTACAATTGATATTATCCTACATATACATACTGATATTTTAAATAATTAATAAAATAAAATAAAGATAACAACAAAATACTAATAATAAATCATGTTCTCTTTCACTCTGAGGAAAATGAGTGCCATGTCAGGGAATCAAATCCTATACTTAGAACCAAGAAAGACAACAAGAAGCATACCAGAGAACACTCTATACAAATACTGGTATTTTTTAAATAAAATAAAGTAAAGAAATAATATATAAAAATAACAAATTAATGCCTGTCGTTCTCTCAAAAAAGGGTGAGATTAGAAAGAGAGAGAGTGCCAGAAAAAGAAAGGAGAAAAGAACTGAGAGGTTCAGGGAGCAGAGAGAGAAAGCGGGAGAGAGAGAAAGGAGACGAAGAGGGAAGCAGCGGTGAGCTTAGCGGCTAGGGCGGCGTGTGGTGGAGGCGGAGGCGGTCGGAGCACTCGGCGAAGGGGGTGAGGGAAGCCGGAGGTCGGAGGAGGAGGAAGAAGCGGCGGACGTTCCGGCGAGAGGAGGAGCGAACGGGAATTCACAGCGTAGGGAGCTGGCCGGGCGATCCGAGGGCGGCGACGGCACGGGAGAAGGCAGCCACGCGCGCGGAGGCTCGTTTGTGCGAGCACGCGGCGGTGGCTCCGGAGGTTACGGCGTGGGACTGCGAGAGTCGGGCGCGACAGAGCTACCGGAGAGGGTCGGCCCGGCGTGGGGGCTGACGCGCTGGGCTTGGCCGTCAGTCGCAGCTCGTGGGGGTACGCTGACTCGCAGCCATCGGGAAGTTTAGACGGGAACGGGTGACATCGGACGGCTCTCGCGGATCCTAGGTCGGGGCTCGTCGTTCAGGTAAGGTCTCGGTGGGGTGTGTGTTGTTTCCTATTTATGGTGGTGACGGGGGTGGGTTGCCGCGGCGATGGCCGCGGTGGTGGTGTTGGATTTTGGTTTTTGTTTATGGCGGTGGTGGCGAGGCCTTTGGCGGTGGTTGTGTTGTTTGGTGATGGTGATGGCTATGGCTGTGGGGGTCGTGGGGTTGCCACGGTGGTGCAGGATGAGGCTGGCCGGAGTTTTGGCGGAGGTTTGGCCGGAGCAGGGTGGTCGGGTGTCGGAAAGGAGGGGTGATGGTGGTTTGGGTGATGGCGTGGGTGACCGAAGGCTGGCGGTAGTGGGCAGTTCCGGTGCCTGGTGTATAGGCGGAGAGGAGGAGACGATTGTCTCGGTAGCAGAGGGAAGGCCGGTGAGAGGCTGGTTTAGACGAGGCCGGAATCGATCGGTGGCTAGGGATAGGATTGATGGTATCGGGGGTGTGTCCGACACGATGAGTTAATATATATGTAACTAGATGGAATAAGAATTAGACACTGACACGGTGCATGCACTTGTGGTAGAAATTTATGGAGGATAGAAATTTATGGATGAGTACCTGCCTGATGTGGGAATCTCCAGTTGGATAAGGATTAGGAGTAGTTTAAATCCCCGTTAGATAATACGCTATTTATTTTAAATAAATTTCAAATCCAAATCTAAATCAATTTAAATCTAATTAAATTCCATCCTTTAGTTTAAAATCAAATAAGATAAATCAAATTTTAAATATAGATACTAATTTAACTATTTAAATAAATCCATAAATTTAAATCAAGATTTAAATCGCCACAATAATTTCAAAATATATTTTCCAAAAATACTAATAATAATAATTTCAAAAATTACATTATTATTTAAAATAAACTAATAAATAATTATGAAATATATATGTATGCCCAAATAATATACTTTTCTAATATACCATCTTATAGGAAAATTATTTATTATTATAACTTTATAAATGAAAGGCTTTTCATAATTAAAATCATAACTTGGAAATTTTGTTACGATAAAAATAATTATTTTCTATATTATTTCGAAACTATAAATTTTTTTCTAAAAATATGTACGCTCGCACATATTCACACTCGTCGAGCAATTACGAAAAACAAAATTTTGCGCATGACGTACAATGCAACTACGTGACGCACAAATACAAAATAAGAAAAAAAATCAATACCAAATTTACTAAAAAAAAGTAGAAATTTAGGGGTTTTACATCCTACCCAACTTAAAAGAATTTCGTCCTCGAAATTAAGAATTTATAGGGGGGTGAGAAGGTACAAGGGTATATTGATAAGGAGACACAGTCAAATCATTAGGCGAGACAAGGAAACGACGTTTAATAAAAACGTGCATTAGAGTCGTGATTTCAATAATGGCAAAGATAATCATGGATTAACGCAAGAAAGAAAATAGTTAAGATAACGCGCAATAAAGAATGGTATGGGTTCAAGAAATAAATTAGAGACCTTAAAGTTATGGTCTCTTGAGAGTAGGTTGAGGGCACGATTAAGAGAACGAAATAGATTCACTTAAATTAAGCGATTAGAGGGTCTTGATAGGGCCGAGTAGTTTTAGGATGAAGATATAGCAACATTGTGTGATAATGGTCATAATCTATAGGAAGGCTAGAGGAAGTTCTAGTACAACGCCTTTGTTCTTCTAAAATAGGTGAAGGCGAAAGCAATATAGAGTTTGAAGAAGTTAACATTGAATACGATTTTGTGGTTCAAAGGCGACGAAATAATTCAAAAGAGAATTTCCAAGGCAATAGTGGATGAGATTCTAAGGGGTAAGTCTAACTACATCTCTATCCACGTAGAACGATATATGAAAAGCGAACCAAAGTGCACTAGGTTGATCAGACCATCATGCACCGGTTCTGATTAGACAATATGCTAGTGAGCGCTCAATAGCATATGTCATGAACAAGCTCGATAAAGAATTAGCTTGCAAATACTAGGCTATATTAGCATCATTAGTCTAGATAGTAGTACATAGGCACGATGGTAGATGAAATAAGAACAAATATGAATAGTCTAAGAGTCATAAGAATCTAAATCTTGTTTATTCCTATACAATCATTCTACGGTTTAATGTCCATGGTTTGGTTGACCAAATGGGTTAAATTCCTCTAGTCTCTATAGTCTAAATAATACTATTTATATTCTCTTTAATGGTCAAGAGTGTGTGTCGGGTCGTGGGGTATTCTATCCAACTTAAAAGAATTAAGCTAAGGGTATTTTGGGACATCCAGCTAGCAGGGTCAATCTCTAGCAAGCACGAAGGAGAGATAAGAATAATGATAGAAGGGATCAAGCAAGATGCAATCGATGAGTCGAGCGGTAGTTCGAATATGGAACCGAGGAAAGAGGTCAAGTATGTGGATGAGATCCTAGACTTCTAATCCTATTCGCAGGCTTGCTTGGTACGGCAAAGTAACCAAACAATTCATCTAGACCTGTATGGGCCACCACAAAAATATGTAACGTCCCAGTCCCAAAATACGTAGGACTAGGAACGTAGACATGCCAGCTGTATTCATACGAAGTACACTCCAATATATGGAAACCTCGTATGAATACATACGCTGTAAAATGCAGTAGAACCATAACTAATCTCATCCACACAAAATAAAAGAATACAAGATATCATATAATCAACTATGAATTGTCTTGGTACAATATGTTGGGCGGAGACAAATCCACTACCAACAAGTAAAGGAAAAATACATGAGAAAAGAAATAAGTTTTAGTGAGCGAAGCGAAGACGATCCAAGCGCAATCATCCTCGAAGAAATAGAGATGGTCACGGCTAAAGCTAGAGCACCTGCGAATGACAAGAACACACACCTGGCGAGATAACCAGGTCCTCAGAGGTACATAACAAGACACATAATATCATGCCATATAATCTGAATAAATATTGCTCAAATAAATAAGTCAATTGAATTATAACATGGTCCAATACACACCTATTGAACTAGATTACCATTTCTCCAACCAAACAAGGACAGGAGATGGTAAACTAATTCACGGTGACGTATCTTTCCATGCTATGAATCCAATATGGTATCCGGGCCCTAACAAGGTTCAATACCTTCTCATCGAAGTAGTAAGTCACACCTACAACCAAACAAGGACAAGATATGACGAACTAATCTGCGACAAGTTATTGTTCCAAGCCATGGTCAGATACAAGTACCCAAACCAAAAGTACTCGTACCTAACGGATAAAGGTGCCTAACCGTTCTAAGTAAAATATAGTTAAGAACAATCCTTCCTAAGCATGGACCCTGGCTAAATGGGATCGGCATAGTCCCCCTTGGGCACCAGAGGCCCAATCAATAAGAGCATGACGTTCCGCAGAATGCCAGTGGCCGTCAGTAATCAGGAGTAATCTTACCCGCATCTCCGACGGAGCTCACGGGTTACAAAAGGGAAAGTGCATCGAAGCCCATACGCTAAGGAATTGTCCTCCCCGCCCAATGCCTACTATGTTGTATCCACAACAGAAAACTTCTATAACCGCTAAGTCAAACTAAGCATGCAACCTCTATTAGCGGTTATTCCTATCGCACGGCTTATACGTACCGGTGGCCAGCCAGTCACGCATGTCCGTGTTCTATATGCGATACACAACTTTGTGGTACAACGTGTCAAGGCCAATGAATGCAACACACAAAGGTGGTCCCTTACATCTAGACTTAAGGTGTAAGAAAAATAATACATAGTAGGAATTATAACTGAACAGTAAGTTCTAACAGTTTATGCCATGTATCACAGTTTATTTTGCATAAAGAAAATAATGAACAATGCATGAAGTATGAGCTAAAATAAATAAACAACAAATGATAAGGTGTCTTGCCTGGTAGAACGTCTGGTGTGATGTAATGATTAAAGTGGCACAAACTGCGACTTCGGTGCAACAATTATGCAAGGTGACCTCGGGTGGTGGCATGGACAGTTCCATTGGGCCCAAAAGGATCAAATTAGCTAAGGGTAATATAGGGAGGTTAGAGATTTGCAAGAAGATAGGAATATGACTAGCCAGGGACACGTTTCAAAAAATAAAGAAATTTTGTATATATATAAATAAATAACTACTTTGGAAAATATTTATTTTATTTTAAAAAAACTATATTTTTATTAGTAAAATAGTTTTAAAAATACTTGAAAAATAATTAGAAGGCAAGGCCTAGTACAATATTTAATTTGCTAGTAGTAAATGTTACAACCATATTTAATAACATAAAAATAATATAAATATATTTTAGGCTTCAAAATCTAGTTTTGAAAATAAATAGAGGGCAAGGCCCAGTACAATATTTTGTTAAACATAATCTGAAAATACTAACATAGTTATTTAATAAGAACAATAATATTTGTTACTAAAAATATTATCAAATAATAATAATAATAATAATAATAATAATAATAATAATAATAATAATAATAATAATAATAGTAATAATGTTATAATGGTTAATATAACTGTTATTGATTTATAAAGTATTGTATGAGTACTACAATTGATATTATACTACATATGCATACTGATATTTTAAATAATTAATAAAATACAATAAAGATAACAACAAAAATACTAATAATAAATCATGTTCTCTTTCACTCTGAGGAAAATGAGTGCCATGTCAGGGAATCAAATCCTATACATAGAACCAAGAAAAACAAGAAGAAGCATACCAGAGAACACTCTATACAAATAATGGTATTTTTTAATAAAATAAAGTAAAGAAATAATATATAAAAATAACAAAATAATGCCTGTTGTTCTCTCAAAAGAGGGTGAGATTAGAAAGAGAGAGAGAGAGTGCCAGAAAAAGAAAGGGGAAAAGAAATGAGAGGTTCAGGGAGCAGAGAGAGAAAGCGGGAGAGATAGAACGGAGACGAAGAGGGAAGCGGCGGTGAGCTTAGCGGCTAGGGAGGCACGTGGTGGAGGCGGAGGCGGTCGGAGCACTCGACGGCGGGGGTGAGGGAAGCCAGAGGTCGGAGGAGGAGGAAGAAGCGGCGGACGTTCCGGCGAGAGGAGGAGCGGACGAGAATTCACAGCGGAGGGAGCTGGCCGGGCGATCCGAGGACGGAGACGGCACGGGAGAAGGCGGCCACGCGTGAGGAGGCTCGATTGTGCGAGCACGCGGCGGTGGCTCCGGAGGTTACGGCGTGGGACGGCGAGAGTTGGGCGCAGCGGAGCTACCGGAGAGGGTTGGCCCGGCGTGGGGGCTGACGCGCTGGGCTTGGCCGTTAGTCGTAGCTCATGGGGGCACGCTGACTCGCAGCCATCGGGGAGTTTCGACGAAAACGGGTGACGTCGGGCGGCGCTCGCGGATCCTAGGTCGGGGCTCGTCGTCCAGGTAAGGTCGGTGGGGTGTGTGCTGTTTCCTATTTATTGTGGTGACGGGGGTGGGCTGCCGCAGCGATGGCCGCGGTGGTGGTATTGGATTTTGGTTTTAGTTTTCGTTTTTGTTTATGGCGGTGGTGGCGAGGCGTTTGGCGGTGGTTGTGTTGTTTGGTGATGGTGATGGCTGTGGCTGTGGGGGTCGTAGGGTTGCCACGGTAGTGCAGGATGAGGCTGGCCGGAGTTTCGACGGAGGTTTGGCCGGAGCAGGGTGGTCGAGTGTCAGAAAGGAGGGGTGATGGTGGTTTGGGTGATGGTGTGGGTGACCGAAGGCTGGCGGTAGTGGGCGTGGTTCCGGTGCCTAGTGTATAGGCGGAGAGGAGGAGACGGTTGTCTCGGTAGCAGAAGGAAGACCGGTGAGATGCTGGTTTAGGCGAGGCCGGAATCGGTCGGTGGCTAGGGATAGGATTGATGGTGTCGGGGGTGTGTCCGACACGATGAGTTAATGTATATGTAACTAGATGGAATAAAAATTAGACACTGACACGGTGCACGCACTTGTGGTAGAAATTTGTGGAGGATAGAAATTTATGGATGAGTACTTGCCTTTTATAGGATGTGGGAATCTCCAGTTGGATAAGGATTAGGAGTAGTTTAAATCCCCGTTAGATAATACGCTATTTATTTTAAATAAATTTTAAATCCAAATCTAAATCAATTTAAATCTAATTAAATTCCATCCTTTTGTTTAAAATCAAATAAGATAAATCAAATTTTAAATATAGATACTAATTTAACTATTTAAATAAATCCATAAATTCAAATCAAGATTTAAATTGCCACAATAATTTCAAAATATATTTTCCAAAAATACTAATAATAATAGTTTTGAAAATTATATTATTATTTAAATAAACTAATAAATAATTATGAAATATATATGTATGCCCAAATAATATACTTTTCTAATGTACCATCTTATAGGAAAATTATTTATTATTATAACTGTATAAATGAAAGGCTTTTCATAATTAAAATCATAACTTGGAAAATTTGTTACGATAAAAATAATTATTATCTATATTATTTTGAAACTATAAAAAATATTTTTCTAAAAATATGTACGCTCGCACATGTTCGCAGTCGTCGAGCAATTACGAAAAACAAAATTTTGCGCACGACGTACAATGCAACTACGCGACGCACAAATACAAAATAAGAAGAAGAAAAAAAATTAATACCAAATTTACTAAAAAAATAGTAGAAATTTAGGGGTTTTACACGATTGAACGCCGATCTTCAAGAATTTACAAATGATATGATGGAAAAACCAAATTCTCGAAAGGATTATCCTCATACCGAGATGTCGTACACCTATTTATTCGGCTGGTAGCTATTGCATCATACATCTCTGATGAACCCTGATCTTGAAGTTCGGGGAGCTATGGCAGCTACCTTTGTTGGAAGATTTGCTAAGGCACAATGGAATGTCTATTCTCTGCGAGATTGCAGAAAAGCCTTGAATAGGGGTCTAGATTGGAATTTTTTCTGTATCTCCCCTCCACCGGGGTATGAGGGTTTCCCGGTACTCATGAAAGATTCAATACCCCTCAATTCTCGTCTACCTTCTACAGCATTCACCTGGTTGAAGATGATCAGACCCTCTCACATGGTGTATCGATTTGAGAGCAAATGCTTTTTAGAACCATATTTACCAAGTCATTTTGCTCGTCAATTCGGCTATGACCAGTTACATGTCAAAAATGCGACAACATGCCTCAAAGCCTCAGGTCACTTAATCGACGGTGCCTGTGGATGGAGATACTATAGTGAGAGAGGGACTCAAGTTATATTTTTAATGCCCTCGGCCACTCTTGAGAATGGTCCGAGTATCTTGGGTTCATATGCCCGTTTTTATACTTCAGCGAATACCTTCTTCGAGGGTTATTCAATAAATGACAGTTTTGTCGGGACACAGAGGGCGTTCGATGGTGAGGCTGCCGGCATTAATTTGACCGAGGCCGAAGAAAATGTTCCTACTGAAGATCCTTTCGAGATTGTGGATATGAGGATTATCGATAAAGTTCAAGACCCATTGGGCGGTCTCCTTAGAAAACACAAAGATGCTACTCCTTCCAAACAAGCGGGCAAGAAACCTAAAGTCTCTACTCAAGACCAAGCTGCTCTTCCTGTCGTGGAAAAGAAATCAAAGGAAGCACCTATTGTTGAGAAGCCTGTAGCTAGGACTAGGATTCAAACGAGACAGCTAGAAGCCATTTTTTACCTGGGCCGACCACATCCTTGAAAGGATCGACTCCAGGATCAACTTCCATTCCTCCTCAAGAGAACCTCCCGAGCATTGAGGAAGAGATAAGCAGAGGACCACCAGATATTGAGAGAATTCAACCTCAATAGTCTACTCTTGTTGAAGCACCACCTCCATCCGTTGCCCCTGTTGAGGAACAATATATTTCAATTGAGGTACCTGCAACTTCTACACGCCCTTCGGTCAAGCGATCAGTAAAAATAAAATTGGTGGTTGGTCGATCCAAACAGAGTGTTGCATCAAGACACTCATTGGATGGTTTCGATTTGCCCTCCCAAAAAGAGTCTCCATCCGTTGCAAGAGACGTACCTTCTCAAGAAGGTAAAGATCTGGCAATTATATCAGAAATAATGAATGTTGCTCCTGTAGAAATTTGTATTGATGTTTATTTATCTCTAGAACGTTCACCGGTAAGTGCAGCCGCAACATCCCCAAAGGACATCCCTCCGGATACAGCTTCAGTTCGAAGATTGTGAAGACACCTACTCCTTGGCCTCCGAAAACTTTTGTGGGACTTACCTCAGCTGGTCCAACATCATATCTAGTCCCAGATGAAATGGCCACTATCATAAAGGGAACGCGACTTCCAACTTTGCTTTTCAAAAAAATTGACACAGAAACTCTGTCTGCCCCTGTAGTTCAAGCTCCTGATGTTCCCGTTCCTACAAATTAAGAAATGATAAGAGCTTTATAGGGCTGTGAAGAGGACCCTCTTAACGCTGCTTCAGAGTCTAATGGAGCTGAAGAGCATAATCAGGCTGCGACTCCAAAGAGTCAAAATGTGGTGACTGGTGATAATTTAATCCTTGCTGAGGGTGAAGAACACCCAGCTGAAGATGAGGGTGAGCAAAGCCCTAGTAACGCTAATAAGAGTTTTGAGGAGCTACCAAGCGACGAAGACTCTGATGTCAATATTACGGGCAATGACAGCCCAGATAATGAAGAAGCAACAAAGTCTGAGGGCCTTCAAAAAGTCGATAAGTCTATCATTATTGCAGAGGAGATTCAGACCTCTGTTGAGCCAATCCTTGAATAAGAACCGCAGAATAAATCCTTAGAAGGCAGGGCCGAATCTGGTGCTGGAAGCAGTCGTTTCATTTCGGGAGGCTCAGAATCAGGAAGTAGCCAGGCAGCTATGTCAGAAAATACCATGGCACGACTCATCATTGTGCGAGATACAGAGCTTCATGAAACTCCATATGTGCTACCAGGCTCCGATAAATTTACGATCTTTATTTACTCTAGCTCTTTCGATGATGTATCATAATTATGTTTCTTGGTTTGCAGAAGATCCCGTGGGGACAATCGTAGTAGCTCCGTCTACTGCTTTCAGTTTTACCTCGATCATGGCTCCTCTGGACATGGGGATTCAGACTGGAGAAGGAAGCTTTTCGATGATACCAGTGCTAAGATCTCCTGATACACAATCTATGATCACTCTAGCTGCTACAGAAGGAGTGATTCGGACAGAAGTGGCTACTCTTGGTATATCAGCGATGAACGGGATCATCGTTGAAGCTTACACCAACGCTTTCTTCACCTCTATGGGGACTCTAGTTCAGATGGTCTTGGAAAAAGGCCAACCTTAGGAGTCAGTAAGGAGCCCTTCTTATTTTATCATTGAAGCTATTCGCAAAATTGGTGATCTGGATAGGATTAGCTACTTGGAACACTGTCACGCCCCAGAACCAGAATACTGGCAAGTGGGGACGGACAAGGCCAGCTACATAATACCAAAGTACGCCAGTACTCTGAAATCGCGTATAAGCTGTCAAGACATGGGGGTTACTTCTACAAGCCAACAGTCGATCCTAGGTCAAGCATTCCTAGGTATCTCAATCACAGGCAATTACACAAAGTACAAGAAGTATGATCATCAGACATACAATAGTAAAGCATCCTAAACCATTTATACATGGATGATCATGAAGCTAGTCATACCAAAATAGAGAACTAGCAAGAGTAATAGTCATACATGATAAGCTCTAGCTATAGTCTAGAATACGCACATCATGTTTTGGCCCGTAGGCTAAATGTCAAGAATAAAAACACGAGCTAAACACGTGCTCGGAGGCTAAACGCCACAAAAGAATAATGTACATAACCAGTGGGAGAATAAAATGAGAAACCCACTTGGGTACTCTGGTGCTCTGGATGGTCACCGTCGAGTAGATGGTACGGAAGATCCTCTGGGCTTCTCTATCAGATCTGGCCAAACAAAACCAGTGGGGTCAGACCCCCAATAGCAAGTACCACAAAGAAAGCCAAACTATGAACTAAAACCAGCAATCACTAACATCAACAATTAGAGATACAAATGAGTAAGAGCAGATCGAGACTCGTGCACTACCAATGCACTTATCCCGAACATAGAAAGATAATAAGTAAGCATCTTGGAGCATAAAGTAATTATCATTCGACATAATATAAAGTGTAGACATGTTAAGTAAAGAGAAGCTTGAGAATATGTAAAAGCAATTGAACATGTAAACTTGTGAGATAGTCGGGTCATAAGAGCATGGTGACCCGGCATAGGGAGTCATGTATAGCTTGTGAGATAATTGAACATGTGAGCATGTAAGAATTTGATAGAAAGACAATGATAAGTGGACTTAGGAACTAATTCGAAAGTCAAGTTACAACCCTTAAACCAATAAGGACCTGGGTTGTAACCCTTCTCCTGAACAGAACTTAGTCTCTAATAATTGTGCAGCATAAGGATCATGTAGAACATGTGAGTACTAAATAGGACGACAAATGATAGGACACTACAAAAATTTGTCAGATTAGCGACGTTCCAAAACGTCGCTAAACTCGACAAAAACGTCGCTAAACTAAATTAGCGACGTTTTCAGCAACGTTTAATAAACGACGAAAAAAAGCGTGTCGCTAATCGAGGAAAACGTCGCAAAACGACGCTATGGCGACGTTAGTTAGCGACATTTATAACGTTGCTAATTAGCAACGTTATTTGCGACGTTTTTAAGTGGTCGTCGATTAGTGACACATTAGCGACGTTCTTGCGACGATGTGGTGGCATCAGATTGTTTGCCATGTCAACAATTTAGCGACATTTTTAGCGACCTTTATATTCGTCGCTAACTGTTAGCGACTAATAAAAACGTCGCTAAATTAAAAACATTTAAAAAAGAATCCAGAATGCAAATGTACAATCCAAAATACAGAATCTAATCCCTGGGTTTGCCGACCCCTTCGGTGGAACACTCAATACCGGCCCGCACAATACAATCCAGAATAGACCAAAAATAATTGGTCGTCTCCTCAAGCCTCTCGGAACATCACAATATGCATCACACATCACACAAACAAATATACATCACAATATGCATCACACAGCAAGCTATACCAATATACTTCACACACAAGAAAACAAATATCCATCACAATATCCAAAAGGAGATATATCCATCAAAACAAATATCCATCACAATATTCAGATGATATATATCCATCAAAAAAATCCAGTCAATATATGTATCTACTGTCGTCTATGCTGGGGAAGATAGAACTCCTTCAGCCAGCGCGCATAAGTAGGATCCGCGGCAGCCAGATCAAACGCTCAGTGATACGATCACGCAACCACCTCGAATAAGTGGGATCCACGGCGGCAGGAGAGATGTAGTCCATTACAAGTGCTGGATGAATAGAACTCCCGGTCTCACTAGCTACCGGTGCTGGATGAATAGAACTCCCGGTCTCACTAGCTACCGGTGCTGGATGAATAGAACTCCCGGTCTCACTTAGACTTGGTCGACCCCGCTAAGAAAAAAATCATATTGATTTTGTTGACAAAAGCGCTTGAGAAGCGAATCGAATCATCTCGAGAACCGAGATAAACGATATATGATACGCACATGAGTTCGATTTTAAATCGAAGTTAGTAAAACGATCGGCAAATCAAAACTATCACGAGTAGCTTGTCCGACTTCGCTAGTCGCTAAGCTTGGTTGAAATGTACGTATTCGGAGGACGCCTTGAATACGTATACGATCCAAACTCAGCGATATGATGAACTCGAATGCAGCTGCAAGTGGGTGTTGCGATGCGCATGAACGAAAGTGAGTTTGCCTCGGCCTACGACACTTTCATTTGACGAATTACAACGCACCTCGTGCGACCTCTTTCAGTTCCATGATACGTCAAAGTAGCAACCAAGTCGAAGGAACACTTTAATTGAATAAGTACCATCAACTCTAAAATGAATGAAAACCCATTCAATAAAATCGACCACACGTATGCGACACAGAACTTGGAAAGGTATCGAGTATAGTTCGGTGCCAAAGAACGATAGAGCCGTTCGATAGGGATTGCCTAAGAAACACGACGACGCGAGTTAAGGAATGGTAGGATGACCTGCACTCAGGAAATCTCGAGGACGAGACTTGTTTTGAGTGGTGTATTATGTAGTGACCCGCTCTACCCTAGCAGAACGCCGATTCAAACGGCAAGTGCAACGACTCAAACAAGCCGTCGACCCAAAGAGTTGGCATCGACCTGATGAAGAATCGATGCAAGACTTACATTGGCCCGTCAAAGATGAATCCAGACTTAGACTTTCAAAGGCGCGCTCGGAGTATCGCTCGGCCGATACGAACATCGCTAAGGTGGGTGGCTCCGATGAACCCGTCTTTGCTTAGCCTAGACACATAATAACACAGACACTATCACTGAAATCGCTAGGCGATAACACCGCACATGCTAATAAATGACCCAACGCACCTAGCTAAGGGATTAATCCCATCTTGTATGCTTGTATAGAATATGGAAAGGAACATGAAAAATACGAGAACTCTCGTCGCCGCGCTCCACGTTCGTGCTAAGGCACAAGCTTACGTTCAAGTTCCCTATGCGTTCAATAATCAAACAATGAATGGGTTACAATAATAAAACGGAAAGACTATCGACATAGTCGTTCCGAGTAGAGTTAGCAACATTGAAAGACTATGGGACTGGTGGGTCGCCAAGGCGACTCCCGCACGTAGAGTTGCAAAATGTATGAATGAATGAATGAACAAATATGTGAATGAATGAATCAACGAATGAAAGAATGAATACATGAATGAATCGATGAACAAACGGACAAGTGAAAGAAAGAAAAGAAAGAATAAATAAAAGATAAGAAGGAAAGAAATGGTTAGCGACAGGTGTGACGGGCACGTGCAACGGGGCTCGTTACCCGCGCTGTACGGATGCCAACCTGGTCGATAACGTATTGTGGCTAAGGGTTAGCCTATGACGATAAAATACAAAATGGTCGTGGATGGACCCGTGCACGGGTGATACGGATTCCGCGACATGATCAAAGGAAGGATCGTGGCCGGCCTAGGCGGAACCAAGTCGAGGCTTACGGGCTGCCTGGGTGCGGACTTGGCCACCCGGGGGACATAAGTGCTAAGGTATTTCAAGAGACTAACGGGGTGTGTGCCAGTCCTCATCCTACGCTAAGTTGAGAAATACCATGGTTGGATGTGTCCAAAATGGCTTGTGATGCCAGCGACCGGTGCATATAGATTTAAGTGGGCTTTGCTGGTGGCAATCCACGTACAAGTCCTTGTATTGAAATCAAAGTAGTCTAAGTAACTGTACAAAGCACTTTCTGAATAGGCTTGAATATAACACACAAAATGATCAAGAGTACTTTGAGCAAAACGAGTTAGAAAACTTGCTTACGACGTGCTAGAACCCGAGGCAAGGACACACACTTGACATTGAATGCTTTCATGAACTACGTTAAGTTATTTCATATGAATTGTTGACTAACTTGGTTTACGTTGGACAGGGAAGGCCGGACGGTAAGTATGGGTAAGTCGTGCATGTATTTCTATGCGACACTTGAATTTGGCAATACGGGATAGGTTATGACATATGCCATGAAATTGATCCTAAGGCAAGATTAGAAAGACAATGAATGATAGAGATACACAAAAGTAAATGGAACGTGTTTGGTAATGATACCATTGTGGGCGAGCTAGCCTCCCCACCAGTGCATAACAATGTATTGATAACCCCACAGTCTGCTTGCAGGATACAGGAGACGCCGGCGGGTGCGGAGCTTCCATCGAACGTGCTAAGGCGCGGAGCTATCTCTGGAGCCTTGGAGCGTTGCAAGGAGCTGAAGCACCATATACAGGACATAATGTATCGGAACATCGCCATGAATTATTCCATGTTGTAAGCCACTTGGCACGCCTTTTATGTTTCAGAGAGAGAGCTTGAGCGAATTGTAATATCGGCCTAACGCTGCTTGTAAACTTCTTGAAAATCAATAAAGAGTTTGAATTCACTTCAATTTTGTGTTCGTTTACTTTCCGCTGCAAATGGGGACACTCTGTGCGACTCTGTGGCCTAGCTTAAATTGGCCGTTTCTGGACTTGGCCTTGCACGGGCGCAACCTAGGCCCGTGCGGCCTCACGCCTTAGCGAGGACGATCGCTCCTACGGGAGTGGGGCGTGACACGCCCCCACCCCCTGCTCCCCTCTCCCAGCCGCCTCCACCCCCATGCTTCCCTCCCCCAGCCGTCTCCACCCCTCCTGCTCCCCTCCCCCAGCCGCCCCACCCCCAGCTCCCTTCCTCCCTGTAACACCCAGTTTCTAAAATAAGGATAATTTTAAAATTTTTGTATTTTAATTTATTTAATTATGATATTTAAATGATAATATGATTTTTGGTGATTTTTAATTATTTTAAAACTATTTTAAATCATGACTTATGATTTTGGTGTTTGACTAGTGTAACCTTAGAGCCTAGCCATGTGATTAGGATGTTTGACTAGTACATTTTAGCCTAGAGGGTATTTTGGTCATTTTAGGATTTATTTGAATTTATTATGATTTATCGGAATTTGTGTGAATTTAATATTAATTAAAATATTGCTATGTGTTATGTTAGTCTTGACTAGTTGAGACCTTGTAGAACTAACCCTAGTTGGTGACCCTAGTCTAACTCTAGTTAACGTACTTTTAGTCATTAGAAATTAGTCTTAAGGTAGGAAGGATTACTTAAGTAAAATTAGTTCATGACTTATGGCTTAAGTCAATGACTTATGATTTATCAATTTTAAGTCTAGTGTTTAAGCCTTAGGCCCATGAATTAAGCCCAAGACTAATCCTAGCCCACCCATGGCAGCCAACCTAGGGTTTCCCACCCCTATTTAATGCCTCCTTCATTTTGGGTTAGCCTCCCTTGGAAAAAGATCTCAAGTTTAGAAAGAGGTAAATCCCCAACTTTAGAAATTCTTAATTAATTCATTTTAGCTCCTTTTTAATCCTAGTCTTTTGCAATAGGATCTAATTTATGTTTATATGCTGTTGTTGGAGGATCACCTCAGTTTGTGTGCCATTTGGAGGATTGGAGTTGCCATTTGGAATCCCCTCTTTGGAGCTCGTTCTTGAGTTTTGATACTCAATAGGTAAACCACCTAACCCCTTGTTTCCTTCTGAATTCTTTGCATAATAGGTTAGGTTTTAGGGTTACCTAAGTACCCACGAAATTTGGGCGCAATTCGTGTCCATTTCGTGTCCGTATCAGACACGTATCGTAATGGTATACTAGGTGTTTGTAGAAATGCCACATAGGAATAAATTTTCATATTTTTGAAATATAATTACATGGATTTGTAGATCTTGATGTGTGTATCAATTTTTGTGAAGGTGTCCTAGTGTTTTGTGTCCTTTTGTGTCATGTTTTTGCACGTGGACACGTAGCACGGGCCCGTAGGCCGTGTCCTGCATCACGGGCTCAATTTCTTTGGACACAGGATACATCGTATCCTGATTTTTTGTGTGAGCCTTGGGGCAATGTCTGCGACCATGCTCCCAAAATTTGGGAGCATCTCGTGGAGTGTGCGTGGCGCAATCGCCCCCGCACTGGCCGCGTGCTGTCGCGCGCAGGCGGCTGTGCACGCGCACAGGCGCTGCTGACACGGGGTTCATGTCGTGCCTATGTGTCACGTGGACACGTTTCAGGCTGACACAGACCTAGCCCTACCGTAGGCGAACCTAGGTGCACACACAAGTGTCGTGTCGTGTGTCGCGTGTTACACGCGCGTGCACGTGTGCACGACAATTACTCGTGCACTGTCAGTGTCTGTGTTTGTGTATTGTTTGGGACACGATTCGTGTCCAATTTCTGGACACGAATGTACTCTAGAGTGAAGAACAGATGGCAACTCTAGAGGGGGGGTGAATAGAGTTTATAGAGAAAATAACCAATTAAAAATTCAACTCTATCACAAACAAAACTAATCAGAGTAAATACGGAATTTAAAGTGAGAAGAAAGAGAGCATACGCAAACACAGCCGATTTTAACCTGGTTTCCCTCGTGGAGGACTAGTCCAGGCCTGAGAACTCTAGCTCAGGATTAAATCCACTATTTATGAAATAGTAGTTTACAACCCGTGCCTTTTCTTCAGAAGAGCACGTCAACTTCTTACAGAGGATCGTAGTGGCGATTTGCTTGGAATTTTCCAAGCGACTTCTTCAACTCTTGCACAAGACTCCTAACTGAGAGATGCTGAGTACTCGAGACTTAGGAAGCTTGTGGCTAGTAGATGGAAAGGATATGGCTTATCTGAGCTTTAAGAGAGAAGAGAAGAGAAGATTGGATGATTTGAAATGAGAGAATTCTTGGCCTATTTATAGGGTTTTTGTAGGCAGAATTCGGCCAAAATTCGGGTAGGAAATTTCAAATATTTGGCCGTTGGACAACTTGCAACCAGCTAACCCTAAAATTAAGGTTGCTGATTTTTAGGGGACAGAGTTCGGCCCGAACTCTGTGTGGAGGCAGAGTTCGGCCCGAACTCTGTCTCCAGAGCACAGAACTGGTTCTTGGGGACCAATGGACATTTTCTGGATGGTGGAGTTTATGGATTTGGGTAGGCTTTTGGTCAAGTCTCAAGAGCTCAGCATGACACAGTTTACAACAGTCTAGACTCAATAAAAGTGTAAAATACAGACTCATATATAACTGAATTGCAAAGACTGAGCTGTCTTCTGACTTGAGCTTGATGTAGACGTCGTGTGTCGTATTGAATTATTACAAGTATTATTTAGTCAATGTTATCAATATTTGGTTGACTGTGACTTTGTGTCAACAATCTCCCCCATATTGATAATTGATAAAATAATAAATGTATATTCAATATTCATACCTGGACACAGCATAGCTCCCCCATAATCAGTGCCGAGCTAAACAAGATAGCTCCCCGTAAACAATGCGTTGAACCTGTTGGCCTGATAAGAAATATCTCCCAAAAGCACCAAACAGCACATATACCAAAAAGAATATACACAGAATATACATATCTCTCCCCCTTTGGCATTTAGCAATATAATAAAAATCAAGTAATAATGGAAAAACACACCAAAAGAGAAGAAACAGCATATGAACTAACAGAACAAGCAACTGTCATAGAATAATAGAACTACCAGAAACATAAGAGCACAACTCATAACTAGAGTCACTAAAAAATAAAGAGTGTACCAAGTACATAAATCCAACTAAACAACTGAAAATACTAGAAGCATAAAACATAAACTACGATCAGCAGCATCATCATCAAGTAGAAGCCATCTCCATCATGGAGCACGAGAAGGCCCAGCGGAGTCGGAAGGATCAGTGAAGGAACGGCTGGGGTCCACAATAGCAGCATCCGGATCCAGGTAGCGCATGACCTAGGGATCGTCAATGCGATATCCCTCGCGACCGGGATCCCGCTCCATGAGAATAGGCATAGAGGGATGACGGGACATGGAATACCGAATATCGTGCAGCGAGTTGCTGAGGGCACTCATCTGCAGGGTAGTACGGTAGTCCATCTGAGTCCAGCGATCGTCCTCTAAGGCGAAGCGATCTCGGAGCATGGTCTGGATGGAGTCAAGGGTAGCAGGAGGAGGTGGAGCATCCTGTCCAAGTGGAGGGGCGTCGGGCTCCTCATCATCAGAATGCCCAGAAGTGGCAGAAGAGGCTACGACTGCCTGAAGTCGTCGTGCCTTAGATAGGAAGGCAGGAGATGGCAAGAAAGGACAATCATGAAGCGGTACAATAAATACACGAAGGACCATAGGAAGATATAAGGGATAAACCAAGGATCGTGGTTTCTTCCTACAGTTAATCATCCAGTCCATCATGGTACGTGGAAGATTAAAAGGAATGCGATAGTGAAGATGATACAAAGCCGATATTTCAAAATAAGTAACTTCATCGGTGGAGCCGGCTTTGGGTAAGAATGGTATTGAAAACATTCCGATAAAGTTCATAGAAATATGGATTTAGATATTTAGCCATAAGCTTGCGAGGACGTGTGTTCGGAGTGCACAAGTCGTCCTTGAAACTTTCAAGGGAAGTCCCTTCGGGAAAACGAAACGACCGAGCTTCAACAAGCTTTTCCCAAGAATTGGGCTCTTGAAGATCAAGATATTCGGCTAAGTCAAAATCATCAAATGAGATATCGATACCCGCAACACGTGAATAGATGTGAGTATCATCATGAGTCAAGTTACAGTAAAATATTTATATGGCACTACGATATATGACCGAATTAGAAGTAACAAGTTCGTCAAGACAGAGGTCATTAAAGAGTGCATCGTATTGAGAGAAAATTGTGAAGTTAATGGGGTGTCCCACAAACATCGAACGTGTCCGGAAATCACTAAACCATTCATTAGATGCATCTAGTGATATAAAAAGTCGGTCGTCGTAGGTGTTTGGATCACGTGGACGTGAAGGGTTGAACAATGGATGAGGTGGTTGATGTTGTTCAACGGGTTGCTCAACGGGAGGAGGAGGATTCGACGAGGACGCTCCCTCGGTCCGAATTCTCTTCCCACGATTGAACAAGCGATGAGCCATAGCACAAAATAGAAAAATTGAGATAGAGAAGGAGAGTGAGTTATACCTCAAATAAATGATGAACAGTGAAAGAGAATGAGAAAATATCCCTTCTCCTTGATTTTGGTGAGAGATGGAGCGCTATGGAGAGAAAACTAGGGTTAGGGTTTTGAGAAAATAGTATAGAGAAGTAGAGGAGGTGGTAAGAATGAAGGAAAGGGAAGAGAAACCGAAATAAAGGAGAGAGTTTCTCTTGGTCGGGTTCAATTTTGACCATTGGATCAACATAGAGATCCACGGCTGGAACAGTCCCCGATTCTGGAACAGGGAGACCAAACTCGGCCCGAACTCTGGTAAGGGCAGAGTTCGGCCCGAATTCTGAGTCCTTGTACCAGAACTGAAATCAGGCTGAAAGGATGAAAAAAAATGGTTAAGTAAGGGAAATCAAGATAAAGATAAATGATTAAGAATTTCAAAAAAATCAGATAGTAGAAGTAGAAAGATAGCAATATAAAATTAAAAAATAGCATATCAGCAAGTGATAAATCAAACTGTACCGTATAATAAACAAGGAGTTATATTATAATTCAATATTTTGAATTTGCCATGAGTTAGCTGCAGGGGCCGGATCCCAGCTAACGGTAGTCTGGAGGACTAGTGCACCGTGTCGCTTAGGCTTTTACGCCTTGTTGTCAGAAGGGCCCTTTCGGCTTGTACTCATAGCAAGTTCATCACAAGAGAATCATAATATAACCGATATTTACGCAGGTGTATTTTAATTTATGACAGCTTCATCTAAAATTCCAAGTTCACGACAAAGGAAATTGAAGCGTTCTTCGAATAATGGCTTTGTGAAGAAATCTGCTAACTGGTGATCAGTGTCAATAAATTCTAAGTTAATCGTGCCATTTTGCTGATGATCACGCAAAAAGTGGTGTCGAATTTCAATGTGCTTCGTGCGTGAGTGACAAATGGGGTTCTTAGTAAGATTTATTGCACTAGTGTTGTCACAAAAGATTGGAATATGCATGAAAGATAAATTATAGTCTTCAAGGGTTTGCTTCATCTACAGAATTTGTGCACAACAACGCCCAACTGCTATGTATTCAGCTTCTATTGTGGATAGTGCGACAGAATTCTACTTTTTGCTAAACCAAGAGACTAAAGCCTTTCCTAATAAATGGCACGTACCGCTCGTACTTTTACGGTCGACCTTGCATCCAGTAAAATCAGCATCAGAGTAACCAATTAGGTCAAATAATGTTTATTTGGGATACCATAGGCCCACTGTAACCGTACCCTTAAGGTATCTAAAGATACGCTTAACTGCGGTCATGTGCGATTTCTTAGGATTTGCTTGATATCTAGCATACAGGCAAACACTAAACATTATATCAGGGAGACTAGCAGTAAGATAAAGTAGACTGCCTATCATACCTCGATACTTACGTTGATTTACGGGTTTGCCGCTCTCATCTGGTTCCAGTTTGGTTGAAGTAGCCATAGGAGTGCTGATTGGTTTAACATTATCAAGTTCGAATTTCTTCAGCATGTCCTTTGTATACTTCGACTGACAGATGAAGGTTCCATTTGACAATTGTTTGACTTGCAGCCCAAGAAAGTAGTTGAGCTCCCCCATCATGCTCATCTCAAACTCGGTCTGCATACACTTGGCAAAATCTTGACAAAGGGTTTCATCAGTAGAACCAAAAATAATATAATCTACATATATCTGTACTAAAAGAATAGTGTCCTTCAAAGACTTTATGAAAAGTGTAGTGTCAATTTTCCCTTTTGAAAAACCTTTCTCAAGCAAGAAGTTGCTTAGCCGTTCATACCAAGCTCTAGGGGCTTGTTTGAGGCCGTACAGCGCTTTCTTTAGCTTGAACATGTGGTCGGGAAATTTGTGATTTTCAAAGCCAGGGGTTTGTTTAACATAAACTTCCTCCTTAATAAAACCATTCAAGAAAGCACTTTTAACATCCATTTAAAATAATTTGAAATTTTGAAAATTTGTAAATGCACAAAGCATCCGAATGGATTCTAATCTAGCAACAGGAGCATATGTCTCATCGTAGTCGATACCTTCCTCTTGGTTGTATCCTTGTGCTACTAGACGAGCTTTGTTGCGTGTGACTGAACCATCTTCATTCACTTTGTTTCTAAAAATCCATTTAGTACCAATAATCGAGTGATTAGCCGGTCTAGGAACGAGTTCCCATACTTGGCTCCTCTCGAATTGGTTGAGTTCTTCTTGCATAGCAGAAATCCAAAATTCATCATTGAAAGCTTCAGAAATGTTTTTAGGCTCAATTTGTGAAATAAAGGCAGTGCTAGCAATAGAGTCTCTTAATGATGATCTAGTAGTTACTTCTCGTGAAACCTCACCGATTACCAAATTTTCTGGATGAGAAGGCTTGAAAGAGAATTTCTTAGGCAAGCTTTCCAGAGAATTTGTTTCGATTGTGGTGTTCATTGGAGTAGACGTTGATGGTTCAACATCATCATCAAGAGTAGCTGCTGCACTGTTATCTTCATCAAAAGTCACATTTGTAGACTCTTCCACAATTAAAGTACGTTTGTTAAAAACTCTATATCCCTTACTCTTGGCAGCATAGCCAAGGAAGATACCATCGTCAGCTTTGGCATCAAATTTGCCTAAGTTGTCTTTGGTGTTAAGGATAAAACTTCTACAGCCAAAAACTTTTAAATAAGAAATATTTGGGGTTCTCCCAAACCAAAGCTCATAGGGTATTTTCTTCGTAATAGGACGAATAAGCACCCTATTTAAAATATGGCATGCTGTACTGACAGCTTCAGCCCAAAAATATTTCGGAAGTAAAAACTTGTTCAACATAACTCTGGCCATATCGCCAAGAGTCCTATTCTTCCGCTCCACAATACCATTTTGTTGAGGAGTTCTTGGACAAGAAAACTCATGATCAAAACCATTAGAATCACAAAACCTTTCAAAATCAGAATTTTCGAATTCGCCTCCATGATCACTTCGGATTCGAGTAATCATGTAGCCTTTTTCGTTTTGAACTTTCTTAACAAAAATCTTGAAAACCGAAATAGCATCACTTTTATTTGCAAGAAAGAAAACCCAAGTAAATCTTGAAATATCATCAACAATAACAAAGGCATAGAGTTTTCCGCCAAGACTGGCTACTCTACTAGGCCCAAATAAATCCATATGGAGTAGTTGCAAGGGTCTAAAAGTGCTTACAGAGTTTATGGAATGAAAAGATGACTTGGTTGCCTTGTTCAACTCACATTCGACACATATGGTGTCCTTTTTGAATGTGATGTCGGGCAAGCCTCTAACTAGCTTCTTGGTTGATAGCCTGGATATAGTATCCATATTGGCATGACCAAGACGCTGGTGCCATAGTAACCGTTCATCTTTATAAGCATATAGGCATCTACCTGCATTGTTAGTATTTCCAGACAAATAGAAAGTATAAATATTATCCTCTCTTACCCCTTCAAAAGCAATATCTCCAGTTGACCTATCATAAATAAGGCATTTGTTTTGTCCAAAGTTAATGTCATAACCATGGTCAGCAAGATGACTGATGCTGAGCAAGTTATGCTTTAACTCGGTCACTAGGCAGACATCTTTTATTACGGGAGAGGGAGGATAGCCAATAATACCATTACCTATAATATAACCTTTTAGGTTATTTCCGAAGGATACATATCCTTCTCTCTTCATCGATAGTGATACGAAAAGATATGCGTCTCCCGTCATGTGCCGCGAGCATCCACTATCGAGAATCTACTTACTCTTAGTTGAGGAGGGAAGGTCCACCTACATCAAGAGTAGATGTGACCTTTGGTACCCAAGTTCTTGAGGGTCCTGAAAAGTTAGCTTTTGGAAACCATGCATATATCTTTTTATCAACTAATCTTCTGATTCTACATTGTGGTGATATGTGTCCATGTAGACCACAATAAGTGCATGTAGCATTTCTATTCACATTAGGAGCATGCTGATGATGTCTATAAGAATATTGATGATATTTAGATCCAGCATGGTGATGATGTTGATATGGCATGGCATGATGAGATTGTCTATATGGCATGGCATGAGATTGTCTATATGGCATGGCATGATGAGTTTGTCTATATGGCATGGCATGGTGAGATTGTCTATATGGCATGGCATGATAAGATTGTCTATATGTGGAGTGATGTTGATTGTGTCTTTGTGCAACATGATGATGACTGTGTGTAGCATGATGATTTTGTGACATATGATAATTATTTCTACGTGCATGTGGTTTGTGTCCTTTGTGAAATTGTGTGTATATGAAAGCATGATTATGTGTTGTAGATGGATGATGCGGATGACTAGCATGAGGAGTGTTATGCTTTGTGGGTGTCTCATGAGATTGGGTTTGAGGTTGAACAACCTATTTTCCCAATCTAGTCTCTAATCTCTTAGAGACAGCCTGCAGTTCAGTAACCTTAGCATTTAAGCTATATATCTTAGTCATAGAAATCTTGTGTCTACTCTTTTCTTCAGAAAGCATCGTGTTGAGTGTTGTGATTTCTTGTGTTTGTTGCTCAATACGTGTTTCAGCATCATGAAGGCATAGTTTAAGCTTCGATACCTCATCTGTGACTTCCGTGGGTGAAGTGTCTCTAATGTTATCAAGCAATAGAGAAAGTCTTTGAATTTTGACTTCATGACTTTTGATTTTGTCCTTGGCGTGTTTGTATTTACCAATGATCTTTTTGTGATCATCGAGTAAATCGGTGAAAGCATCGCCAAGTTCATCAAAAGAGAAGTCGTCAAGAGTTTCGTTTGATACCTTATCGGATGTTGCCATTAGGCACACATTAGCCGTATCTTGAGGAGAGTCCTTTTCTTTCTCGGAGTCACTAGCTTCGCTTTCATGCCAAATGCTTGTGTTGGCATATTTCTTTGATGAAGTCTTCTTGTATGGCTTCTCATAGCGGTTGCTCTTCTTCAAGAATGGACAATCTCTTCGGGCGTGTCCAGTCTTCTTGCAACCATAGCAAGTTGGCTCTTCTTCACCATCTTTTTATGGTTCCTTCTTTCTTCGGTTGAAGTGAAGGAATTTTTTGAAGTTGCAAACCATGAGGGCTTGATCATCATCTTCTGAGTTGTCGTCATCCGTCTCTTCGGGTTCAGCCCTCCGTCGGTGAGCTTTGAGTGCGATCTCCTTAGCCTTAGGAGCAGGCTCTTCGAAGTCCTTGAGGTCAAGCTCATGAGTCATTAGCTTTCCCATCAAGGTCTCCATGGACATGGTTGTGAGATCGTTTCCTTCTATAATGGTTGTCACCTTAGGGTTCCAAATTTTTGGTAGCCCCCTAAGTAGCTTGCGAATCTTCTCATGATTTGAATATTTCTTCCCAAACGAGGACAGGGGGTTGATGATGTCGAAGAATCTTGTGAACATTTGCGTAATCGTCTCGTTTGGCTTCATCTTGAAAGCCTCGTATTCTTGAGTGAGACGGCTTATTTTTGATTCCTTGACTTGGGTGGTTCCTTCATGCGTCACTTCTAGAAGCTTCCATACTTCGTGGGATGTGGTGCATGTGGAAACCCTGTTGAACTCATTCCTGTCTATAGCACAGAATAAAGCATTAATTGCTCTCGCGTCTAGACTTGCCTGTTTCTTCTTCTCGTCAGAATATTTGTCATGTGATTTCTCAATGAGATCATCGTTGACAACTATCCTGGCGGGCTTTTTGTAACCGTCAGTGACGATAGTCCACAGGTCAAAGTCTAGAGACTTGAGATAAAAACTCATCCTTGTTTTCTAATACGTGTAGTTAGTTCCATCAAATGGGGGAGGCCTATGAGTGGACTGTCCTTCACCGTGATTGGAAATCAAGGATTGTATGGTTGCCATGGATCAGCTCTAGGATGTAAATCCTTGTAAAGAGAACAGAGCTCTGATACCAATTGAAGAACAGATGGCAACTCTAGAGGGGGGTGAATAGAGTTTATAGAGAAAATAACTAATTAAAAATTCAACTCTATCACAAACAAAACTAATCAGAGTAAATGCAGAATTTAAAGTGAGAAGAAAGAGAGCATACGCAAACACAACCGATTTTAACCTGGTTTCCCTCGTGGAGGACTAGTCCAGGCCTGAGAACTCTAGCTCAGGATTAAATCCACTATTTGTGAAATAGTAGTTTACAACCCATGTATTTTCTTCAGAAGAGCACGTCAACTTCTTACAGAGGATCGCAGTGGCAATTTGCTTGGAATTTTCCAAGCGACTTCTTCAACTCTTGCACAAGACTCCTAACTGAGAGATGCTGAGCACTCGAGACTTAGGAAGCTTGTGGCTAGTAGATGGGAAGGATATGGCTTATCTGAGCTTTAAGAGAGAAGAGAAGAGAAGATTGGATGATTTGAAATGAGAGAATTCTTGGCCTATTTATAGGGTTTTTGTAGGTAGAATTCGGCCAGAATTCGGGTAGAAAATTTTAAATATTTGGCCGTTGGACAACTTGCAACCAGCTAACCCTAAAATTAAGGTTGCTGATTTTTAGGGGACAGAGTTCGGCCCGAACTCTGTGTAGAGACAGAGTTCGGCCCGAACTCTGTCTCCAGAGCACAGAACTGGTTCTTGGGGACCAATGGACATTTTCTGGATGGTGGAGTTTATGGATTTGGGTAGGCTTTTGGTCAAGTCTCAAGAGCTCAGCATGACACAGTTTACAACAGTCTAGACTCAATAAAAGTATAAAATACAGACTCATATATAACTGAATTGCAAAGACTGAGCTGTCTTCTGACTTGAGCTTGAGGTAGACGTCGTATGTCGTATTGAATTATTACAAGTATTATTTAGTCAATGTTATCAATATTTGGTTGACTGTGACTTTGTGTCAACATAGAGTACACTCACAAATATAACACTAATTACCAACCTTTTTATTGTGATTTTAATGGTTGTTTGTTTGCGAATCATTGAATTCCCATGTGCACTGTGACTCACTGATACCCTGAACTGAAAAGTTATTTTTTTGATTTTAATTTGTTTTTTATACTGTTTAGATGCTGTTAAATATTAGAAATAGGTTCACCTACATGTGTGCTAAATAATGATCATGTTAGATTTGCAAATTGGATGATTTAATGATTTCAAATTCTTGATTTCCAATATGAACTGATACCCGAATTATACCCTCAGCTGAAACTAATTTTCTGGTTATAAAGTTCATTTTTTAAACTAATTTTTAAGGTTGTTAATGTTCATTAGACTCACCTACATATGTATTGGTTGCTGAGATATTTGGGTTATGATTTTGTTGAGGAATGGGGTTGGATTTCGGTTGGGTAGTTAACTTTAGACTTATATTCTTATTTGAACTGTCAATGGTTTTTCAGAAACCTGAGAACATGGTTGGGTGATTAATTCTGGGTTTTATTGTCATTACCTACTGATTTAGAAATTTTAAGTAGTTGTTGTTTCACCTACATGTATAGGAATGATGTCATATCAAATTGTGACTTATGAATGGACTATGGGTTTCAAAATAGGGCTTTGGAAAGGGGTTGCTAACTGTGGTGTGGACTGTCACTTGGGTTGTATAACCTGAGAACATACCACCTCTTTATGCTCATTAGTTCATCTCACACTCTACTACATGTACTGACACACACACACACATTGCTGTCCTGTCATCTACACTACACCCACACTCTTCACTACACCCTACTTTATTTCCTGTCACACATTCATTAGCACCCACACACACATATCCCTCTATGTGACACCATACACACACATATGTGTGATTCCTATCACTGTAACACTAACACACTCACACACACTGGACAATGTACACAAATAGGGACACTTCCTGTCATGCCTAACCTGGGTGTAAACCTGAGAAACACAGGCCACCCTCTCTTGCTCACTGTCACACAGCCCTCTCACACTCTCACTCAATCACATTGCACACACACAAAAACCCTCAACCTATCACTGATTTTCTGTTTACTCATACACACACATGTCTACACATGACATACACACACACACACACATTCATGTATCCCTTTATATATATATATATATTTTTTTTTTTCCCTTTATATATATATATATTTTTTCCCTTTATATATATATATTTTTCCCTTTATATATATATATATATATATATATATATATATATATATATATATATATATATATATATATATATATATATATATATATATATATTACCTAACCTATATGTATGTGTGTTTACATGTATATATATTATGTGGGTAAATAGTTATACTAGTGTATATGTAAATGTGTAGTGAAATGCCAATATTGCATTGCCCTTTTATATATGGTATATAGATAATGGTATGTGAGTGTAATAGATAGATATATAGCCTATGTAAATGTGTAGTGGGTTATGAAGTAGGGATTTCATTAGCCTATTTGTGTTTGGCCCATGGCCTAGGTAGAATGGCTTATGGCATGTGGTGGATACACTTGTGTATCACTAGGCTAGGGTGACTTGTATGATATTTAGCTAGTTGACCTAGAATTGACTGGTTAAGCCTAGGTTTGACCGACCTAGACTAGTTTGACCAAGTTTAACCTCGTTTGACCTAGTTTGACTTATTTAGACTAGAACTGACCTAGTTTGACTGTTAGGGTTGACTAGAGTTGACCAAATGTTGACTTTAGCCTAGATTGACCCCAAACTTCATGTAGATGCATTATAGCAGTCTATTTCCTTATTTTAGACTTGTTGTGACTTGTACTGTTCTATAGGAGACAGATACCACTCCTCGGACAGTATATTCTCTTCGGACGTTCAGGATACCAGGCGAGTACATTCTCTGATCATTTTATATCATGTTTAGAATTATTTTCCTGCTTTAAATTACTTTACTTGATACTGTCACGTTGGTCACACGGATTGGTACTATATGGATCTTTTCATGAGATGTTATCCCCTCGGGAGCATCGGATACTGCATGTTTTGTGCGTTTCACGAATCATCACGTATCTCTATGCTTCTACTGATTCACGAATCGCTTGTGACACATGTACTCTCATGTTCACAAAGCCATCATGAATCACCTTCACGTATCACTCATTTTATGAGCCATGTGAAGTTTTACGAATCTTAATATAACTTGAACAGATCCTTGTGTATTGATTGGGGATGGAGGAGTAGAAATAGGCATGTGAATATTATCCAAGTAGCTATAGTCATGAATCACTCTCTTAGCTGTAGTCATGAATCTTCTATACCATTCACATGTTTATATTTTACTCTGACTCACTAGTCACTATTAGTTCTCTATGTATAGTAGACATTTCTATTACAGTTCTCTCTCTGTTTACATACTGTATTTCTTCAGTTCATGTATCTTACTTTACTGCATGATTATATTTTCTAACCTGCTATGATCTGTTGAGATGTACTGTACTCACTCCTGTCCTAACTGGACCTGTTGAAAATATTACAGAGGATGAGGAGGAGGCCCTATGTACCACCTATTACGGAGCAGGCTTAGACGACACCTGCGACCTGGTTCCTCTGGAGGACCCAGCTGCAGTACAGGATGCTACTCCCATAGTCTAGGTTAGATAGCTAGGCTTTAGCTTTTCTTTCAGCATTGTTATTTGATTTTCAGTTGTTGTTCTGAGATGTTGTATATATTTAGAGATTTGTTTTGAGCTGGATGTTCTTGAGTTGTTATCTTAGACACTTAGATTCTCTATCTCTTATTTGTATTAAATTGTGGTTTTGATCTCTCTATCTACCTTTACTATTCTGTACCTGCCTTAGATGTGATTGAGACTGTTCTGTTATGTCACCTCCATTCGGAGTGTATATACTGTTCAGGTACCAAATATTATTAGATGTTGTGCCCCAGGACAACGTTCTACCACCGACACTGCGGCGTAGGCTGGGCGTTGTTACGTTCTCGTACCCTCACAGTGGGTACGAGTCATGACACTCCCCACCCACACACACCCACCCTAACCCGAACCCTAACCCTAGCTCCCTTCCCCCAGCCGCCCTCGTCCCCCCTGCCACACCCCTCTAGCCACCCCCTACTCACCCCCCAACCACCCGGATCCCCTCTGCCCCTTCCTCCGAGCCACCCGTACCCCCCAACCACCAACAACCAAAATAGCCGGAGAGAGAGAGGAGGGAGGGGGAAAGTCATGTAACGGAGAGGAAGGAGAGTCACTGGAGAGAGTGAGAGCGCCGGAGGGAGGAGGAGAGAGAGTGAGAGAGTAAAATAGGGGAAAATGAATCGTTTAGGGGGAATATAATTAGAATTTAGCGACGCTAATACTACCATCGCTAAATTAGTCGCTATTAGCAACGTCAGAGCGACGTTTCGCGAGGACTAGCTCATGTAATTAATATACGTCGTTGTCACGTTGCTTATTTCGTCGCTAGTAGCGACTATTAGCGACGTTTCAATAAAACGTCGCTAATGAACACAATTTAGCGACATTAATCGAATGTCGCTAAATTTATGTCGCCAATTGAGCAGATTTTAGTAGTGGGATAACTTAGGAACTATTCTGGAAGCCAAGTTACAACCCTTAAACCAAACAAGGACCGGGGTTGTAACCCTTCTCCTGAACAGAACTTAGCTCCTGACCATTTATCGACAAAAATAAGGCGTAAATAATAATATACTGAAATAAAGATACAGACTCTGCCTAGATAAAACTAGACTGAACTGGTAACTGGAAAAGTCTCTTCATGAACTACTTGATCAATCTAGTCATTAATCCTAGCCAGATTCAGTATGAATCCCTGATCGTGGTTATCAGGAACCCATGCCTTAGACATGATGCAATACAAAACATGTAGCTTGTACAAACACACTTAAGAGAAACACCCACGGTGTTCAAATCATTCATTACTTGTAAGCCAATAAAGCCATCGCAACAGTATTCATGGTTCATGTCTTGTCATGTCATGTTACTTGTCTGGAGTGCACAACGACGGGTCACTATCATGTTAAGAGTACTTGTTAGGGGTGCGTCACGACGGGCCACAATCATGTTAAGCAAAGAAGTAACATGTAACTTGAGTGCATTACTACGGATCACTATCGTGTTAAGCAAGGAAAGAAGGCATAAATCATAAGTGCACCACAACGGGCCACTATTTAGTTAAGCAATTCATAGGCGTAAGATAGCATGTAGAAAGATCTTGACGAAAGGCTTATCATAACACGTGAGAAGGAATAAAGATATTAACTACTTGGCACAAAACAATAATTGAATCAGTGATAATGTTTGAGTGTATAAGGGTGTACAAATTATTCTCTAATCATGCAAAATCTTCTAACCTTGATAAGAAATTATTGTGCTATTTAAGATAGGTCGTCGCAATTTAGGCCGAGTACAGAAAGCATGCTAAAAAAATGAAATACATTTTTTTGCGGAATTAAACTATCAAATCACATGAAAATCTCCAGTTAAAGTGAGACAAGAAGATTCTTGAAGCCAAGACAAAAATCTAAAACTTTTATGTTTTGAGATTTGCTAGACTCTGGCTACAAAATAATTTAAACGAGTAAAATAGTGAAATAGTGAAACGGCTACTGCACCGGCGCATGGGAATTCTGCGCCGTACCGGCGCGTAAGAATCATCGCCCCAAATAGCCAAGTCAGTCGTACTAAGATCGTGTCAAAGCCCAAGGAACCAGTAGGAAGACACGAAATATACCAATAAACAAAAGGGGTCATGATAGGTCTAGAGGGGTGCAACCTAGACGGATTAGCAAACATGGAAGTGTACGACTAATTACATGAGGTCACGCGCCCACACCAGGAGGTTATGCGCACACATAGAGGCTATGAGCACGCATGGAGACTATGAGCACTACAACAAAAAAACCTATTAATGACGCTTGATAAGTGGTTTTCATGACGGCTGATGTGGAAGCGTCATCAATGTTCAGCAAGACTAGAATCTATGACGGTTTACATTAAAAACATTATTGATAGTGCTCCAGTGATACGAGCGTCATAAAAAAAGTATGAAAATTTAAGTCAAAACCGTGACTCCCTCGCAATTCTCCCGCACTTAAGAAAATTTCTAAACCCTCTCTCTTTCTCCTTCTCCTTCTCATCCTTCTCCTCCCGCTCCCCAACTCCCCTCAGCCCACTCCCTGCTCACCAACTCCCCTCAGCCGGCTCCCCGCTCCCCGCTTCCTAACTTTCCTCAGCCCGTTCCTCGCTCCCCTCGGTTATAGACTCCACTGTAGAGGGAAGGATGTCACCGGCGTAGCCTTCACCACCGGTTTGTCCTAAAATCTCGATCATTGCTTATTTTATGCCCTAAATTCAAAAATCTCCTAATTTTTGACAACCATACATGCATCCATCTCTCCAAAATTAGGGTTCTAAATTTTAGGGTTTTTTGACGTCTCCGTCCACGTCGGCGATGATACGAAAAGGGCTGTATCATCGTTGACTTCTCTTGATTAAGTGAGTGATTTTGATTTTGATTTTTTCCCTAAAAAAGGATTTTGTTGGGAGTGTAATTGTTTCCCTAAAAATTAGGGTTCTTAATTTTTGATTTAGATTTTTTTTCCCTAAAACGGTTCTTTGATTTTTTTTGTTTGTTCTTGTTCAAGGGAGTGTAATTACATTTGGTGAGCCGAGTCCGAAGCCTGTCAACAGTCACAGCCGCGACCCGATGAGGTGCTGTGTGTGCCTGCGAGCCGAGTCCGAAGCCTTCCTTCGGATTCTGACACTAAATTCTGGGGTATAAATTCTAAACTCTTGATTGATTTCAGTTTCTGGGTTTATTTTGTTTGTCGATGATGTTGTTGGATCTCGATCCCTACATAAAAAGGGTTTCGATCGACTGAGACGTGTTGGGTTCGATTTTGTCTTGATGATCCTACGATTGTCTTTGTTTGTGAAGCACGAATAATCTTTAGATCATATTCGGTTCTTTACTTGCTGTTGGATCATTTTCGGTTTCGGGTTACCTAGCTGTTGTTGGAATCATTTGTGATGTATGTATTGTTGGTTTGGGTTTCTTGTATAAATTGTTGCTTGGGTTCTCCTTCCTATACTTGCTGTGGGATGTTGGTTTTGGTTTTTCTTATTATACATGTTGGGTTGGGAAAGATTTCTTTGTTGTAGGAGATGTTTTGCTATTTTGATTAAAATTGTTGGTTGGGTATCTATTATGCATGATGGGTTTAACTTGGTATTGTGGGTGTTTTTGTTGGGAGCTTTTCGATATAAATCACATGCGGGTATATATTAGTTGGGTGTATTTCTATTTCGGGATTGACATCTCCATTATCATGCATGCGTCGTTGATTTTGGGACTACGTCCACTATGCCATACCTGGATGTTTTACTTTATTTGTCGGTTTCGGTTTTTATTAGAGTATTCTGATATTCTTGGTGTTGGTCGTTCGGCCAAATGAACCAAAGCGTTGCAGATCGTATCGGATACACTGGCTCCGTGTCGGGACGTGTCCTATACGTGTTATGGCACGCTAGTACAGCAGATGATGATTGATCCTTATCCGAGACATCTTATATATCTTATTTCGTTTCTTGTCGTTAGTCGTAGTTTGTATGTTGGTAGTGTTGGGTTGTTCATTCTGGGTGCAGATATGTTCGTGTTCGTACGAGTCGATACTGGACACGGATGTGAGGATACCTTCGTGTCGATGATGTAGCCTCTCCACAGTTGCAGCCGCAACCCGGCGAGGCGCTGTGCGTGCCTGCGAGCCGAGTCCGAAGGCTCCCTTTGGATTCCGACACCAAATTCTGGGGTATAAATTCTAAACTCTTGATTGATTTCAGTTTTTGGATTTATTTTGTTTGTCGATGATGTTGTTGGATCTCGATCCCTACATAAAAAGGGTTTCGATCGACTGATATGTGTTGGGTTCGATTTTGGCTTGACGATCCTACGATTATCTTTGTTTGTGAAGCGGGAATGATCTTTAGATCATGTTCGGTTCTTTACTTGCTGTTGGATTATTTTCGGTTTCGGGTTACCTAGCTGCTGTTGGAATTATTTGTGATGCATGTATTGTTGGTTTGGATTTCTTGTATAAATTGTTGCTTGGGGTCTCCTTCCTATACTTGTTGTGGGATGTTGGTTTAGGTTTTCCCTATTATACATGTTGGGTTGGGAAAGATTTCTTTGTTGTAGGAGATGTTTTGCTATTTGGATTAAAATTATTGGTTGGGTATCTATTATGCATGATGGGTTTAACTTGGTACTTTGGGTGTTTTTGTTGGGAGCTTTTCGTTATAAATCACATGTGGGTATATATTAGTTGTGAGTATTTCTATTTCGGGAATGACATCTCCATTAGCATGCTTGCATCGTTGATTTTGGGACTACGTCCACTATGCCATGCCTAGATGTTTTACTTTATTTGTCGGTTTTGGTATTTATTAGAGTACTCTGATACTCTCAGTTTTTCGATATAAACCAAAGACTCTAAAATATAGGGTTTTGCTTTCTTTTTCTGGGTTTTGCTATACGTACATGTGCTATGGACAGTCTTCATGTGACCAAGTTGAAGCGTTATAAGTGTGCTTCTTCGCTACAGTATCTGTGAGATTTTTGATGTCGATAGTTTTGATGTAGCTAAAGTGTACTCTATATTGGATACTCTATATATTTTGAGAAGATGTATATAATGAAATAGAGAAATGTAGAATGGTAGCTAAAATACTCTATTTTGAGACAATGAAATAGAGAATGGTACTTTATATTACATTTCAATGCTTTGTTGTGAATATGGTTCAAAGTGGTTGTTTTCGAATTGAATTGAGCAGCGTTTGGAATGTATAACATGCAGTATAGAGCATTATAAATGTGATACAACGACCATATACAGCAATTTTTCATAACATCCATAACGCTTTGAAAATAAAACGTAGCAGAAATTAAACCTATTAATGACGGTTTTGGATGAATTATCTATAATGCTTTTAAAAACATTTATAATACCCGATTTCATAACGCTTGAACTGAGAAAAAAAGCGTCATGGTTTGCAATTAATGACGCTTTTTAGCCGTCATTAAAAGGTATTTTTGTTGTAGTGGAGTACCCATGAAGACTATGAGCACCAATGAAGACTATGAGTACCCATAAAGGCTATGAGCACCCATGAAGACTATGAGTCCACATAAAATGTTATGCGCCTACACAAACACTATGAGCCCACACAAAACACTATGAGCCCACATAAAATGTTATGCGCCCAAACAAACACTATGAGTCCACACAAAATACTATGAGCCCACCTAAAATGTTATGCGCCCACACAAACACTATGAGCCCACACGAAACACTATGAGCCCACATAAAATGTTATGCGCCCACACAAACACTATGAGTCTAAGGGATGTTTTGTGCCCAAAGGAGACAATGTGCCCAAAGGGAACACTATGCGCCCAAAGGAAGCTATGCGTCCAAAGGGAATACTATGCGCCCAAAGGAAGCTATGCGCCCAAAGGGAAAACTATGCGCCCAAAGGAAGCTATGCACCTAAAGGTAACACTATGCGCCCAAAGGAAGCTATGCGTCCAAAGGGAACACTATACGCCTAAAGGAAGCTATGCGCCCAAAGGGAACACTATGCGCCCAAAGCTTATGCGCCCACACTTTTTGTGGGCGCATAGCATGCACAAAAATGAGAGGCCTATGCGCCCACAGCAGTTTGCACTCAAGAGTGTGCAAACACTGTTCTTCTTCCCCACTTGGCCGAAGATGAACTCCAAGGAATCCAAGAATTTCAAATGTCCATAACTTGGTCAAAATAACTCCAAATTAGGACTTTCAAAGGTCAAAATGGGGTAAAAAATATCTATACAACATGGAACAATCGAAACTTGAAAATAATGAAGTTTTATAGATTAGAACCCAAGAAATCCGAAAATGATATAAACTTAGATCTACAAGAAGTTATCCTCCAAAATCTAAAATACCAAGAACTAAAATATTTTAGAATGTAACAATAAAGAGAATGGAACAATTAAAATCACATCTGTCCAACATTTGGCAAGATGTACTTGCCTTGGGTTGGATAAGAAAATGGAAGGAAGAAGAAAATGAAAAGTGAATGGAGGAGAGAGAGAGAGAGAGAGAGAGGGGTGGGTTTTTATACAAAATCCTTTTTCATGTAAAATCAACCCAAACCAAACAAAGCAAGCTAGGTTGAATCAAACCAAATTAAACCAAGTCAAGATAAATTTATACCTTGGAAAATTTTTAAAATATTTCAAAAACCAAGAATTACGAAATACGGCTCAAAGTACATACTCGTATATAAATACCGATACAGTGAGACGGGGTCTCACATCTCTCCCATCCTTAGAAAAATTCCGTCCTCGAAATTTCTTAAAGGTAGTCGAGCAAGATAACCAAAAACAAAAGCTCAAGAAAACAAAATCATCTCAATAAAATGAAGCATGGCATATAAGTAAATAAAGGTAACTGTAATGTAAATAAATGCGTAAACAATAACACAACCATAATCAAGAAGGATTGGAGGCATATAAATAAATAGGTCTCCTGAGTCAGTTGAGTAGGGACCAACATCCTTGCTGGTCTATGCTGACTCCAAAATAGACAAAGGTCAAGTCTCAAAGTAAGTCGGTACCAATGACTTAGTCTAAGACATGACACTACCCAGGACGTATCGTCGTAGTCGATACCAATGAATTTATCACATGCCTAGACTACGAAGACAGAAGAGTTGGGACGAGAAACTCGCCTTCACTCACTGAATAAGTCAAGCCGGCCATTGTACTCCTTACGTGGATAGAATACAAGGTCGCCTGCAAGAACCCAAGATATACCGCCACTACCTGGCCTGCTACTAAAACACAACCCCAAGGTCGTAACTGAAAGAAATCCATGAAGATGGTACCTGAGGTTCCCAAGGTATTACCCTTATGCAGATACTAGGGCTGCTCCTGGTACTGCACATTCAATTGTGCTCTGAGCTGCCTGATCCTCTGAGCTCGCGATGGCGGTGGATACTGTGCCAATGGTTGAACATCTAGTATTGGCCCTAGCTGCTCATCCACTATTAGAGGTGATGACGGAGGTGATTGAAAGGATGGCGGTATATCTGGTGTAGATGGTCGTCCTCGAGATGTCGGATATGGATAAGTGCTAATTGAATGGTCCTCTGCTCCACAGCAGAAGCATCGTCTATTAGTTGTCCGACAAACTGATCTGAGATGCCCTATCTTTCCATAATAGGTACAGGCTTATTCTGCTTGATACTGCTGCTGGTTTTGCTGCCTCTGAGCCTGGGCCTGCCTATACTACTGAGGCCTCTCCTGATAGAATACACGAGATTGTGTCGATGAAGGCCTCTGAGCTCGCCTCTACCGAACTGGCGTTGGTGCCTGCTGGTTGAAAGGCTGGAAGGATGAAGATCCAGCTGAACTCCTCCGGGGATAAATCCCTATCATGTGGTCTGGTGAACCGCATGATAAACATAAAAAGTTAGCCCTCCGACAAGTGAGATGAGTGTGTCCTTCCCTTCCACAGAAGAAACATATGGTCGGTAACTCCTGGTGCTGGTATGGACGTTGGTCTACTGGTACTTGTGATGGACGTTGGGGGTGAAAAGCCAGATACAGGTGAATGGTACCACTTACGACCCACAGTTCTGGATGCGGTCCTTCTAGCTCCATGCTCTTGCTCTCGTACTGCCTCTACAGTAGATCGGGCTCGATATGTTGACTGACTAGATGACTGGTACTGTCTGGCTCCAATCTGTACTTCCTCTGGCTGCAAGTCCTCGGCTTGAAGTTCCTCGGGTATTCCTTGTAGACTACGGTCTATCAACATCTGGATACTCTGCTGGAGAACGAGATTTCGTCGTTGTTGTGACTCCATTATTTCCTTGATGATCCCTATAAGTGTAGGTACATCAGACTGATCTGGAACTACCTCCGCTCGAACTGCTGGTTGTATGGGTACAGCAAGATGATCGGGATAGACTGACATCTCTGCCCTCGAATCAACTCTCGATTCTGTACCTGAATGCTTAGACTGATCCTCCATAACTGGACTAACAGAAGATTGCTGACCTGCCATTGGCAGAACCCGAACAAGGTAATCGAAAGGATTAGGAACAGTGTCCCTGAAAGTTAAAGGACACGAGAGTCAAATCGAGGGAACATGAGAGATCAACGATCAAGACAGATATCAGGTCAAAGGATTAGAGATAGTGAATAATACGAAGGATATCAATAAAGAAAAATTTTGATTGAGATAACTAAACATCAGTAACCTCCACATATCTGAAAAATCAGACCTGCATGGGCCACCACTAAAACCGTATCACGCCCCAGAACCAGAATACTGACAAGTGGGGACGGACAAGGCCAGCTACGTAATACCAAAGTACACCAGTACTCTGAAATCGCGTATAAGCTGTCAAGACATGGGGTTACTTCTACAAGCCAACAGTCGATCCTAGGTCAAGCATTCCTAGGTATCTTAATCACAGGCAATTACCTAAAGTACAAGAAGTATAATAATCAGACATACAATAGTAAAGCGTCCTAAACCATTTATACATAGATGATCATAAAGTAAGTCATACCAAAATAGAGAACTAGCAAGAGTAATAGTCATACATGATAAGCTCTAGCTATAGTCTAGAATACACACATTATGTTCCTCGTAAGACAGGTTGGTACCAATAACCAGCTCAGAATGATCGAGGATATGGCTTGGGTCCGATACATACCTATGCAACTGAGATACATGAAACACATTATGCACCTCTCGTAACGAAGGTGGAAGGGACAAACGATAAGCAACATCGCCTACCCTATCAAAGATAGCAAATGGGCCTACGTATCGCGAACTCAGCTTCCTGCAAACGCCAAATCTAATGATCCCACGGGTAGGTGAGATCCGCAAGAACACGTGGTTCCAAACCGAAAATTCTAGCGGCCTACGATGCTGGTCTGCCCTATGACTATGCCGATCTTGCGTAACTCGAAGTCGCTCCCTACTCCATGCCTTAGACATGATGTAATACAGAACATGTAGCTTGTACAAACACACTTAAGAGAAACACCCACGGTGTCCAAATTATTCATTACTTGTAAGCCAATAAAGCCATCGTAACAACATTCATGGTTCATGTCTTTTCATGTCATGTTACTTGTCTGGAGTGTACCACGATGGGTCACTATCATGTTAAGAGTACTTGTTAGGGGTACGCCATGACGGGCCACAATCATGTTAAGCAAAGAAGTAACATGTAACTTGAGTGCACCGCTACGGGTCACTATCGTGTTAAGCAAAGAAAGAAGGCATAAATCATAAGTGCACCACAACGGACCACTATCTAGTTAAGCAATTCATAGGCGTAAGATAGCATGTAGAAAGATCTTAACGAAAGGCTTATCATAACATGTGAGAAGGAATAAAGATATTAACTACTTGGCACAAAATAATAATTGAATTTGTGATAATGTTTGAGTGTATAAGGGTGTATAAATTATTCTCTAATCATGCAAAATCTTCTAACCTTGATAAGAAATTGTCGTGCTATTTAAGATAGGTCGTCACAATTTAGGCCGAGTACAGAAAGCATGCTAAGAAAATCAAATACATTTTTCCGAGGAATTAAACTATCAAATCACATAAAAATCTCCAGTTAAAGTGAGACAAGAAGATTCTTGAAGCCAAGACAAAAATTTAAAACTTTCATGTTTTGAGATTTGCCAGACTTTGTCTACAAAATAAACGGGCAAAATAGTGAAATAGTGAAACAGCTACTACACCGGTGCATGGAAATTCTGCGCCGTACCGGCGCGTAAGAATCATCGCCCCAAATAGCCAAGTCAGTCATACTAAGATCATGTCAAAGCCCAAGGAACCAGTAGGAAGACACGAAATATACCAATAAACAAAAAGGATCATGATAGGTCTAGAGGGGTGCAACCTAGACGGATTAGCAAACATGGAAGTGTACGACTAAGTACATGAGGTCATGAGCCCACACCAGGGGGTTGTGCGCACACATGGAGGCTATGAGCACGCATGGAGACTATAAGCACCCATGAAGGCTATGAGCACCCATGAAAACTATGAGTACCCATAAAGGCTATGAGCACCCATGAAGACTATGAGTCCACATAAAATGTTATGCATCCACACAAACACTATGAGCCCACACAAAACACTATAGGCCCACATAAAATATTATGCGCCCACACAAATACTATGAGCCCACACAAAGCACTATGTGTTAGCACCCTGAATTTCGGGCTGATTTTTTTTTTATTTTATTTAATTTCTTGTTTGATTGGTTTTGATAAATAAATTATTCTGTTAATTTTTCCTTAAGTGTACTTTCCCGTGCCATTGATATTTGGAGTATCAGGGATGTTCAACTCTGGAAATCTTCTTCCCGAGTTTTGGAGTGGACACGATTACCTTCATGACGGTATATGGTGTCCCACCCAAACTTGTTCCCTTGTGCTCTTTCTGCTTCGCTGAACTTCGGGTCGGTTTAGACCATTTGATTGATATTTATTTTCCCACTCTTTTCTTTGATCATTTTCAGCGCGTTACCATGACATTTAAATTGGGAGCGCCAGACCAGTCATTTCCTTGAAACCAACTCCTCATTGATGATCTACTCGAGACGCTCGTCACCCATGACCTTCGTTTCCCACTCATTCATGTCATTTTGGGCTCCATTTGATTCACACAACTTTCCCGACGCGTGACCCAATTTTATTTTACGCCACGGCGTCACATTCATTTTCCAACTTGATTTGTGGGTCCCCTGTCGACCAAAACCTGTCCGCCCCAATTATGGACATGGCCCACTTTAAGCCTACTACCCGTCCGCCACTTGTGTCCCATTTATTGGAATCCCCATGTGCTACTTATTTACACATGATCATCAACGTCTAATTAAATTCTATTTTTGCACGATGTCCGATTTTGACCCAATCCGGCTCCACCGAGTCCAGTCCAGCTCCATGTTATTCTCCATCATGACACCCTCATATTTTCTTGTCCAAAAATATTAAATGTTCTCCTACATATTTTTCCTCTATTTATCAGAATTTTTCTGGAATTAAATCCTATAGAAATTACCTATTTTCTCTATTTTCCATCGTAGCCATTGATTTTTCCTTAAGTTAATCATCACCATTCAATCCCAACACCCACACAACAATTACACAGCTCACTCCCATGCCGGCCCTAATTTCTAGGGTGGACAAACTTTTCTCCTCTCTCTCACTTCATTAATTGTTCTTCTCTCTCTCTATTCTTTCTTTCCCACAATTACTACAAAACTCACCAACACAACAGTAACAAAGCCATGCATCACCACCACCACTCCATGGCCCGACCCCCCGAGCTCCTGGCCAAGCCGAGCACCACCTCCGGCCTTGGCCGTCGGCCACCCCGGCCTCTCCACCACCTCGGCCTCCTCCTTATTCCTCCTCCTCCAACACTTCATCATCACCAAACCGCCACCACTTTCAACACCAAACCGCCGCCCCCACCTTCGTTCGACGACCACCACCACCCTCGTGGCTGTCGACCTTGCCATCGTGGCCCCGTGCGCCGCCCCACGCACCGCCGCGCGACTGAGCGCTGCGTACAGCAACTCCGGCAGCAGCGCGCACAGCAGCGTGCTTGCGCGCGCGCGCGAACGGCGCTGCCGTGCCGCCCACCGGCGTGGCCGACCCCTCCGTGGGTGCCCCCCCTGGGCGCACTCTAGGCTGCCTTCCCCTGGCGGCCAACGTCCTCCGGGACGCGCCGCCGAGGCGATTCGTGCGTTTTGAACGAGATCCCGTCGGCGCGCGCGAGTTTGGAACTCAGATTTGGCGCTCCATCGTAGCAACTTCGTGTGCATTTTCCCGGAGATCCGACCGTTGGATCGGCGATTTCTTCGCTCTGTCGCAATCTCGGTATATCCACCTTCATCCCTGTCAATGTTCGTCCGTTAATTTTATCGTTTGATACATGAAAACTGGCCACCAAGTTGACCGTTTAAATTGTATTAAATTTGGACAGTTTCGCGGGGCCAACTTCGTCAGCTTGTATCTCCTCCACCGCAGCTCCGTTTGGCGTGCTACCAGTTCCAGTGTGAAGCTGGTATAACCCTCTTACTACCCCTTCAGTTTTGTTTCATTGTGAGCTTGTTTGATTGGTTGAATTCGACGCCAAAGTTGGCCGTCCGAATTCGTAATTTCCAACTTGTAAAATTCTATTTTTGAACACGGGACTCCATATTTCATTTCTGACACCACCATTAGACTTGTGGCGTCGTTCTGGCATGTTTTCATATAAAATTTGTTAGATTTGGAGAACGTGGGCCCGGGCACGCATTTCGGTGCAAAGCGGGTCCCACATTCTGGGTCAACGGGACTTTTTGACGCCAGCTCATCGGAATCCAATTCCGGAGATACCGTTGAGTTCGTATCGTCATTCTGGACTTGTTGACATATAATTTGCTAGGTTTTGGTGGACATTGGATCTGGCACGCATTTCGGTGCAAGTTGGATACCAATATCCGGGTCAACGGGTCATTTTGAGATCGGCTCATCGGAATCCGATTCCGGAGATACCATTGAGTTCGTATCATCATTCTGGACTCATTGACAGGTAGTTTGCTGAGTTTTGAGAACTTTGGCTCCGGCACGTATTTCCGTGCAAACCGAAATCCCAAGTTCTGGTCAACGGGCCAAAATGAGATCGGGTCAACGGAATCCAATTCTGGAGATACCGTTGGGTTCGTATCGTCATTCTGGTTTCGTGGACATATAATTTGTTTTATTTTGTAGACTTGTTTTCTTGCATATTTTTCGGTGCAAAACGGCTCCGACACGGACACCGTTTTGACCCGAAATTACCTTTTTGCCCTCGTGTCCAAATTGGACCGTTGGGTAGGCTATCCTAGCTAATTTGACCATTCTGGACACGTTGGCGATGTTCATTTCATCGTCCGACAATGTTTGTTGATAATTTCTCTAAGTTTAACCTTTTTATAATTAATTAATAATTAATTTATATAATGTTCGTATTTCGGGATTAGTACAACGAAACTGAGATCAGCCAATTCCAGTGATCTCACATCGCTGAAATTGACAAGTCGAATACGTGGATCACTATAATAAGATTATCAACCTTACCGATAATCCTCTTATCTCGATTTACGTGTCGTAAGTTTCAACGTACAAATAACGAAGTACACTTTATATTAGACTAGAATTGACCCTGATTGACCTAAGTTGACCAGTTGACCCAAAGTCAACTGTAAGTCAACACTTGACCTAGTTTGACTAGATTATTGACCGGAGTCGACCTAGAGTTGTTTTGACTTAGAAGAACCTAGAATAATGTAGATTGATTATAAAGATTCATTTATTTTCAACTTGAACACCTTGTAACCTGTGTTGCTTTAAATAGGACTCTGTGGCTTCAGTGGGACCTCCTATACTTATCAGCTGTTCAGGTTATCGAGGCGAGTACATTCTCTGATCATTTCATATCCTGCTTAGAATTATTTTCTGCAGTAGATTACTTTACTTGTACTGTCACGTTGGTCACACGGATTGGTACTATATGGATCTCTACATGCAATGTTATCCCCCTCGGGAGCATCGGGTACATTGTGCTTGTGCGTTTCACTTACATCATGTACTCCTGTGCTTTCATTACATGTGCACTCCTGTGAATCTTGTACTCTCATGTTCACGGAGCCCCATGTATACTATCATGTGCACCCTATATGGGCCCCCATGTGATATCCTGTGCAATAACATAACCTGTTTAGATCCTTGTGTATTGATTGGGGATACGGGGGAGTGCTAGTAGTCGTGTGAACAATTCCTTTGTAGTGTAGATTCCTGTGCACCTCGACATCCTGTACAAATCTGTCCTGTTCACATGTGCTATCTCGTACTCTGACTCACTAGCCACTGTTAGTTCTCTATGTATAGTAGATATTTACATTACAGTTCTCTTTCTGTTTACATACATCATTTCTTCAGTACCTGTATCTTACTTTACTGCATGTTATATGTTTTCTAACCTGCTATGATTTGTTGAGATGTATTGTGCTCGCTCCAGTCCTGACTGGACCTGTTGATAAATTTTACAGATAGCCTGGAGGTGCCTGCTAGCCTAGAGGAGACACATTAGAGGTTGTTTAGGTAGTTATTTCATTTTGTCTGGAGTTGTATTTACCTTGTGGATTACTGTATCTTTATTTGAGTTTTGAGATGTATTTCTGGTTTCATGTACCTTAGACACTTAGACTTCTATCTCCTATATCTCTTTTGGATTTCATGTTTTATCTATTCTTATCATGCTCTACCTTAGATGTGATTGAGTTGTATCTACTATATCACCCCCATTCGGGGAGTATAAACTGCTTAGCTTTATATTGTTAGATGTTGCGACCTAGGACAGCGTTCTACCGCCGACACTGCGGTGTAGGTTGGGCGTCGTTACGTTCTCGTGTCCTAACTCTAGGGTGCGGGTCGTGACACGTTTTTAGTGGTGGCCCATGCAGGTCGAGACTAAAGTGTAGTGGTATTCGAACTTGAGTACCACTACAGCCTGCACTAGGAATAGGATATGTTTTGAAGGTACTCAATCACAGATAGGAACCCTTGAGAGATTTCCGGGACGACCCTGGAGAATCTTATTTAACTTCGATTTGAAAACTCTATTTTTTCCCTTGATTTAATTTATTTTACTTTTGTTGTTAAATTTGATTTTTACGGATTATTGTTGAATTTGAGTTTGTATTTATTTTGATGGAAGATTTTCAAATTTTGAATTTTGATGATAGCTGTTGCATTCGAGTTTGTATTTTGATGGATTGTGTTCACTTTTGAATTTTGATGTTCGTTAATAAATTTTGATTTGATTTTTGAGTATTCATTGTTGATTTAATTTGATTTTTGGCAAGATGAAATTATATGGGCTAGATCATCTATGTTATGGAATCTAGTCTTCTATAGTCACATTAGCCAGCATGGTGAGGACATATAGTCTGACTCTGGATGTATTTCTCGGGTGTGGAAATTTAAGGTTTTCGCAGCCAAGCATGCGGCACCGCGAAAATGTTAAATACCAAGATTCTAGAGATATGTGCATATGTCAAGGGCTCTGTGATTATCGTAGCCTTGCTTACTAGTATGACGAGGATTTAGAGTACCATGATTTTGGATAGACGCATATGATTATCGGATTGCACCTTAAAATATTTTGAACATGTTTTCTCTACCTTTTTTTCTCAGTCATTCAAAAAAGAAAAAGAAAAAAGAATTATTGTTTGTTGTTTTGCCTCGTTTCTTGTCATTTAACTTAAGAGTATGTTTAGTTGTTTTCATAAACCTTTGTGTAGCTTCTTGCTAGGAGTTTTTCATAATACCATAAATCGATGATTTTGCTAGACTTTATCTTGAATTTGATATTTAGCTCTGGATTTCAAAATCGTTCCTTCTTTAAACCGATAAGCAAAAATAGATTTCATTGTTATTCCTTCTTGCTATTATTCTTGTATTAAATAATAATGATAATAAAACTGTCTTGATTTCGTCAATCACCTCACCTGCTTGCAATCTTGGTAGGAATCTAAATGTTAGTCTTAACGTAGAATTAAATTTTTATTGGGACATGAGAATATGTATGTGAATATATATATCAGACACTTGCCTAACACGTATGCATGCTACACTTGATTCTCACATATCTAGATACTATTAATATGTTGCGTGATGCTAAATTTTCAAAACCACAATATTTATGGTTTCCTGTTTTTCCAGTTAAAGTCGTAATTTAAATATAAATTTCATGTTATTATTTAGGTTTACATCACTGCACATGTATGTTATACATAGAGTTTCAATTCAAAAAAAATTGGTTAAGTTATGTTAAAATTGTAAAATCTGAGACTTCTGTGCATGTTAACCCTTGATGCTGAATTTTCGAATGTTAGTTCAAATTGCTGTTTTATTTCCTTAAATGTAATATTGAGCTACCTTGTGGGAAGTAGGATATAAATTTAAGTTTCATATTCTTACATGCTAGTTGTGATAAACATTGAGTTGGGTTTTAATGTTCAAGTCCTCCAAAATTCTGAAAACTAGTTACATGTTAACATTTTTACATTGATTTTCATGTTTAGTTAAATTTCAGATTTAATATGTAATATTGAACTGTATGCATAGATAAATGTATTGGTAATATGATTAGGGTTCATTTCTATCATGATAGGATGTATTGGGAGCATTGAGATAGTTGTAATGTTCAAACTCCTAAATTTTGAATTTGTATTATGTTAATATTACACTGGTTAAAGGTTAGCTTATTTTCAGATATTTTTGTGTGTAAATGCTGAACTAAAACTGGATTTAACCTTTCAATACTAAGCTATAACCCTGTACAAGGACACACACACACACACACACCCTAACATAGTATATACTGTCATTTAACTTTACCCTTCCCCTCTATGTTATGATCATGTATCTATATAGATATATATAGCGTTTATACATCCATGTTATAATTTGTATAGGTACATAACTAAATCTCTACCTCTTTATAGATGTATATGGTTAGCCATGCATGTTATGATTAAATAGGTCGCGTATTGTAGATTGTTAACCAGTATGCCATGATTAGTGTAACTTGATAGCAGTTGATTTGGAACTCAATTTCTCATATACAATTTCATATGTATTCACGTACACACACGCCTACTATCTAACCATATGAACATATCCCCATACACATGATGCTAGTTTTCCCTCTCTAGCGCTCTCTCTGTATATATATTGTGATTGGATGTCAATGCAAGTGACTTTCGATTCTTTAACTTGTGATTTTGATTTTCTTGGGATGTTACTTTTTTTTTCAAATGATTGGTAGTTACCTTCCTTTATTATTTTTTTATGAGTACCAGTTTTCATACGGGGTGGTAGACAACCTTATAGTTTTGATGGTTGTTGTTTCTGCATCTTTTCTCGTTTAGCACCCTGGTTTTGCTTGTGTGTTTGATACCCCATGACCGTTGGTTAGCATGACTAGTAAACCTAGATGAGACTTCACTGTCACCGTATGCCATGACCCTGTATGCCGTTCTTTTTTTGATGGTATGTTTATTTAAGTTCTGGGACTTTGATTGTGGGGGTTTGACCTAGAGGGAGTAGGGACATTTTAATTTCGAGGACGAAATTTCTATAAGGTGGGTAGGATGTTAGCACCCTGAATTTCGGGCTGATTTTTTTTTTTCATTTTATTTAATTTCCTGTTTGATTGGTTTTGATAAATAAATTATTCTGTTAATTTTTCCTTAAGTGTACTTTCCCGTGCCATTGATATTTGGAGTATCAGGGATGTTCAACTCTGGAAATCTTCTTCACGAGTTTTGGAGTGGACACGATTACCTTCATGACGGTATATGGTGTCCCACCCAAACTTGTTCCCTTGTGCTCTTTCTGCTTCGCTGAACTTCGGGTCGGTTTAGACCATTTGATTGATATTTATTTTCCCACTCTTTTCTTTGATCATTTTCAGCGCGTTACCATGACATTTAAATTGGGAGCGCCAGACCAGTCATTTCCTTGAAACCAACTCCTCATTGATGATCTACTCGAGACGCTCGTCACCCATGACGTTTCCCACTCATTCATGTCATTTTGGGCTCCATTTGATTTGCACAACTTTTCCGACGCGTGACCCGATTTTATTTCACGCCACGGCGTCACATTCATTTTCCAACTTGATTTGTGGGTCCCCTGTCGACCAAAACCTGTCCGCCCCAATTATGGACATGGCCCACTTTGAGCCTAGCTACTACCCGTCCGCCACTTGTGTCCCATTTATTGGAATCCCCATGTGCTAATTATTTACACATGATCATCAACGTCTAATTATAATTCTATTTTTGCACGATGTCCGATTTTGACCCAATCCGGCTCCACCGAGTCCAGTCCAGCTCCATGTTATTCTCCATCATGACACCCTCATATTTTCTTGTCCAAAAATATTAAATGTTCTCCGATATATTTTTCCTCTATTTATCAGAATTTTTCTGGAATTAAATCCTATAGAAATTACCTATTTTCCCTATTTTCCATCGTAGCCATTGATTTTTCCTTAAGTTAATCATCACCATTCAATCCCAACACCCACACAACAATTACACAGCTCACTCCCATGCCGGCCCTAATTTCTAGGGTGGACAAACTTTTCTCCTCTCTCTCACTTCATTAATTGTTCTTCTCTCTCTCTATTCTTTCTTTCCCACAATTACTACAAAACTCACCAACACAACAGTAACAAAGCCATGCATCACCACCACCACTCCATGGCCCGACCCCCCGAGCTCCTGGCCAAGCCGAGCACCACCTCCGGCCTTGGCCGTCGGCCACCCCGGCCTCTCCACCACCTCGGCCTCCTCCTTATTCCTCCTCCTCCAACACTTCATCATCACCAAACCGCCACCACTTTCAACACCAAACCGCCGCCCCCACCTTCGTTCGACGACCACCACCACCCTCGTGGCTGTCGACCTCGCCATCGTGGCCCCGCGCGCCGTCCCACGTGCCGTCGTGCGACTGAGCGCTGCGTACAGCAGCTCCGGCAGCAGCGCGCACAGCAGCGTGCTTGCGCGCGCGTGCGAACGGCGCTGCCGTGCCGCCGCCGGCCGCCCACCGGCGTGGCCGACCCCTCCGTGGGTGCCCCCCCTGGGCGCACTCTAGGCTGCCTTCCCCTGGCGGCCAACGTCCTCCGGGACGCGCCGTCGAGGCGATTCGTGCGTTTTGAACGAGATCCCGTCGGCGCGCGCGAGTTTGGAACTCAGATTTGGCGCTCCGTCACAGCGACTTCGCGCACGTTTTCTCGGAGATCCGACCGTTGGATCGGCGATTTCTTCGCTCCGTCGCAATCTCGGTATATCCACCTTCATCCCTGTCAATTTTCGTCCGTTAATTTTATCGTTTGATACATGAAAACTGGCCACCAAGTTGACCGTTTAAATTGTATTAAATTTGGACAGTTTCGCGGGGCCAACTTTGTCAGCTTGTATCTCCTCCACCGCAGCTCCGTTTGGCGTGCTACCAGTTCCATGCGAAGCTGGTATAACCCTCTTGCTACCCCTTCAGTTTCGTTTCATTGTGAGCTTGTTTGATTGGTTGAATTCGACGCTAAAGTTGGCCGTCCGAATTCGTAATTTCCAACTTGTAAAATTCCATTTTTGAACACGGGACTCCAGATTTCATTTCTGACACCACCATTAGACTTGTGGCGTCGTTCTGGCATGTTTTCATATAAAGTTTGTTAGATTTGGAGAACGTGGGCCCGGGCATGCATTTCGGTGCAAAGCGGGTCCCACATTCTGGGTCAACGGGACTTTTTGACGCCGGCTCATCGGAATCCAATTCCGGAGATACCGTTGAGTTCGTATCATCATTCTGGACTCGTTGACATATAATTTGCTAGGTTTTGGTGGACATTGGATCTGGCACGCATTTCGGTGCAAGTTGGATACCAATATCCGGGTCAACGGGTCATTTTGAGATCGGCTCATCGGAATCCGATTCCGGAGATACCGTTGAGTTTGTATCATCATTCTGGACTCGTTGACAGGTAGTTTGCTGAGTTTTGAGAACTTTGGCTTCGGCACGTATTTCCGTGCAAACCGGAATCCCAAGTTCTGGTCAACGGGCCAAAATGAGATCGGGTCAACGGAATCCAATTCTGGAGATACCGTTGGGTTCGTATCGTCATTCTGGTTTCGTGGACATATAATTTGTTATATTTTATAGACTTGTTTTCGTGCACATTTTTCGGTGCAAAACGGCTCCGACACGGACACCGTTTTGACCCGAAATTACCTTTTTGCCCTCGTGTCCAAATTGGACCGTTGGGTAGGCTATCCTAGCTAATTTGACCATTCTGGACACGTTGGCGATGTTCATTTCATCGTCCGACAATGTTTGTTGATAATTTCTCTAAGTTTAACCTTTTTATAATTAATTAATAATTAATTCATATAATGTTCGTATTTCGGGATTAGTACAACGAAACTGAGATCAGCCAATTCCAGTGATCTCACATCGCTGAAATTGACAAGTCGAATACGTGGATCACTATAATAAGATTATCAACCTTACCGATAATCCTCTTATCTCGATTTACGTGTCGTAAGTTTCAACGTACAAATAACGAAGTACACTTTATATTAGACTAGAATTGACCCTGATTGACCTAAGTTGACCAGTTGACCCAAAGTCAACTGTAAGTCAACACTTGACCTAGTTTGACTAGATTATTGACCGGAGTCGACCTAGAGTTGTTTTGACTTAGAAGAACCTAGAATAATGTAGATTGATTATAAAGATTCATTTATTTTCAACTTGAACACCTTGTAACCTGTGTTGCTTTAAATAGGACTCTGTGGCTTCAGTGGGACCTCCTATACTTATCAGCTGTTCAGGTTATCGAGGCGAGTACATTCTCTGATCATTTCATATCCTGCTTAGAATTATTTTCTGCAGTAGATTACTTTACTTGTACTGTCACGTTGGTCACACGGATTGGTACTATATGGATCTCTACATGCGATGTTATCCCCCTCGGGAGCATCGGGTACATTGTGCTTGTGCGTTTCACTTACATCATGTACTCCTGTGCTTTTATTACATGTGCACTCCTGTGAATCTTGTACTCTCATGTTCACGGAGCCCCATGTATACTATCATGTGCACCCTATATGGGCCCCCATGTGATATCCTGTGCAATAATATAACCTGTTTAGATCCTTGTGTATTGATTGGGGATACGGGGGAGTGCTAGTAGTCGTGTGAACAATTCCTTTGTAGTGTAGATTCCTGTGCACCTCGACATCCTGTGCAAATCTGTCCTGTTCACATGTGCTATCTCGTACTCTGACTCACTAGCCACTGTTAGTTCTCTATGTATAGTAGATATTTACATTACAGTTCTTTTCCTGTTTACATACATCATTTCTTCAGTACCTGTATCTTACTTTACTGCATGTTATATGTTTTCTAACCTGCTATGATTTGTTGAGATGTATTGTGCTCGCTCCAGTCCTGACTGGTCCTGTTGATAAATTTTACAGATAGCCTGGAGGTGCCTGCTAGCCTAGAGGAGACACATTAGAGGTTGTTAAGGTAGTTATTTCATTTTGTCTGGAGTTGTATTTACCTTGTGGATTACTGTATCTTTATTTGAGTTTTGAGATGTATTTCTGGTTTCATGTACCTTAGACACTTAGACTTCTATCTCCTATATCTCTTTTGGATTTCATGTTTTATCTATTCTTATCATGCTCTACCTTAGATGTGATTGAGTTGTATCTGCTATGTCACCCCCATTCGGGGAGTATAAACTGCTTAGCTTTATATTGTTAGATGTTGCGACCTAGGACAGCGTTCTACCGCCGACACTGCGGCGTAGGCTGGGCGTCGTTACGTTCTCGTGTCCTAACTCTAGGGTGCGGGTCGTGACACTATGAGCCTACATAAAATATTATGCGCCCACACAAACACTATAAGCCCACACGAAACACTATGAGCCCACACAAGCACTATGAGCCCACATAAAATGTTATACGCCCACACAAACACTACGAGTCTAAGGGATGTTATGCGCCCAAAGGAGACTATGCGCCCAAAGGGAACACTATGCACCTAAAGGAAGCTATGCGCCCAAAGGGAATACTATGCGCCCAAAGGAAGCTATACGCCCAAAGGGAACACTATGCGCCCAAAGGAAGCTATGCGCCCAAAGGGAACACTATGCGCCCAAAGCTTATGCGCCCACACTGTTTGTGGGCGCATAGCATGCACAAAAATGAAAGGCCTATGCTCCCATAGCAGTTTGCACTCAAGAGTGTGCAAACACTGTTCTTCTTCCCCACTTGGCCGAGGATGAACTCCAAGGAACCCAAGAACTTCAAATGTCCATAACTAGGTCAAAATAACTCCAAATTAGGATTTCAAAGGTCAAAATAGGGTAGAATGAAATTCTCTACAACATGGAACAATCGAAACTTGAAAATAATAAAGTTTGATAGATCAAAACCCAAGAAATCCAAAAATGAGATAAACTTAGATCTACAAGAATTTATCCTCCAAAATCCAAAGTACCAAGAACTAAAATGTTTTAGAATGTAGCAATAAAGAGAATGGGACAATTATAATCACATTTGTCCAACATTTGGCAAGATGTACTTGCCTTAGGTTGGAGAAGAAAATGGAAGGAAGAAGAAAATAAAAAGTGAATGGAGGAGAGAGAGAGGGGTGGGTTTTTATACAAAATCCTTTTTCATGTAAAACCAACCCAAACCAAACAAAGCAAGCTAGGTTGAATCAAACCAAATTAAACCAAGTCAAGATAAATTTATACCTTGGAAAAAATTTAAAATATTTCGAAAACCAAGAATTACGAAATATGCCTTAAAATACGTACCCGTATATAAATACCGATACAGTGAGACGGGGTCTCACAAACACATCTTGGACGCGCTTAAGGAATCCATCAAGTCTTATTAAGATCTGACAAGAGAAAACATCCTAAGGCTCGTAGATGCTGAATGTGAAGTGATGGCTCGCAAATCTGCGGCGCGACAAACCGACTTAGAAGCTTCTGTGGTGGCTTTTTTATTGCGCTTTGTAGATTTAGAGTCTAGCATTGCCGAAACTACTTCTTCTATTGATCGTTATAAGACTAAGGTCGCAGAGAAGGAGAAGGAAGCGACTGAATGTCAAACTCGCCTCCAGGAGTTAGAAACCGAGATGGCCAGGCTTCAAGAGGTACTTAAAGCAGCTCGACGACGTGAAGAAGAAGTACTGGAAATGCATCAGGTTGCCATGAGCCAGCTGGATGATTTGAGGAGGCAACGAGATGAATTTATTCGAACTCAGAGTGCGGAACTTGAACTCTGAGCTATCTCCCTGCAACCTTTTGATCCGAAATCTGGAAGAGCTCTGGCTAGGCAAGGGTGCTCGACTCTAGAACAGAGAGAGCTGACGCTCTGAAGAAACTAATAATTGATCTTTGTACTTAGTCCCTTAAGTGAAAGTATCCATGACAACTTTTTGTTATATTTTACATGATGTACACTTTTGATATTTTGCACATCATTGAAATAAAAACTAATGATCTTTTTGTGGCTCCATTACTTATTACATATCTGTAATAGATAAGAGTAGGAAGTATGTTCAGAGGTACCGGACATGACATATCTTCTAAAAAATAACAATATTCATTATACCTGTTCAGAGGTAATGTGGACGTGATAGAATATAATTTTGAGATATTATTATTTCAAAGATGACTTTATCAGAGATAATGTGGACGTAATAAGTCGTTTACGTAGATAGTAGAATTCAGAGGTAATATGGACGTAAATTCTTATATCTATTGATTATTTTTGAGTCAACTAGGATTGAAAAATAGGATGTCTTTTAGAACAACTGGGTTCCAAAAGATGATATGATGTAATATATTTTGGTTAGACTCCACTGGGGATTTTTTGAAAGTTTGTTGTCTGTAGTTTTATTTACAGAAGAGTAAATAAAAGACAAAAACTCTAAGATTTGAGGTATGTACAATATTTTGGAAGATATAGTACATATTTTTAAACAACAGGATCAATCAGGATGCGACTGATCTTTATTGTATCAACATATCCTGTGAAGTAGAGGGGACGATCATGTCGGTTGTCCTCCAATAACATGTCTTCTTGAGTGAAAGTGGTGTTAGGAATCACTTCTATTACGCTATGGCAATGAGAACACGCCACTGGTTCTTCATCGGATTGCTTAAGATGTGTTAGGCAAGTTTCTGCCTGTATCAATGCTTCACGTAATCTCTCGAGTTTCTTTTGAGAGACGCAAAAGTTCAAAGATTGATAACCTCGATGGAGTATTGGCTAGTTGAGCCAATATGTCAAAGTTGTATGGTTTCTTAAGACCTTGAAATATTGTTGTCTTCAAGCTCTTATCAAAATGGGCAGGTTGCTTGCCTTTGTTGACTGTTGTTGACTTTTGAGGCACAGGTTCCTTTGGTGGTGATGATGCTGACGGTACATTTGTATCAAGAAGAGGAGATGTAAGAGGGGCATCGGAAGCGAGAGGAGGAGCAACAATACCTTCTTCTCCTTCTGGATAGTTTCTAAGATAAGGTCTTCTATATCTGGTACCGGTCAAGACTTCTTCTTCTGGTACTGGTGAGAAAGAAACCATATTGTAAGTTTTCACTTGGGCCTTGTTTTTGGATGATTTCTTCTTCGAAAAAGATGAAAGGTTCGTCCAGAATCGGAGACCAAGCTGATATTATTATGCTGAAGATGTAGAGAAAGAGGCATAGGAGACCCTTTTTTATCATTCAGACCAGGAGATTTCTGTAAGTCATATACCATTTTTGTCATTAATTCACGAGATTGTTGACTGTACCGATAGAAATTCGGTTGATAATCAATATCTAAATTTGACGGTGTTGAAGTAGAAGAATGAGATGGAACCCTTGCAGGGATAAATGTATCTTTCAAATGTAGGAGTTGACCACCAAGCGATGTCATTGTTTGCCATTAAAATCTTTTGATGTAATTCCAATACAAACAGAACAGTGTTATAATGTAGGACTTAGATGTAGTCCTAGGAGTACACTTTTGTTTATCTGGGTCCCTTGTGCCGATGGAGCGAGTGGTAATGCGTTGACTCCGTTGACGATCTGACGACGGTTCTCGATTCTCTGAAGATCTGGGTTGCTCTAGGTGCAGGAGCTTACGGAAAGGAAGAAGACGTTGAGTGTCTGTATCTGCCTCTCTCTATATGTTGCTGATGATTGCATGACGTCTCTGTCTGTGTGTGTGTGTGTTAGAAGGAGATGATCCCTCTATTTATAGCTTTGTAGGCTGGCTGTTCATGTGCGCATGTAGGATGTACATATATATGGGGATGCCACGTGGTGGTTGCTGATGGAGGTGCATAGACGATGTGCCCTGATTGAGGAGTTTAAACTTTTTTCGTTGCTGTCGTGGGCTGCGGCAGAGCTGACACATTGCAACGGAAAAGATCTTTCAGTTGCTGAGATCTTCGGTGATTAGCACCTCTTCATAGGCTGAATCCAGTCAAAGGACAAGTGTCGTAGGTCCATGGCTCGAAGATCTCGGATTTGGTGGGGAGTGATCTGATAGGATGCGCCTAGGATTGGGCACATGAGGAGGCTTTGGCTCGTAACCTTTAGGAGTCATGAACTAGTCGGAGCGCATGGCTTTTGAGGCTCATGCGGGGCTTCAGTAGTGACTTTACTTCTGTCTTTAGGGATCAGAGAAAAAGTCTGAGGCGCACGACCTTTGAGGCACATGCAGAGATTTAGGCGCATGGCTGTGGAGGCACATGCGAAATAGTTAGGCCGCCACATGGCTTGTAACCGCCGGAGGGGAGTAATGATGGTGCTGACGTTGGCGACGCTTCATTTTCTGAAAAAGATGTCAGCTGTTCAGTCCTCGGGGGACGTACTGCCAACTCTGTCAGACTTCAGCATTTAATGTTCTTGACAGGTGATGGGCTGTTGAATGGGCGTATCGATCCGCGTTCCACTAGGCGCATAGGGACGCATGGGGGCACATCCTTATGAGGCTGATGGGAGCTGGGCACGTCAGTACAATGTACGGTCTGGCCGGCGCATCCGCTTTGCATGACATGTCATTATGGGCCCGACTGTTACGTTCTTCGAGTGCTTTAAATAGCCGTTCTTGACTCGGCTGAATTCGAAGCGTCAGGTTCATCACCATTAATGCAAATTCATTGCACGAAATTTAGAGAGCCAGCCACTTGGCGCATAGGTTTGATTTGCCCGGCCTATAAATAGTGGCATGGAGAGGGTTTGCTTCTCGTTCTCTCACATCCTCCCGAAATGAACTTGTTTACTCGAGCACATTCTTTTGATGAGATGCTCCCGAGGGTGAAGATGCGACGTATGGTCTTCATTGATGTACTTGAAGGTGACTGTTACATCCAAAAGACGGAGTCGAGGGCTTCTGAGGCAGGCGGAAGGTGTCTGTTGCATCCAAAGACCGGGATGCTCGAGCCTCATCTCTGTTATGCTGGAAGAGCCGCAGATCGGAATTGCGGTGCCCCGATCATCTTCCTTGGGCTTTGGGAGAGCTCCTCCTCCTGCTAGAGTGGGTGTTGTCCATTCTGGTTGGGTTGAAAGCTGCTCCTTTAGCCGCAGATTGGTTGCGGTGCTCTCCTCTTCCATGGTTTGGGGAGCTCTTCCTCCAGCTAGAGGGTTGATTGCTACCCTCGTTCTGCTCAATAAATGCTTCCTTGGTTGAAGCATTTGATGGCGCATATGCTGACACTTCATGATGCGCCTGACTGGAACGCTGAAGGGTGGCATATAACTGAGCTGCTGAAGGGATGCACATAACTGAGGATGCACATAACTGAGCTGCTGAAGGGATGCGCCTGACTGGGGAGCGCATGACGAGATGCGCCTGCTTGAGAGCGCATGGTGGTTGCTGCACCTAGCTGTAGACTTAGGGTCTTTTCTTTATAGAAATTTTCTTTTGTACAGCTCTTTTTAAGACATGTAACAAACTTTTATATGAAAATAAAAGTCTTATTTTAATGTCTATGCTTTGCTGTGCCAAGTACTTTATCTAAACTCCCTGGCGCATGTGATGTTAGGCGCATAGGATTTCTGGTCCTGAAATTCCATGCTTCTACAAGACCCCCTTTAAAGTTTTCAAAACTTTTTTTTGTCAAGTTTTGGAATACTTTGAATAAGAAGCATGGTGGCATCTTCTACGGGGCGCATGACTGTTCGGGCGCATGATTACTCCGCGCATCAGTGATGGGGCGCATGCTCCTCCCAGTAAATGATGACGTTTCGATAACCAAGAAGATTAATGATGATCTTTTTGGATTTATTTGCAGTTATCTCCTCACAGAACCCGAAGCGGCGGCTGAGGTCACACTTCATCGATTCACGCGTGCGACTGGGCCTATAAATAGGCGTAGGATGGAGGGAGAGAGTTCTTCCTCTCTTTGCATCCTTCTCTTTTTTTTAGAGTTCTTCTTTTAAAAAAACCCTAAATTCCTTCTTTCAAGAAATGGTCCCAAAACTCCTCGCGGCGGTGCTGGCAAAGGGAAGGAGCTTGCGGAGTTCGTCGAGGAGGACGTTCCTGTCACCATTGTGACTCCGGACGATGTTCGGCCTGCGGTGACGGGTGGGTGCCATCTTTCAACCTTTTTAGACGAGTTTGGAGCACATGGCTGAGTGTTGTGCCCTAACTCTTTACTGCCGACGCGCATGGACTTCTGTCCTGATGATGCGCCGAGGCAATTCTGCTGACGTGCATGGGTTTAAAACCCTGATGATACGCCGCAGCTCAAATGCTGACGCGCATAGGTTTAAACCTTGATGATGCGCCAGGCTGCTTAATACACTCTGTCTTCTTAAAGCTTTTTGCCTGACTTTTATTTTTGCTGTGTCAGTGTCGATGACTATCCCTTTACTGAATGAAGTCCTTCTAGATGCTTCTCTTTGTCAGATGGGAGTTGATTTCGACGAGAAAGTTATTAATCCCGCGAAAGCTGGTATCCTACTGAATCAGCCACCCGAGAGAACGCTGCAAATCGAGAATCAGTCGCCTATTTTCCTCCAGAGTATGATGGAGAGCGGCAAGCTGGAATCTGCTGAGTCTGAGGATATGACCTTCTTGAAATCTGCCTTTCTGTTCGGTGACCGACTGATCTCCACCGAGGCGAAGATACTGAAGATCAAGGAAGACTGGTTCTTCTCTGCGAAGGGCATGGTTCTGTACATGCGTCAACTCGAACGCCAATTGTTGCTGACGGCCTTCTGTCGTTTAGCTTCCAAGAGAAGGATGTCATGGGAACTTACTCCTTCTCAAGGAGGGGCAGTGGGGAGTACTCTTTCCATTGACGTTACTTCGAATCAAAGGGATACCTTGGACGCCTCGCGAGCCGGTCCCTCATTCAGTTACCGAACTTTGTATCCTGGGATTCTTTATAGTGAGGTCCCTAATGACATCTTTGCCTTTAGTGCTTCGACCTTTGCAAATTGGATGCTGACATCGAAGGTTATGTATCCGAAAGGTAGCTTTAGGGTTGAAGGCTGGTGTCACCACGTACTGAAGTGGGACGAGTTGACCCTTTGGGTGTTATCGAAGTTCAAGGCTGAGCTTAAAGAGATTGGGCTGACGGCTGCTATCCGTGCCACACAGGCCGGCGTGGATCTCAACAAGCATATGTTTCTTGCGCTCTTGGAGATGTTCAATACCCAGACTGGCACTTTCTTTACCCCAGTAGGGGAGTTGGGACTGGCTCTCCATGAGATGTACGAGGTGTCCAAGCTTCCCTGGAGCTCGGAACCGTACGAGGAATACTTCCCCTCAAACGAAGAGATCGTCGTTCTGGAAAGGATGGACCCGAAGATGATGGCTGTTTTCAAAGAGGTGGTGAGCCATTATTATTTGATGTAACGGAAGGACAAGGGCAAGTCTCAGCCTCATGTAACTGCTTGGAGGAATTACGTCTTCAAGCAGGATTTGGCGGACCCCTCAAAGATCCGGTTTACGACTCTGCAGGGGCTGAAACACGCGGAAGTAACTTCCGAAATGAGCCGACTGGACGAGAGAGCCCCCCGTTCAAATGAGAGTGGCGAAGATGCGTACAGCTATTTCTGGCACTGTGTGCACCGGATTTCATCTAAGGCAGTATTATCTGCATACTTGATGATATGGCGTCGGGATTGTGTGTTCTCAGGCGGATCCGGCTCTGTGGAGAGGGTAAACCGGAACCTTATTTTGCCGGCAGTGAAATTGGTTTTTGGTCGCCCTTTGGCTCTCCTCCCCGCGATGGTGTGCAACCTGTTGCGGGGCTTGAGGACTTTTGCTGTTGATGTGATCCATGGAAGAGATATGAACGACAACTTTCCCCGGGCCGAGCTACCATTCCATTATCTGATGGGATGGTTGATTCTGCATCACCCGAACGTGATGAGTCCAGGTCCCGAAGAGGATTATGTTGAAGGTGACGCCATTATCCGCCGCTTCTACAAGAGAAAGTGGTTACACACCGGCATCCCCGTCTGCAGGAGAGTCTTGTCTTATCTTCAGGGGTGGGAGATCGTCAAGGTCAGTCCCATCTTCAAAGGTTTTGAGGCTGACCAAGATTTGGAAGACTCTGGTGAGGATGCGATCACTCTGCCGAAATGGGGATTTCGTTGGTTGCAGAGTATTCGACCTTTCCACTTGGTCTACCGCAACCAAAATAGGTGTTATCTGGAGACCTATCTGTCAAGCCGATTTGCTCGACAGTTTGGTTACACCCAGTTGATGTTACGGAACCCCAGTAGCAGTCTGGGGTTTGCTGGAAGTTTACTGGATGGAGCGCGGGGTTGGCAATATTACAATGCCGGGTGCACTAGAGTTCGTTTCAATACGCCAGTTCGCAACCCTCGGCCACAGATCCTGTATTCGGCCGTTAAGCTGTATTGCACCATGAATACTGTGCCTCCTGATTATGATAGGAAGACCAGCTTCATCATTGGAACTCAGCTAGAGGCTACTCAGAACATGTTGGTGGCGGCTCGATCATATCGTCCACCAGAATTGGCGAGATATTGGGCTGCTGCTGTAGCATCATCGAGAGGTATTCGGGAATTTCCCCCTGCTGGGAAGAGGCGGGCTGGCGCAGAAGCCGGTTCGTCTGTACCAAAAAGGCCGAGAAAAATGACGACTTCAAAGGCTACAAGAGTGCCGCCTGTAACGCCAACGGAATCAGTTCTCGTTGAGGTAAAGACTTTTTCCATAATCTGGCTCCTTCTGCCATTTCTGTGACGTACGCTTTTCTTTTATAGGAACCGTTGAAGAAAAGGACCCGGGTTTCGAAACCGGGCGTCAGTAAACCGAAGGAGGTGGCAAGCTCTTCTGACGAGCGTATTCCTCCGATTGTAATGTCTCCCATGGGGGAGAATCCTGACAATGTCGTTCCGGCGGAGATTTTAGCATCTCCAAATTATGTTGGAAGGGAAGCTGATATTGAAGCAGTTCCCGGAGTGGTGCAAGCTGCCGTGGGGGCCATAGACGTTGAGGGTCCAGCAGACACGGGGCTTCCAGATGAATAAGTGGAGTGGAGTTCGTCGTCTTCAGATGACGTTCCTCTAGAGATGCGTGAATCTATTACGGGGGCAACAGACGTGATTGAAACAGAGAAGAGGGTTGATTCCCCTCGTTGTCATGATGAGGGGAGGTCGGCTGTAGCGTTGCCGAGCCCTACCCAAGGCTCAGCAATGGAGGCTAAGGTGGCTGCCGACCGGGAGGTGGCGACAGATTCGGTCCCCGTGGAGGGATTCGATGATGAGGGGGAGACTCGTCTGCCGAGCCCGACCCCAGAAGACGTTTCCCGCAAGGAAACGGGAGCTGATCCAGTTAGCTTGCCAGAGGAAGGCTCCGCGATGGTTACAGGTCATGCCTCGGTGGTGGAGGAGGCAACTCCGGATGTTGATAGTCCCTTTGAAACGGGAAAAGGTAAGGGCTTGCTGGTGCAGGAGCCCTCGGTTGCTTCTTTGACTTGGGGGACGATATCGACACCCCATCCAACCCCTTCTGCTCTCTTGGTATCTGGAGCTGGTAGCAAAATTCAAGTTCCTGGTGCAGGAGTGTCTGCTAAGGTCGACGTTCAAGCCTCGCAGATTGAGGTCGGCGGATCCTCTTCAGGTCCGCCGTCTAGGGCAGCTCCTCCAACTCCTGCCATGACACCACAAGTACTGGCGGATGCGGATGAGTACGTGAAATTCATCGTTGAGGCAGTGTACAAGATGCTGCAGAAGGGTGTATCGACAGTGATGAACGCCAATGGAAGTTTCGCGATGGCAAAATCTATGGCGCTTCCACACATCGGTCTGATACGTCTCCACCAGGGCCATGATCATATGGCCGACATTTTGGAGGCCTCGGTGACTGATCTGGACCAACTACTTTTCGAGTTTCAGCGTATCTAGCGAAATGATCTCTTCGCCCTGATAGATACGGAAAAGGAGAAGCTGATTGCTGACATTGAGTCCTCTTATCAGGCCACCGTGGGTGTCTGGGAATGCGAGGTGGCTGAAACTGAGGCTGCGGTAGAGAGGCTATCTCAGTCCACGCAGGAGAAGGTGGAGTTGCGGGCCGCGTTGCACGCTAGTATAGCGGAGATTGATGCGAAGATTCGCCTCCTTGAAGACCAGTGGGCCCAACTCTTATTAGATGCTGAATGAGTCCAGGCTGAACATGTAGCATCTAAGGAGGAGGAAACAGCTTTCACGTGTCGGGCTCTTACCCTGGCTCAGCAGCGGCAGCAGTTGGACGAGAAGCATAAGGATAACACTTCTCCTGAGGCCATAGAAACGATGCGTCAAGAAGCCGAACGCCGGGTCCTGGCGACTGTAGAGACTCGGGCAACAGGCTTGAAGCATCGGATTGAAGAGCTTTCGGCCAACCCCGGGGACATTTAGGGATTGTAATATCTTTTTCTCTTTTTTTGTGTAATTTGCAACTCTTGCTGGGGGTATAATCCTTTATTTTTTTTAATAAAGAATACAGAGTTTTTTTGTGGTATGTTCATTTTTGCTTGTCATGAACTTGACGATTTGTGTGGACCTATTATCTTTTGTACACCTTGGTTTTTAGGTACAGATAATAAGTTCGAGAGAACCGACATGTTTGCTCAGAGGTGATGTGGACGTGGCAAATATGGGATTCAAATGATAGAATATTCCTACTCAGATGTGTTATGGACGTGGTAGGAATGACTCTGGGGGAATACGTGAAACTACTCAGAGGTAATGTGGACGTGGAAGTTCTGCAATCAATATACGACAACGCAGGGGTTGTCTGTACGGGATGTTTACTCAGAGGTAATATGGACGTTGTAAACATGATGGGTAGCATCATCTTACGGAGTGTAAAATTTTGCTTTGTAGGGTATAGGGGAACAACTCAGAGGTAATGTGGACGTGGTTGTCCCTCTACTGGAAAATAGAACGCTATGGAACAGCTGGGTTCCAGAAGCATAAGATTTTGCGGGAGGTGTACGTGAGCCCTGATGATTGGGTCCAGAGACTCCCTTATTGGGTGGAGATAGAAGTAAAAGTCTAAAGGATGTCAAGAGTAGTACTTCTTTAGGAACTTGTCGTTGATGGAAATCATGAACAAGTTCCCGTTGGATTTGGCGAGACGGTAGGCACCGTTTGAGTATACCGTCTCTATGATGAAAGGTCCTTCCCACTTGGGCTCGAACTTTCCTGGTGTCTTGTGAGTCAACACCATCGGCCTTCTGACTGCCAGAACCAGGTCGCCTACTTGGAAAGTCCTCTGCTTTACCTTTTTGTTGAAAGCCTGTGATATACGGGCTTGATAGAGTTTGATACGTTGTGTAGCTAGGAGACGCTTTTCATCAAGTACCTCCAATTCTTGCAAACGGTGAAGTTGATTGTCTTCTTCTGTGAGTTGATTTGTGATTGCTACACGGAGTGAGGGTATCTGGATCTCGAGAGGCAGTACCGCTTCGCTCCCGTAGACCAGAGAGAATGGTGTGTTACCCGTCGGAGTCCGTACCGTTGTACGGTAGGCCCAAAGGCATTCGTCGAGCTTTTCATTCCAGTCGCGTTTGTTGGATGACACGACCTTTTTGAGTACCCTGACGATAGTCTTGTTAAATGCCTCGGCCAATCCGTTTGCTGCCAGATTGTAGGCGGTTGATGCCACGTTTTGAATACGATTCTTGTTACAGAATCTGCTGAAAATATGGCTGATGAACTGAGGACCGTTATCGTGGATAATCTTCGGAGGTACCCCAAAACGGTAGATGACATGGTGCTTGATGAAGCTGATCACCCTAGAGCTCTTCACTTCCACCAGTGGAACTGCTTCTGCCATTTGGAGAAGTAGTCGGTGATGGCTAGGATGAAGCGGTATCCCCTCGATGAAGGAGGGGTGATCGGTCCTACAATGTCTATGCCCCAGGCTTCGAAGGGCCAGGAGGCGACCATAGGATGTAGTGGTTCTGACGGTGTATGGATGAAGTCAGCGTGAAGCTGGCACGCATGGCACTTTTAGCATAGTCGACAGCGTCGGCTGCCATGGTTGGCCAGTAGTAGCCCATACGTCGCAGTCGATCCTGTAACTTAGGGCCAGGTTGATGGGCCCCGCAGGTTCCATCGTGAGCTTCTCGAAGGGCTTTTGCTGGTTCTTCGTTGGATAAACATCGAAGGAGAAGTCCATCGTAGGAGCGTCGGTACAGCATTTTAGTAGCCGTATCGTAATAGAATCGAAGGGAGCACCTCCTGACTGAGACGGCTTCTTTCGGGTCCTTCGGGAGAATTTTATAGACAGCAAAGTCGATAAACGGGAATCTCCAGTCTCGGACATTAATACCAACACTCGTTGACACGGTATGGGCAATTTGTGAGCATAGGTTGTTCTTAGGACAGACCAAGTCTCGACCAACTACCGTTACGTAGTGTTGAGTCCCGAAGGGTGCTGCCAATGAGGCTACGAGGCCAGCTAGAGCATCAGCCTCCAGATTTTGTAGACGAGGTATATGTTCGATGAAGAACTTGGTGAAGGTTGAAATAATGTTCAATGCAACCTCATGGTAGGGAATCAGATCTTCATGGCGAACTTCGTATTGCCCTCTGACCTGATTAACGACGAGTTTTGAGTCGCCGTAGGCTTCCAGATGATCCACCCCCAGCTGTTGTGCCATCTGGAGTCCCATGATGAGCGCGTTGTACTCGGCAATATTGTTGGAGCACGGCTTTGAAAGGGAGTAGGCACGCTGTATGACCAGCTGATCGGGGGAGACTAGGACTACCCCCACTCTTGCGATGATTTGGCCTTTGGGGCCTGTTCTTGAAGCGCCATCGAAAAATATTCACCAGACGAAGCTTTCTTCGGTGACGTTAGATTCTTGGACCTCATCCGGGATGTCTTCATAGAGTCTTGAGGATTCTGGGATGGGGTGTGCAGCTAAAAAGTCGGCCAGAGCCTGACCCTTGACGGCTTTTTGTGGAACGAACACCATGTTGTATGGTGTTAGCAGGATCGCCCACGTAGCTAGCCGGGGGTTTAATGACCCTGGCTTCGTCATGAGAACTCTGAGTGGATTGACTCGGGAGATGACACGAATCGTCTGGCCCGAGACATAATGGCGAGTCTTCTGGATGGCAAATACCAAAGCCAAACACTCTTTTTCAACGGGGTTGTACCGGTGTTCGGCCCCGAATAGTATTCTACTGAGGTAGTAGATAGCTTGCTCATAGCCTGCATCGCTGTTTTAAGCCAGCAGAGCGCCGAGGGAATGATCCATAGCACGGACGTAGAGGAAAAATGGTTTTGCCGGCGACTGGTGCCACCAGGACTGACGGGCTCGTCAAGTAAGCTTTGATGTCGTCGAAAGCTTTTTGGCATTCTTCTGTCCAGACATAAGAGACTCCCTTCTTCATGAGCTGGGTGAAGGGTTTACATTTTCCGGAAAGGTTCGCTTTAAACCTCCGGATGTATGCCAGGCGCCCTGTAGGCCTCAAAGTTCTTGGAGGTTCTTCGGAGGGTCCATGTCAAGGATGGCCTTGGTCTTCTCGGGATCGATATGAATGCCTTTCGCTGTTATAATGAAGCCCAAGAACTTTCCGCTAGAAACCCCAAGGAAGGATTTAGCGGGGTTCATCTTGAGTTGATGCGCTCGCATGAGATCGAAGACTGTCTTAAGGTCTTGTAGGTTATCTCCTTTGGGACGGCTCTTGACTGCGATGTCATCAACATAGCATTCGACTGTCTTGCGAAGATGCTGACGGAAGATGGTGCTCATAGCTCGCTGGTATGTTGCACCAGCGTTCTTCAAGCTGAAAGGCATCACTGTGTAGCAGAAGACCCCCTTCGGAGTCCTGAATGATGTGTGTTTTGCATCATTGGAGAACATCTTGATCTGGTTGTAGCCTGAATACCCGCCCATAAAAGACATGCGTTCGAAGCCACATGTGTTGTCGATCAGTATGTCGGTGATTGGTAGTGGGAATTCGTCCTTCGGGGAAGCAGTGTTAAGATCCCTGAAGTCGATACAGACTCGTATCTTTCCATTCTTCTTGGTGACAGGGACGACGTTGGCCACCCAGTCCGGGTGTTGTTCTTCACGAATGAATCCGCTGGTCAGGAGTTTGTCTACTTCCTGATCGATAGCGTTCATGATGTCAGGACGAAAATGTCGCTGTTGTTGCTTTATAGGCTTGGCATCAGGTAAGATGTTAAGCCTATGCATCGCAATTTGGGGATCAAGTCCCGACATATCTTCGTAGCTCCAAGCGAAGACATCGATATATTCTTTAGCCAGTTGAGCATTTGATGGCTCCGACATCCGAGGTGCTTCACGGCGATCCGTATCCAAGGATACCCGTTGAAGGGGTACACTTGATTCTCTATTGGCCCCTGGATCAGGACCGGTAGAAGGTGCCCTGGCCAAAGCTGACCATATCTCAAACACCGCTTGAGTCAGTATTTGTATGGAGGCGGAGAGGGTTTTGAGTCCTCCCTCCCGGGTATCCATGCGCTGGACAAGGTCTGCTGGCGGCGCATGAGGCTCGATATCACCCCCAGTCATGTATACCGTCATGACACGGCTAGAGTTGGATGGATCAGTTGAGGCTTCACTCTCGGCCTCGCTCTCTTGTAGGTGAGTTGCCTCTTCTGGAGCTTCATCCTGGCTACCCCCAGCTATGTTCTGGAGGACATCCTCGTCTTCAGGAGAAGTATTCACGAGGGCCTGATTCCCCCCCGCTGTGTCCGGAAGGCTGACTTGTTCGTCTTCGAGACGCAGGTCCACAGGGGCCAGACTACCTCCAGCTGTGTCCGGGAGGCTGACTTTGTCTACAGGATGAAGATACACCCCAGCTGTGCTCTGGAGGGCATCTTCGTCTTCAGAAGGAGGATCGACAAGGGCCTGACTACCCCCAGCTTCCTCCCTCGAGTGCCTTCGAACACTCCAGAGGATCGAACAGTTGTCTTGGTTCTCCTCGGCTGACTCTTGGACGAGGACGAGGAATGACCAGTCGCCTTTCGGATTGACGAAGAATTAGAGATCACGTTGCATGAAGCAACCTCTTGTTCCTCTTCAATTGACACCTTCTTCCCGAGGCGACGTCGGAGAGGTGTTGATGATTGCAGCCGCTGGAACACCGACTGCCTTAGTGGCGGGACTGCTGTTTTGCAACAATAGTTGATGGTGACTACAGCACAGGCGAGCCCTGTGAGGGACGCATTGTGCTTGTCAGTCGACTCTCCTGACCGACGTTTATGAGTGATCACGTTACGCAGATCGTTGGAGGAGAGTGCCACCTTTGCACCCCCATCAGGCGCATGGCAAGGCCAAGCGTCGGGGTGGTCAAGTGAATGCTGCGACCCCTGATCCAACACCAAATATGTGCTCAGATAGTAGTGGGGGAACAACATTTATAGTGGCTGGAACGAACCTCAAACGTACAACCAGAGGAGGTACGGGAGTTCAAGACCACAGGGTTTGCCTTGCTCGACTCGGTTGCGAACGCAACAGATGTGCCCAAGTGAGACGAAGACTTTGAAGGTTGACTCTTTTCCGTGCCGAAGCACCCGAGTCGACCTTGTATAGCTTACCATCAGTAGCGCGTATGATTGTGAGCGCATGCTTCTGGTTTGCTGCCGGCATAGCACGATTGAGGCGCATGGCCCGTGCGGCCATGGACTTCTTCGTACTAGCCCGCTGGGGCGCATAGTACTCAGAGTCCAAATTCTCCTCGCCACTACAGCGAGTGAGTTTGTCAAAGACAGAGATATTTTGTGGCGCATCAGAGGTGATGTGCGGGGCATTAGCTGCGTTCCTGCTCCGTCGACGCATCTTGCTCACCTGAGAGGGAGATGGCTGGAGAATGTGGTCAGCCGCACGTTTCTCCGAGAGTTGCGCTGCACCGGTGGGCGCATCTTGGTTGCTAAGGACGTCAGCAGGAAGGGAAGGCTGCATAGGTGCATACCCTTCGGTAGTGGTGCCAGAGGCGTCGACCTTGCGCACCCAGACTTGGCGAGTCTTCTTCGGCTTCGGCAGCCGCTTCGAAGGACTCGTACTGCCTTCAGAGATGAACTCCTCATACACCTGTTGATTGAGACATAAGACCAGCGTCTTGTGGGAGGAGCCCACCTTCACGTCGTCGGATTGCGACACAGCTTTCTCGGTAGAGGAAAAAGAGGTTCCCAGCAGAGTCGCCAGCTTGTTTGCCATTAAAATCTTTTAATGTAATTTTAATACAAAAAGTACAGTGTTACAATGTAGGACTTAGATGTAGTCCTAGGAGTACATTTTATTTATCTGGGTCCCTTGTGCCGTTGGAGCGAGTGGTAATACGTTGACTCCGTTGACGATCTGACGACGGTTCTCGGTTCTCTGAAGATCTGGGTTGCTCTAGATGCAGGAGCTTGCGGAGAGAAAGAAGACGTTGAGTGTCTGTATCTGCCTCTCTCTATATGTTGCTGATGATTGTACGACGTCTCTGTCTGTGTGTATTTGTTAGAAGGAGATGATCCCTCTATTTATAGCTTTACAGCCTAGCTGCTCATGCGCGCATGTAGGATGCGCCTGTATGTGGGGATGCCACGTGGTGGTTGCTGATGGAGGCGCATAGGCGATGCGCCCTGATTGAGGAGTTTGAACTTTTCTCGTTGCTGTCGTGGGCTGCGGCAGAGCTGACACGTAGCAACAGAGAAGATCTTTCAGTTGCTGAGGTCTTGGATGATTAGCACCCCTTCATAGGCTGAATCCAGTCAAAGGATGCGTGTCGTAGGTCCATGGCTCGAAGATCTCGAATTTGGTGGGGAGTGATCTGATAGGATGAGCCTAGGATTGGGCACATGAGGAGGCTTTGGCTTGTAACCTTTTGGAGTCACGAACTAGTCGGAGCGCATGGCTTTTGAGGCTCATGCGGGGCTTCAGTAGTGACTTTACTTCTATCTTTAGGGATCAGAGAAAAAGTCTGAGGCGCACGGCCTTTGAGGCACAAACAGAGATTTAGGCGCATGACAGCGGAGGCACATACAAAATGGTTGGGCAGCCACGTGGCTTGTAACCGCCGGAAGGGAGTAATGATGGTGCTGATGTTGGCGACGCTTCATTTTCTGAAAAAGCTATCAACTGTTCAGTCCTCGGGGGACGTGCTGCCAACTCTGTCAGACTTCAGCATTTAATGTTCTTGACAGGTGATGGGCTATTGAGTGGGCGTGTCGATCCGCGTTCCACTGGGCGTATGGGGACGCATGAAGGTGCATCCTTATGAGGCTGATGGGAGCTGGGCGCGTCAGTACGATGCGTGGTCTGGCCGGCGCATCCGCTTTGCATGACACTTCTTTATGGGTCCGACTGTTACGTTCTTCGAGTGCTTTAAATAGACATTCATGACTCGGCTGAATTCGAAGCGTCAGGTTCATCACCATTAATACAAATTTATTGCACGAGATTCGGAGAGCCAGCCACTTGGCGCATGGGTTTGATTTGCCCGACCTATAAATAGTGGCATGGAGAGGGTTTGCTTCTCGTTCTCTCACATCCTCCCGAAATAAACTTGTTTACTCGAGCATGGTCTTCACTGATGCACTTGAAGGTGACTGTTACATCCAAAAGTCGGAGTCGAGGGCTTCTGAGGCAGGCGGAAGGTGTCTGTTGTATCCAAAGATCGGGATGCTTGAGCCTCGTCTCCGTTATGCTGGAAGAGCCGCAGATCGGAATTGCTGTGCCCCGATCATCTTCCTTGGGCTTTGGGAGAGCTCCTCCTCCTGCTAGAGTGGGTATTGCCTATTCTGGTTGGGATGAAAGCTGCTCCTTTAGCCGCAGGTTGGTTGCGGTGCTCTTCTCTTCCTTGGTTTGGGGAGCTCTTACTCCAGCTAGAGGGTTGATTGCCACCTTCGTTCTACTCAATAAATGCTTCCTTGGTCGAAGCATTTGATGGTGCATATGCTGACACTTCATGATGCACCTGACTGGGACGCTGAAGGGTGGCACAAAACTGAGCTGCTGAAGGGATGCACATAACTGAGGATGCACATAACTGAGCTGCTGAAGGGATGCGCCTGGCTGGGGAGCGCATGGCGAGATGCGCCTGCTTGAGAGCGCATGGTGGTTGCTGCGCCTAGCTGTAGACTTAGGGTCTTTTCTTTGTAGAAATTTTCCTTTGTACAGCTCTTTTTAAGACATGTAACAAACTTTTATATGAAAATAAAAGTCTTATTTTAAAGTCTATGCTTTGTTGTGCCAAGTACTTTATCTAAGCTCCCTGGCGCATGTGATGTTAGGCACATAGGATTTCTGGTCCTAAAATTCCATGCTTCTTCAGTCATGTGGCATGACTTGTATTTGGTTGCTTTCTTTGATTTGACAGATTGAGCCAGTGCTTTTGGCTCAAAATCAACAATCAAGTCAGGATGAATCCACATAATTTTTCCTTTGTCACTAAAGAGAGGTACGAGGCCGTCATTTTTGGTTGGAGGAAGATTGATGATCTCCGAAGTAGTTTTTGGAATGGGGACAACTCCACTCTGGACCTTCTGAGCAGGGAAATCACGAAATTGCAAGGAGAAGACATTTGCAGTTACAGTCTTCTCATCTTGTTGGAGAGTGATTGCTTGAGCATTAATGAGCTCTTGGATCTTCTCTTTGAGCACATAACACGCACTGATTGGATGTTCCAAAAACCTGTGATACATATATTATTTAGGGTTGTCAGTTTTACCTATTTCATCCGGGCGTTTAGCTTCGGGAAGTTAAAGATTGTTGCTCTTGAGTAAACAATCGAATATGCTCATGACATTGTCTTGATCGAAGGAATATTCAATTTTAGGACGTTGTGGCCGTTGCGGGGGTGTCGTCGTTGCTGCGGGTGTCGGTTGACCCACATTAATGGCCAATGCTTCTTTGCCTTTGACATTAATGGCTAAAGTCTCTTCGCCTTTGCGGTTATTCTGACGACCACCATTGTTGGTTGTAGATTGCTCATCTTTGTTAAGATTTGGCATCTAGATGCCAAGCTGTTTAAATTTGTCAGTACTTTCTTCAGCAGCTTTAGCACTGACTATAAAGGAGCCCCAGCCCTGGAATTGTGTAGATCCCGTCCACATACTGATTATAGGTAACAAGTTTGATTTGCATGTATCTATAGTCAGTGCGTCCGTAGTTCCCAAAGGCATTTTAAGTGCTTCACGATGGAAGCGCTATGTGAAATATTTAGTAGTTTTGTTGTGCCTTTGCTTGATCTTGATAAGAGCCGACATGGTCATGTTATTGGTCCCTTCATAGAATCGTTTCAAGAACATCTGCTTGAATCCTGCAAAGAATGTTATGCAACCATCTGGTAGGCTACGATACCAATCATAAGCTACGCCTGACAAACATCCTACGAATACTCTAGTGAGCAGAGCATCGTTTGGTTGAAGCTGACCAGTCATTACCTCAAAATGATTGAGATATTGACTTGGAGATATACTGCCATCAAATTGCATTATGGTTGGCGGCTTGTGTCATGACCCATACCCGCTTTTCGAATACGAGTCTGTATCCAAGCCCAGCCTACGCCGCAGTGTCGGCGGTAGAACATTGTCTAGTATACACAAGTCATATAATCTATAGAACTAACATGGCAGTCTAGATCTCATCCACAGAATAATAAAGATACAACTAAGATCAATGGATGTCAATGAAACTGAATAATAGAATACTGAAGGTTAATATAAACTGAATGTTTCCAATTTTATCAAGAATTCAAATCACGTCCGGTGGATACACATCCACTACCAGTAGACGAAAATAAATAGAAACGTAAAATAGAATGACTGAGTCCAAATTATGCTAAACATCTACTGGCATCATCACTGCAATAGTACCGTGATCTGATGCTGGCTCAAACCTGCTCGTTTGCAACTGGCTTAAACTCAGCTAACCTGAAGAGATCATCAGGTCCTCAGAGGACTAGCAAGATACATAAAAATATGCCTTTCTATATTTTATCATGCATGAAAAGAAAACATGATATAGGCAAAAAAAAGACCAGGCAACATGATACATGAATATATGAATAACTATACATAAATGATCTGTTAGAAGAAACTTTGGAACAAGAGATCAACGGATACCAAACCCTCGCCCCAAGTGTGGACTCGCAAGTTTGAACTAGTCACTAACCCTCGTCCCGAGTGTGGACTCGCAGGTCTCTTCAAGACAAATCACCCTCGTCCCGAGTGTGGACTCGCAGGTGCAAACGGCCAACCCTCGTGTCGTGTGTGGACTCGCAGGTTGCAAGAATCAAAATAAGAAAATAGCAGTTCAGTTTATAACGCAGTCATCCTACGATACAACTCAATCAAGTACGAGTGAAAAACATGTCCAATATGGCTACAAGACTAACTATGAACAAGGACTATATAACAATGAAGACACAAATGTCAGCAATCAAATCAGAATCAACTGGATAATGAAAGAAGATAAGCATGTAAATAAAGCTGTAAAGAAATGCAAGGTATACTTGCATGTGGTTCTGAGCTGCTGCACGGGTCGAACACTGAGTCGAAGTTCACAGAACCTATTTATAAATTAAGAAGTACATGTCAATACATAACCTAAAATAATAGTAGCTTATCTATTAAACTTGTTGGATTTTTAGACCTCCCTTACTCTATCCACTTCTCTTGTACACTCTATAGGGACTCCTATAGTCATTTAATACTTAGGTTATCATTAGGACAGTTTCATATCCCTTTCCCCAATGTACTGTACCCAAGGACTATACGCAAACTGGTTCATGAGTGTACCCTTGGATCAGTCTTAGTAACACTACCTCATAAGCCTACTTTCCAATTTGAAGCCTTCTCTACCTTTCAAATACTCCAATGTTCCCTCAAGACATGCCTTTAGTAACTATATGCACTCTATTGTCTTGCATTAATCAATTTAGGCAACAGCCCGTGTAATTACTGGTCATAGGTACTTTGAATGGATACTACATTTGTCCCTAAATTTCTGTATCCATATGGACAGGTCTGGCTTCATACTCAGTCACCTAGAACCCTATGCCTAACCTTGTCAAAGTGCACTGTCCAGTTTGTACTTAACCTCTACCTATCCTGATAGGTTGGTACCTAATATTGATGTTCTGGATATTGGTTTGTATCCAAGCCATAGTATTTGGTTACCTATTGCCCCTGTTGTTACTAGGTGCATTCCCCTTTCAAATAACTCACAATCTTGTTCCCCCTCTGGTAGGACACAGGTTAGTCAACAGAAATCCTGGGTGCTTATTATAGCAGCATCTAGGTGTAGTTAGGATGCACCTTCCTGGTGCCTCATCCTATCTTCCTATAACCTGTAATAGGTAAACCTTGACCTAGGCCTACATAGGGGCTGCCCTCTCTCGTTAGTATCTGATGCATTAATTGCCCAGTACCAATTTTTTTTACTAGTTATAGACTACGTATTTCTATGTACTGATACTTTACCTTCAACTAACAGATACATCTAAGAAAATACTACATTCTTGCCTATATTTAACTGGGACCAACTTGTGATACCAACCATGCTCTGTACCTGGGTCTAGGCTTGTGATGTCCTTGGTTCCAACTAGTGTATACTCCAGGCCTATTTGGTACTCTGTCAAACTAAGGTTTCTTACCTAAACAACCTTTTACTCCTATACTGTATTTCCTAAAACCTGCAGATGCAAGCCTGACCTGCCCATGTGCAGAGTACAGACTTGTGAACATGGCCCATAGTAGCCAGGGTTCATTGCTCACCTGTCCCTACGATACTCTGATTTCTAGTATCAGTAGAGCACTATCTATCACCAGGTTTTGTGTCCTTGTGCTTGACCCTACATGCTCCCTACCTATACATCCTATTACATAGGTTGTTGGTTGTAGCCTATCCTAATTACTAGGCACCTCCTTTGCATTCCTTTAACTGATGTACTCCTTCCTAGGTGTATAGGCTATTATGGTACATATATATGCTAATCTCACCTTCACACCCAAAATCCACTACTATTTTTCCTGTGTCTAAACTAGTGGCCCCGGTACCCTTGACACATCTGAACCCAACCTGGTACACAAGTGATGGCAAAACCTACTTGCTATGACAACTACACTGGTAGGGTACTCATGTACCTATCTGGGGTTTGACATTACTGCTCGTACTAAATACAGGACCAAGAAAAGATCAGGCAAGGGTCGAATATGACCTCAATATCAGACCTGGTACCAATAGTCGGATTTGTTATTCCGTATCAACTCTGATACCAAAATTAAGTATGGTATCAAATACCTAATCTGATGCGAGAGTCGAATACGACATCAACATCAGATCTAATACCAAAACATACCATCCGATACCAAGTGCCCAGACTGATACTAAGGGTCGAATAAGTTAACAAGTACCATCTGATGCCAATATTCGGATAGGATATCAGGACAAATCTGATACTGAAGTATACAAACTGATACTAAGAATCGAATATGATACCCTGTCTAGTGACCGATACAATATGTGAAATTGAGGTTTAGCGTATTAGTTGGTAGTTTGATGCACTAGTGTATTTGATACGAAGTAACCCCAATTTCTTACTGTCCTCCCATCTTATTGATGCAGCATAAGAACCTGTTCTTAGGATACTCTCCTCTTCCTCTGTTGGCATAACCTAGTTATGTGATGTTTCCCTTATACTACAGTTCCCTCTACCTGTAGCTCATATCTATTAGATGACTTGCTTCTTTGTTGTCACCAAATAGGTCTCATGTATTGGTCATTACATTTAGGGCTTGGTACGACCCAGAACACCCTAGTTTCTTACCTGCCCTTACTAAGGCTGCTACTGCTACTTTGTTTTACCCATAGGGCCTAGCCCATGCTCTGGTATACTCATGTATCCATGTAGCTGTGATGTTCATGACCACGAAGATGTGATTGAACTTAGTAACTGCTACTGTTATAGGACCCTTAGCCTATCCTACAGGTTCTTCCTCTTTCCCTGTTGCACATGGCACATGTTCTAGTCTACTCGAACTAGTTTGCCCAGGTACCCTTATATGTATCTTGCCTGTTCATTGATACGGTTTGATATGTCTGATACCCCATGTCATTTTAGCCCCAGGTTCGATTACTCCTTCAACTAATTCCTCTCAAGAATTATTACAAATACCTTACTTCTATTGTTAACATGAGCAAGTTAACTAGTTCTAAGGAATCAATAGCCATGGTGGGTGAAGATTAACTTTTGAGGATTTGATTGCTTCCCCTCGATTTCTTCTTGGTCGTTCTTGTGGCAAGGTGGAAAATAGATTGCTATGGTCGTAGAGGCTTAGGGGTCAGTTGCTATTCTTATATATAGCCAAGGTTTTGGGCATGTACAAATCTCTCAAGGATTGGGAGAGATCAAGCTCGAGATGGATTGGAATTCTCATAGGGTTTATCCCAGGAAGATCAAATTCATACTTAAGAATAATTCGAATTCAGTTGACCTAAAATAAAGATTTGAATTTATGAACTTTGGATCCAAATCCCTTTAGTAATCAGCTTTGCACCAGACCCCTAATCCTATTATACGGCTATAGCTAATACACTTAAGGAATTAATATATTTAGATATAATGACAACCAACTACAATAGCAATAATAATAACTGTACTAATAATGATATTAATATTAATAAATTTGGGTCAAGGGCTCACAGCTTGTACTTAGGTGGAAATGGAACTTCCTTTCATTCTACTGGGTACGGTTGCTTAATCCCCAATCTCTGTAGACCGTCTTTCTGTTTGAAAGCTTCAAACTGATTTTGCAGAAGTTTGACGGCTTCTAGTGGATCTGCCGAGGCTTGAGGAATAGCAGATAGATTTGATGGGTTAGAAGGTGGAACCACATGATAAGCACCACCTCCAGCACCAGACTGGCTAGGAGTAGGTTGAGTCAGGATAGTAGCATTGAGAGGGGACTGTACCCCCAATCCAGTATTGATGGAGGCTGATGCTGCTACTTGTTCCTGGGTCAGAATTGGATTTACAACTGGGGAACAGTATGCTAAGTTACGATTATAGTGTGCGTACTCGCAACCATTTCAGCCATGGTTTTCAGTTTATCTTCTAATGCAGCAATTTGCTGTTCCTGACTAGCAAAACTAGAAGTGTCTTGATCTTCAATGATGACATAAGCAGTTACTTCTCTAGCTATCGAAGATGAACTAGTGGAGAAGATTGTCCGATCAGAGTCCTCACTGTCAGCGTTGAAGTCATACATAGAACCACCCCCAGAATGCAAAGTGGGAAGATTCCTTTGACCGATTGAGTCTTAGCCTCTGGATCTTGTATTCTGGTAGACACCTTCGTCGGCATATCAGATCCGATCAAGATATTGTTGGCTGGGATTACGGGGTACATTATGTCCTGGACGTTTCCTACCCCAAGTACTACAGGATGTCAAGTTAACTGAGGCAAAGAGTACTTCATCATCACTTACTAAAGTCACATTGGTAGAGTGAGTATGGTTCAAGCGATCGAAGATGATTCGCTTAGATGGTTTGCGAGCATACTCGGCTTCTATGCATTCGGGCGTTGTATGAGATAAATCGCCGTTGAAGGCCAGAGCTAGCTGAGGAGACTGAGAGTAGTTCAAACGGTCAAAGACAGACCATTTTGCTGCCTAACAGCAATATTTATCACAATCTCATGGTTACATGGATGTTGTATAGGTGGAGTCATAGATACATGAGATGGACCCATAATCTTCTGCTTTTGTACAAGAACTTCGCGGAGATCATTGACATGAACAAGATAAGGAGAAGAAGAAGATACATGTTTATGTATTACAATAGGAACATGATTCTTGTTCCTGAGATGCCCGGTTCCTCTGGTGTACAGGGAAGTACTAAGTTGATTGGCATAGGTGAGAGGGTCCCTGATCATGGGAGTCTTCACTTTGCGCAGTTTACTGGTTCACGCAGACTGTACCTGTCACATTCTATGATCAGAATGATGCGCCAATTGTGTGTCTATCTGAGACACCAACAACTTTCCCTAACTAGATCTTGTTATGCGCAAGGTAGGTAGGTTCTGACTGTGGCCTGATTGGCGCTGGCCAGACTGATGTGGAGTGGGTAGAATCCATGTTGCTCTGCGCGCAAAGCTTCAACGCATTTTGTACGACACATTCGAGTAGTAGAATGTACTTTCTTACCAAGATAAGTAGAATTCTTACTCAAAAACGTTGTATCATCAGCTAGCGCCGAAGTGCCATTAGATGTGTTTTCTACCGAATTAAAAACTGGGGAAACATGTGGAAAGGATGCGAAGCATTTTCCTTTATTCTGCGCAGAGGCAGTGACGTTCTCCTCCAAGTTTGGAACTGAGGATGAGTGAGAAGAGACTTTTTGACATTGTCTCTTAATTGGTGCTGGGACAGTGGATGGTGCGCCCTTCACTGAGTTCAAAGCCTGAGAAGAGTGGAAAGCAACCACATAGTGTTGTCCCTTAGTTGGCGCAGCAGATGTCTTCGTGGACTTGTGAGTCCATATGACGCGTGCCTTGTCCTTAGCAGTAGCAGTAGAAGTGCACTTGGCGCTGCCAGTGCCTACCATTGCTTCATAGGCCGTTTGGTCGACCTTCACGACCAGTGTCTTTCATGTCGTCCCGATCGACGTTTCATGACATTGAGTTGTCACCTTCTCGTCGGAGGAGAAGGTCGTCCCCAGCAGATTCGTCATTTTGTTTGCGAGAATAAAAGTTTTTTTATTAGAATAATCACTTGTTTACAAACTAAGAAAAGTATAAAAGTACAATTAATTTTTGAGAAAGTACAACTATAGGAATCTAATCTGAAGATGATTACTTTATCTCTTGGACTATGCGATGTTGAAGACTTGAGCCTCTGGAGAATGTAGCAGCACTTTGTCATGAGATTATGATCATTCTTGATGCTTGAGAAGTGATTTGAAACTCTATTTATAGAGTTTCAAATAACTATTTTCTGGTTGATATACATTAGCGCAGACAGCATTTGGCGCATCATCATCCCTCGTACGAATGATTAATTTAACTGCATGGGACGCGTGGCACTATGTACACATTCTTCGAGATTAGGTGGCATGTGTACTACGTCATCTAACTGCTTTGGATGATAATTGATCGATTGGCGCTAATAAAATGAATGATGCGACCTCACGCTATCTGTTTAAAACATAATAGTAATTGATTCAGCGTCAACCATTATGGTGCACAGTAAATGACAAAATATCATAATGATCCTGACATAATCTTTTCGAGGGCTATGCGCTCTGGTTTCGAGGAGATTTTCATTGACTGTCGTGTTGTAGTAATGATGGCAGTCGTTTTGTCTTCTCCAGAAAGACTGCCACGTGTTGACCTGTGCCAACTGAGGGTGGCGCCATTTGATGTCATACGCCTTTTATGTCTTGCGCCATTTAATGATTTCAATCTTTGGCGCCTTCTATGGGTAGCGCATGATGATGTTGATCATTTTGAAGCTTCTACAATGGTCATTGTAAAAGAATAAACAAGATGTCTAGTCTAGGACTTATCTCCAAATATGGGGGTAAGGAGTTGGAGAAGTGTGAGGTCTGTGCGCAGACAAAGATCACTAGAAAATCGTTTAAGCAGATAAACCGAAGTACAGATCTTCTGGAGTTGGTGCACTCAGATATCTGTGACTTCAAACAGTTCTCCTCAAAGGCCGGGATGAAGTATTTTATTACTTTCATTGACGACTTCTCAAAGTATACGTTCGTTTATCTGCTCAAGTCTAAAGATGAAGCATTTGAGAAATTTGAGGACTTCAAGGCTGAAGCCGAGCGTCAAACCGGACAACAACTCAAGAGACTCGGAACACTACAAAAATTTGTCAGATTAACGACGTTTATAAATGTCGCTAATCTCGAACAAAACGTCGCTAACTTAAGTTAGCGACGTTTTGGAAACGACGGAAAAAAGTGTGTCGCTAATCGCAAAAACGTCGCTATGGCGACGTAAATTAGCGACGGTCATAACGTCGCTAAATAGCGACGTTATTTGCGACTTTTCTTTGTGGTCACCGATTAGCGACACATTAGCGACATTTTTGCGACGATGTGGTGACATCAGATTGTATTCTATGTCAGCAATTTAGCGATATTTTTAGCGACGTATGTAAACGTCGCTAAATCTTAGCGACGTATGTAAACGTCGCTAAAAATGTCGCTAAATCTTAGCGACATATGTAAACATCGCTAAAAATGTCGCTAAATTGGGAAAAAAATACAGAATCCAGAATGCAAAATACAGAATCCAACAGAAATCTAGAATCCAAAATGCAGAATCCAGAATATAGAAATACACCTGGGTTAGCCGACCCCTTCGGTGGAACACTCAACACCGGCACGCACAATACATTCCAGAATAGATAAAACATATAAAGAACAAATAATATCCTCAACGAATAATATAAGGTACAAATATAAAGAACAAAGTCAACATCCTCAAGTACGTGCAAAGTAAAAATATAAAGTACAAAGTCCGAAAATGCAAAAATAAAACTACTGATCGTCTGGAGCTGGAGCGAGAGCCGGAGCTGGGGGAGGAGCGTCACCAGATGACTGTCGTCGCAACGCAAGGATCGTCTGATACTCCTCCGGTGACAGGCTGACGAGCATGTCCTCCCGTGCACCGCTGGATGTAGACGATGCTTCCGGCATACCAGATGGTCGCTCCATAGCCATCTCGCAGAACTGCTGCATCTGCTCGACCAACCGCTGCGTAGTCTCCTGCGTAGGCACGAGAAATCTGTTGCAGCGTCTCAGTCGTCTCCTCAAGCCTCTCAAAATATGAGATGAGCGCAGGATCATCCATATGCGGCTGCGGCTGCGATGCCGCCATCCTCTGCAGCATCTCGTCATAGAGAGCTATGATCTGCGCATCGATACTCTGCTGGACTAACAGCGACTCCTCAGTTTGTGCGGGGTCGGACACACTAGTGGCGGTCCTAGAGGCCTGTGACACAATAAAGGCACCATAGGAGTCCGTACCATAGTATGTACCCCTATGCATGCCACCAATAGCCCTCATCCACAACTCGTCATCTGACTGACCTGCGGCGACCGGGGGCTGCTGGGAGGTGCTAGCTCCAGCTCCTTCTGACTGTGTCGACCCGGCCTCCCTAAGCCTCAAAACCTTGGCCTAGAAATAACATCTACATGAATTCTCTACGTAACTAAAAATTAATAGTAATGAACTAGCATGAAGTAAAACTTACATATAACAACTATATGAATTCTCTACGTAACTAAAAATTAATAGTAATGAACTAGCATTAAGTAAAACTTACGTAGGTGTCTCGAGCCTTGTCGATGACGAACCGCTCCCCCTTCGTGTGCGTAGCGAGGAATAAGGTCACCATATTCGGGTCCTCTCCCGAGTCAATTACCTATTACGAAATTATTATATGATTTGTCAGTTAAGTTAAAAGAAATATATTACTATAAAGTATTAATTATGGGTATATGGCAAGATATGTACCATATGAGTGAAGAAATTCATGATGGACCGTGACCCACCACACCACTGTGACCCCGCCTGTCGTGCTCTTTTGTTCTTCGCGGACTTCTCCTTGTAGGTTCCCTCCTCGAATCTCCTCTTCATTTTCGTCCAATCGACGGCAGAGATCCAACCCTGAATAGGCTCTCTCCGACGCTCGCGATCCTTTTGGTCGAGGATCGTATCCCTAATGAGCTTGCTGGCGATGCTGGAAAAAATAGACTCGATAGCAACGACGCGGTGGGGAGGGAAGAAGTAAGTCCGTTGAAAAAATTATAGTAGTACATAACTTATAACATAACATATTAAATGTTAAAAGGAAATAAACTTTTACGTACCGAGAAGTGCTCAAACCAGAAGGCCTTCTTGTCGGCCGGAACATCCCTCCAGTTGATTCAGGGCCCCCCGTAGTTCTGTCGCAGGAATATACCTAGCGACCGGTGTACGAAGGAGGGATAATACCAGTAAAATGGAAATTAAAATTTATTAAACAAGTTTATAATAAATTTAAACAAATTAAATGCAACAATTTTACTTACCGCCTGGCCCGAGTACAAGCCCAAATCTCCAACCTTAGATCCCCTTCCGGGCGACACGGAGGATCTGTCTCAAATGGGAGCTGCAGCCTGCCCCTCCCCCTGTCCCTGTCCCTCCCCGGAGCCTGCCCCTCGGCCTCGACATTCGGTGCCTCCTCAGCTGCATCACGATTGTATGGATCGAAACTAGGCCCCGCAGCGTCGAAGACCATGTTCACGTACTCGTTTTCGACACCAGTTCTGTTGTGGACATTCATATAAGGCTCCACATAAGGCTCCACATAAGGCTTCGCTTGGAATGCTAAAGGTACAAGCTCTCCGTGTGCGGTCCACTTGTAGTAATTCGGAAGGAAACCCTTTGTGTATAAGTGATACGTCACATCCAATTCTGGTTGAAACTTCATGTTCCGACATTTTGTACACGGACACTTAATGTCCATGCCGTACATGGATTGAGGAAACGCCTTCGCGAATTGGAGGAATTGTTCTACTCCGGCGATGTATTCATCTCGCACACCGTACCTGTCATCTCGAATGCGGTTGTACATCCACGAACGGTCTCGCAGATACATGGATATAGCCATTTCTAGATATCTGCAAATTTGAATAAACTTTAAAACTGAAATGAATTTACTACATACTACATACATACATTATACTGCGAGCCCCCTCGGGGCCCCACCCCGAGCAGCAGACCCCTAATCTTAAAACAAGTGATCCAAGAAACTAAACATGTAATCAAGTGACACTATTACTAGACATACTATTTGTTCTGTGTGAGATACACTAAAGGGCATCATTGAGCTATCATGGTGTACTCCGAAACTCTGGTAAGGAAACTCCAGTACCTATGATGTATCCGCAGTCCCTATAAGGAAAACTGTGGTCTTCGCAGCTCTGGTAATGATGCAGCGATAACTATAAGGGAAAGTAGCTTATACGCCTAGTGACTACCCTTCCAACCCCATGCTATTGCTCGTGTCACATCCACGACACATCCAGTCTGACTCTAATAAATGATAAATCTAGAAGTCCAGTCAAACATATACACATGAAAGTCCATCATCAAGTAAACATCTAGAGAACATAATTCGGTCACTATATGCCATGTAATACGAAACCGTGTATCATGTCTACGTGTCAGCAAGGATAATCATGAAAGAGTACTGATAATAAATAGGTAAAGCATGTTGCAGTATATCGAAAGTAAATAACTGATAAAGAATACATGCTTGTAAATATGTAAGCCAATAGGCGAGGTATACTTGCCTGGGTTTGTCCAATGCCGCTGAGACTGTGATTCCCCGGGTTTGGTCCGGGCCTAGGTAAGACTAATGCTGCTACGGTTCTACGAAATCTACCAGAGCCCACAAACAACCAAGTATTACAAACAATATATGTATATATCTACGTATAGAAACAAGGTCCTTTATGGTTTTCTTTAAGAAATATTTACTTATATAACTCCTATAATAATAATATAGATAATCATAAGCTCTTATATAAATGATTATATATCCAAATAGATTTTTATACATAGATATAATTCTAAAGATGTATAATATACATACATACAATATATATATATACATCGACACATCTTCCCGAACCCTAACTCTATCCCTCCCCCCCAGCCCCCCTCCTCCTCACTCCCAGCCGCCTTCACCCCCCTGCCCCTTCCCCCCAGCCCCTCACCCCCAACCACCCCCAGCCCCCCCCCCTCTTCACCCCCAGCCGCCCTCACCCCCCTGCCCCTCCCCCCTGTCCCTCCCCTCCAGCCACCCCCCCACTCACCACCCGACCACCCGCATCCCCCTGCCCCTCCCCCTGAGCCCCTCACCCCCCAACCACCCACAACCGAAATATAGAGAGAGAGACAGGGGAGCTACGTACCAGAGAGGGAGAAGAGTTCGTCGCGCCGGAGGGAAAAGTGAGGAGAGAGAGTGAGAGAGTGAAAATGGGAAATTGAGAAAATGAATCGGAGGAGATTTTAATTAAAATTTAGCAACATTGTGAGGAACACCGCTAAATTTGTCGCTATTAGCGACGTAATGGCGACATTTAGCGACAAAAAGCTCATTTAATTAATATACGTCGCTGGCACGTAGCAATTTTCGTTGCTAATAGCGACGATTAGCGACGTTTAACGTAAACGTCACTAAATTATAAGAATTAGCGACATTTTAACTAACATCGCTAATATAGTAGATTTTAGTAGTCGAAGTGATCGAGATGGAAAGTATATGTCTTATAAATTTGTATCGTTCTGCAGAGAACATGGAATTGTCAGCGAGACGACTGCTCCGTACGCCCCTCAATCGAATGGTGTTGCAGAAAGGAAGAACAAAAAGTTAACAAAGACGATAAACTCAATGTTGTTGACTGTGGGTCTTCCAAATTACTTCTGGGTGAAGCAGTGCTTACGGTTACATTCATATTGAACAGTGTCGCATGCAACTTCGAAAGTCACTCATCATGAACTCTAGTTCAAGGTCAGACCCAACTTGAATGTCATTCGAGTGTGGGTGTGTCTGGTGTATATAAAGCTTCCAGATTTGAACATTCAGAAGCTGGGAACAAGGACTACGAAGACTATATTCATGGGTTATGCTGATAAGAGTGATGCTCTGAGGTTCCTTAATATTGAGTCAAATCATATCATTGAATCTTGCGATGCAGAATCCTTTGAAGATAAATTTGCAAGGCACAAGAACATTATTCTCGTGGACATTCCGGAGAACAATGTCAGGGCACAGGAGGCTCAAGTTCCTTACGAAGATGTAGTCCAAGAAGTTGTTGTTGCAAAAATAACTGTTGAACCAGAACTGAAAGAATCAGTGTCTAAGCGAGTGATGAGACAGAAGGACTTCGAAGGGGATTTCATCACCTATTATGTGTAAGCAAATCCGCTTACCTTTGATGAGGCAATGAAGATCAGAGACGCTGTCTTCTGGAAATACGCTATTAATGATGAGTATTACTCGATAACCTCCAACAACACGTGTGTGTTGGTCGATCTGCCTGAATGAGCAAAACCAATCGGATGTAAATGGATCTTCAAGAAGAAGATGAAGGCCGTTGGAACTGTTGGTAAGTTCAAGGCAAGATTAGTTGCTAAGGGATTTTCTCAGCAGCAAAGGTATCGATTATTTTGACACACATGCTCCAGTAGTGCGGATGACGACTATCAGGATGTTGATTTCTCTGAGCACAATTCACAAGCTAGTAATTCATCAGATGAATGTTAAGACTGCTTTCCTGAATGGTGAATTGACCGAAGAGATTTACAAGCAACAACCAGAAGGATTCGTTATCAAGGACCTCGAAGACAAAGTCTACAAGTTAGTAAAATCTATGTATGGTCTGAAGCAAGCTTCAAGATGTGGTATGAGAAGTTTGATAAAGTCATAAGATCAAACGGCTACAGGGTCAGTGGGACGGACAAGTGTGTATACACAAAGTTTGCTGACGGAAGAGGAGTTGTCGTTTGTCTGTACATTGACGACATGTTGATCTTGGGTACAGATCTAGCAAGTGTTACTGAGACAAAAAAATCCTCTCATCTAAGTTCAACATGAAGGACTTAGGGGAAGCTGATGTTATCCTGGGGATAAAGATCATCCGGACAAAAACTGGAGTGGCATTGTCACAGTCTAATTATAAGATATTTACACGCTATAGGTATCAGGATCTTCCAGGGATCGATACGCCATATAGGTGTGACAAGAAGCTGAAGCCAAATCCACGAGAAAGCATCAAACAGTTGGAGTATTCAAGCGTCACCGGGAGTTTGATGTATGCGATTACTGCCATAAGGTCTGACATAACTTTTGCCGTAGGGATGCTGAGTCGGTTCACAAGCAATCCAGGTGTGGAGCACTAAAAAGTTGTAAAGAGGGTTATGAGATACCTCAAGAGGACCCAGAAGTATGCACTACACTACTGCAAAGATCCAAAAGTAGTAGAAGGCTTCAGTAATGCAAGCTGGTGCTCAGAAGTAGAAAGTGAAAAGTACACAGGAGGATACGTCTTCTCCATGGGTGGAACTGATATATCATGAAAGCCGAATAAGCATACTATGTTATCTCACTCTTTTATGGAATCTGAGTTCTATGCACTGGCGACTGCAATGGATGATGCATAATGGCATCGGAAGCTCATATATGATCTTCCAATGGTTGGTGCACAGATACCGACGGTATCGATATACTGCGATAATCAGGGACTGCAGCAGTAGCATCGAATGACCTCTTCAATGGCAAGAAGAAGACTGTACGTCTAAGGCACTGAGAAGTAAATGATCTTATTAAAAGAGAAGTCATTATCGTGGTTGATGTTCGGATTCAGGAAAATCTGGCAGATCCATTCACCAAAGGTCTTACGCGCCAGCTGGTTGAAGATATAACATGTGAGATGGGCTTGAAGACACTCTGATATTGTGTCTTTATGATTCTACTATAAACTTTTATGTTATTAGTTCAAAGAAAAATCTACTATACATCTAGCTTTTAGTTCAAAGAAGGACCATTGACTGGAAGAATATCAGGTGTAGTGGGTACTTTTGGTATACTGCGGGGTCACGGACCTACAACCACTGGTAGTAGGCATTCCTCTGGATATTGCGGGGTCATGTACCCAGAACCGCTGTTAATGAACAATTCCCTTAGAATATTACGGGATTTCAGACCCAGAACTACTGTAAGTAGGCAATCCTTTGGGACGTTGTGGGGTTATGAACTCAGAACCACTACTATCTACTGTTTGTTCTTTGTATAGAACAAAGTCCTATGGAAGGATGGCTTGGAAGCCTTAATGAGTTCTCGGGCATTTGGGATGTCAGGCGTGCTTTACAGGAATCACGGGTAGCATAGCAATACAAAGGAGCATAATACTCCATGCTACAGTAGGGTGACACCACATGAGGTACCTAGTGAGGGTAAAGTCTTCGCTTCGGACCAAGTCATAGCGGCGTAGCACCGTACATAGACAAGATGTCCTAATATTTTTTAATAGGGATTGGTAGACGATACTACAAAGAGGCTGGGCCTCATGTTACAGTGGGTGATACCACATGAGACAGTGCCTCGGCTTTGTAAGCCATGTCACAGCGGTGTAACACAGCAAGAAAGCGAAAGGCTTCATGCTGGGTAGTTTGATACTACAAAGAGGCTGGGCCTCATGCTACAGGTGTCATAATACCATATGAGCCAGTGCCTCAACTTCGGGCCATGTCATAGCGGTATAGCACCGCAAGGAAGCAAAAGGCTTCATGCCAAAGACTCTTTAAAAGAACTCACTTAGAGTATATGGATAGAGATGTAGGCCGTCTCTGTAGAAAAATCTTGTAGACACCCAAGATACATACACCGAAACTAGGCTGGTACTAGGCCTTTAATGTGCAGCCAAAAGCACAGTTGATGTCATTTTGTGTCACGACCCATACCCGCTTTTCGGGATGCAAGTGCGTGAGCAAGCCAACTACGTATCAAGCGAACTCCAGCCCGACTCGAGTACGTATAAGCTGTCAAGATTATGGTATCATGGCTAATAAGGTAATCTACAGTGTATCTCAATCCACAAGAATATATAAGACAAGAATGAACAAGTATGGATCCTGGTCTACAGCCCACTAGCATATATGTCCGATTAGACTCCAAGAATAATATGAGTCTATAAAGCTAAGCTGATAAGCAGGATATATCATAAAAGTACGAGAAAGATAGTAAATCAATAATACTAACAAAATACCTAAATTATGTGATTGAAGTCAACTACCACATGCTCAGCTAACTAACTTCGTGCAATCAGCTACCTGAAGAGATCATCAGGTCCTCAGAGGACTAGCAAGATACATAAACATGCCTACTAATATAACAGTAAATAAGATGTATAAAAGATAAGAACACTGCATGAAGAACATCTAAGGACGACGAGTCGTGTGGTAATGTAATACTAGACTTGGCTAACTATCAATCAGAACTCCTATAGCTTGTATTATAATGCAAGATACTTCCAATCTATAGTGTTTCAATTGACGTACAAAGCAGGATACTCTCAGTCGAGATTAGCCAATTCTAGTATCGATCTCCTCTCCTAAAGGATACAAGGTCAAGCAGACTCCTATAAATCGTAGTATAATACAAGATACTCTCAATTCATAGTGTCGCAAATCAAGTCAATCAATCAATCAATATATGCTATAGGTCGTAGTATAATGTAAGATACTCCCAATCTATAGTATGTCTCAAGTCAAGTCAATCAAGCAATATCAAGATAAAAGAATCGGCTATAGGTCGTAGTACAATGTAAGATACTCCCAATCTATAGTATATCTCAACTGTAGTACAATGCAAGATATACGGGCTTGATATTTTTAAGTTAAGAACAAGATATAGAAACTGACAACTCAATCACGAGACAAGGTAACACGAAAAGACCAATAATCAAACAATATCGAATATCCTATACGTGCACGTAAATCTAGAAACAAGTAAAACAGTCGATGACAAACCAATCACAATATGGGAAACAGGTAACCATATGAAAGAAGTATAATAGAAAGAAAATAATATAAATACTGTATATGTTCGGCAAGGTATACTTGCCTGAGGGTTGCACGGAGAACCAACAATATATCGCCAATCAACAAGTCAGAAAGTCCAAGTCTCACAACTGCCTCCAGAAGCTGTAATAGATGTTACCAACATTTCGAGATTAGTCAAATTAGCTAGGATAGCCTGTCCTTAAGTCCAATTCTGGACACAGGGGCAAAACGGTAATTTTGGGTCAAACGGTGTCCGCCGTTGGACCCGCTTTGCACCGAAAAGCGTGCCAGAGTCAATGGTCTCTAAAGTCGTCAAACTATATGTCTACGGATTTGTTTTGATGATATGAACCCAATGGAATGTCCAGTTTTAGATTTCGGCAGGCCGTGCACAAAATCGCCCGTTGAATCGAATCGTAGAGCCCGCAAAACGGCGATCCGATCAACTGTTTTAGAATTGGACTAAACTTGGCATATAGGACCAGAAAAATGATACAGTCCTGTTGGTGCAAGTTTTGTCTCGATCTGATGAACGTGCACAAAATAATTAAAAACTTTGCACAGAGGCCGATACGGTGAATTTCGACGGATACGCATCAAATTCGTCGCGCACACGCGACCAACTTAATTTTCGTCAAAGTTCACACGTCCACAATATCCGTACGCGCTTTTTGATGCTTATGGTCGGCGACCACGTCACCCGGTTTGGCAGGGCGCACGTCGTATCGGAGGAATTTTCTATATTTTTAATAGTTTGAAAACAGGTTTTTATCAGTTTTGAACGTCCGATTTCTCGATGCACAGTCGACGAAATCCTATTCTACAAAAAAGGGTTCGAAGCCCTATAGGTTGTCTTTAACTATACTTAGTTTTTTTTAGAACGCCTACTGGTTGGTTCAACAACAGCCCTCCAAGTCGGGTTGTTGGGCTGTTCTATCTACTGTTGTGAAACATTTTTTTTTGTCGCTTTTTATATCGATTTTTGGAATCGATGGCTCGTCTCTTCTATCTCCTACTTACTGGGTTATCGAGAGGTTCACGTTGGCTCTCGATAGGATTTGATGGAACAGAAAATAGACGAATACGATTGAAGAAAAGTGGGAAAGAAGGGGGTTACCTGTTGTAGGTTCGAGCAGAGCCTCATTTGTTTCTCGTCTGATTCCGACAGTGGTTCCCCGACGTTCAGTCGGCTGACAGTGGTGACAGATGGCCTGGAAGACGCGCAAGAGTTTAGAGAGGCCCTGGGATTCGTTGGTTGCAGGAATTGAGGAGTTTTCGATGGAAATTTGTCAACGACACCCCCGCGGCTGTGCGTGTTTTTATGGGATTTAAATCTCCTGTGGTTGGTCGATTTCTAGGTTGTTCCTACGTACGAGATCCTAGCGTTTGTGCGTATAGATAGGAATTGAACTAGGAAAGATTTGGGTGAAAGTTTGGTTCAAGATTTGATCAAATCAAATCTGTCCTGGAGGTTTGCTCGTGGCTATTCTTGCGGGTATTGATACTATCGGATTGGTACAGCACTGTTCCTAAGGGAACAGTACAAAGGGGTTTATTTCCTTTTCATTTTTCATTTCTCTTATATTTTACTAAAGCTTATTAGATATATATATATATATATATATATATATATATATATATATATATATATATATATATATATATATACGTTCACATATATATACATATACATACTTATGTACTTCTATATATATACACTCAAAGCAAAATATAAATATATATATGTATATATACGTCCAGGTTTAATAAAACTAGAAAATTTTTGTAATAAAAATACTATAATGCTTCTAGAATATTTACATCATAATATTATCATTGTATATATGTATTTATGTACACATGTTGTTCCTGTCAAGGTCCCAATTACAACAATGGTATTCCAGAAATATTATCACCTTTCGATAACTAATATATAAATAATAATTAGCAAATAATATAATAATTACCATTTATAGAAGTTACTCACTGGACCAATACATAAAATACCAATTCTATAGCTACATGGATGGACTTAGACGTGTTACCCGACTACATGGGCTTCGGCTTGGTACGGGTCCAGTCTGGGCCAACTTGATACAACCCGGTCTCCTAACAAGTCATGATCATAATAATAACTAATTTAAATCATTTTATAGGGGTCAAGTCGTAACTTGGCCTGGTTTTCCTAGTTAGGACCCACTTATGGCTGGGTCTTCCTTGGCATGGCTAATACACTAGTCAAGGTACGCCACTGCACTATCCGTGCCATGATTCCTAGTCTTTTGGTACTTCAAAACTCAACCATGGCTAAAGTCATCTACCGTAATAATTAACCAAATAATTATTTATAAAATTCTAAAAATTACCATTTAAATCAAATAAATAATAATAAAATATTTCAAAAAAAATTCGGGAAGAGGAGTTACATTTTGTGAGTGGAAAGAATTATAGTTATGGTACAGAATTCAAGGCTTAGTTCATTATTGTATCATGCTGTTATTTAACTCATGCGGGAAGATTCAAGTCGTAGCGACATCTATCCTAATGTATGATGGACAGTTACTGTAGGGAACACTCAACCCATATATAGAGATATGTGGAGGATTGTTGGTGTTTTGCCTTAAAGACTAGAAAGATAGTCCCATATTGTGTTGAAAGAATCACATGAGGTGTGGAGAGGCACATGGGTGCCATGTGGGTGCCATGTGGGAGTATTTTTCTAGAGGAAAGAAGGCTATCCACAAACAAGCATTCATATTTTTTGTCATACTTATTGTATTATTTTTCTATGGGGCTAAGTCCCGAAGGGGCTTAATTAGCGACTCGGACTCGGACACGGGCTCAAAGGCGCAAAGTGGCGCTTTGTTGACGCACTTTATACTTTGCACGTCAGCATCGCGGCATGGCACTTTGTGCGCTATTTAATGCGCTCGTGCGCTCGTCTTATGGGCAGGGGCATGAACAGGAGCATGCGCATGAGCATGCGCGGGCTAAGCGCAGCTATGCGCATTTACGCGTATGGGCGTTTACGCGTATGCACACATACGTTGCTGCGGGGTTGCGCTGCTGCACTGTTGTATTGCTACGCTGTTGTGCTACTGCGTGCTTGCGGTGCTGTACGTCTGTACGGCTGTGCAGTTGCGTGCAGGCGCACGGACTGACGGGCTGAGTGGGCGCAGTAGAAGCATGAAAATTTCTGCAACCTTGACAACTATGCGCCCAAGCCAGGGAGTAATATGTGCCCAAGCCAGGAAGACGTATGCGCCCAATCCAGGACAACACACATACGCCCAAGTCACCAGAGCAAGCTATGCGCCCATGTTGATGGCATACATCCCCTATGCGCCCACTCTGAACTCCTCTAGAAGGGGGCGCATAGCCCTGTTTCAGGATATGCGCCCAAGTCAGGACAGCCCCCGACTCGGTCAATCCTACGATCAATCGTGCACCGAAGCCTACGACTACGTCAGTCTCCACGAGTAGTCGTGCACCGAAGCATGCGGCCACGTCAACCCCACGATCAATCCACAATCACGCAGTCTGCATGCGCCTAGACTCTATGCGCCCAAAGTAGGACTATGCACCCACATAAAAATTAGTATATTTTATCATATGGGTGCATAACATCATTCCAACACGAAAACGACTATAAAAGGGGGGGGGGTCTCATACCTCTTCAAAAGACAGAACGGAAAGCATTTCAAGAGCCAAATTGATGCCCTTCTTGCCAGTGAGCCGAGAGTCAATTTTCTTAGGTTTTTCCCCACTTTTGTAATCGAAGTATCAACAGAGTAAAGGAGCAACTGCCGCTCGATCTCCATCATCCCATTCCCCAGAATTCATTTTGTACTCGGGAATCCTCAGCGTAGGATCTCTCAGGCGTACTCGATTTGTGGTGCATTGTGTCAATAAAAAAAGACAGCATTTTTTCTTCTTTTTTGTATGTCCACAAAAATGGCGACTCTGCTGGGGACTACCTTTTTCTCTGACGAGAAGGTGGTGATGCAATCCGATACCGATAAAATGAGGAGCACTCAGAAGATGTTAATCGTGAAGTTTGATCAACAGGCATTTGAAGAGATGCTCTCAAGGGACGGCTCTACTCCCTCTAAATCGGTGAAGCCAAACAAGTCTCGCAAGACTTGGCTTCTGAAGGCTCATGGTGCATATCCTGCCAGTGTCATAGAAGATATACAACCGAAGGACTCTGTCACGTGGGCGTATAGGCCTTCCACGTGGGCATATGGAGCTCCTCTGTGGGCGCATATCTCTGCCACACAAGCTCCACAAATGAAGAAGGCGCATACCGTTCCAGGCTCTACTAGCCCAACGACTTCTCTCTTGTGCAATCAACAACAGAGTGTTCAACGCTCGAGACTTGGCAAAGAAAAATAATACGATGCCAAGAATCGAAGTGTTCGACGCTCTGGGCAAACTCAGCGAGGCTCACAAACAAAGAAGGCAAAATTGGAAAAAAAAAATAGCGCTGCTTCATGAAGCATGCGCCCAAAGCTATGCGCCCAAGAGGGTGTGTGGACGGATAAGTCTAGCCTGAAGACTTCTGTCTTCGACAAACTATGTGTCCAGGGTCATGCGCCCAGGGCTATGCGTCCAAGCTCCGCTGACCCATACTATATGCCCACATTCAGGAAGCTCAGGCATGCTGCCAGGACTTTTGGGAAGCATGTGCCCAAAGGCAGACTCCAAGGACTATGCGCCCACAGCTAAAAGACAGGCCCCACCATGTATCACACGGGGATGTCTTCAAGGTTATTACGAAACTTAGGTGTGGGGGTTGCCCCTGCACATGAATTAAGGCCGGATGCGCCAACTCCCCTTACCAACCCATATGCAAAATCTCGGCGATGCATGTGACATTGGTTTTAAGGCAAAACTCCCTTCCGCTGGTTTACGCGACATGTTAAATTATAAGCGTAAAGCGAGGAAGGATGCAACAATTCATGGCGTACATCTGTGTACCAGTATTGTCATTAACTATTGCTGCTCTAAAGCAACAAAAGTGCCTCAGAGGCAGTCCGTATTTCAGCGACTGTATCGCTCTGATGATGAAAAGCCGCTATGTGTTTCATCCAACATGGCTTCATGGGTCCTCCTTACGGGAGCCCCAATCAAAAAAGGTGGACCATGAACCCAACTTTTTTCTCTCAGTTCTGCAAACAGAAGAAAAAGAAGTCTGCCAACAGATAGCCAGCGAGCTGTTATATCTGAAGGAGTCTATATGGGTACTCGATCAAGGACGAGATTCCGTATAGATGACGAGGACTCCCAAGCTAGGGGTGATAATCCGTCAGCTGGGGGCAGTATTCCTTCAGAGTCCGAAGCAGATGACCTTCATACCGGGGGTAGCCTTCCAGATGACGATGATCTCTCCGAGTCTGAAGATGACTATCTACCTCCCCGACCTGAAGACGAGGGACTTTTCAACTCAGGGACAGACAGTATCAACACCAGTTGTACTGTCTTCTCTATTCATCCTCGCATGTTATCTATGTACATGGCGGATGGAGAGAGACCTGAAGAAGCCAGTGATCAGACCAACAAACGGCCAGAGAGTCTTGAAACAGTATTTGCCAACATCACTGATATGCTTACCAGTATCATGGCAGTCCAAACCGCTGGGGTTGTTCCTCCACCTCAACCAAATATCTCAGCTCACGTTAGTCCGGCTCATAGCAACAACCATCCTTCACTACAGAAGGAGTATCATTCCGTTGTGCCTCCTCTAAATCTTGTAAGTGCTGGGGGTGGTCCTTCACCAACGACGCCTGACAACCGTACAACAGTCGTTTCTCAACATCTTCTCAATCAACAGGATGCAATTAATTCTCTTGTTGCCCGTCTCGATACCATCTCACACAAAGACGAGCTTCATAAGATGGGGATATCTCAACCTTATCCTCCTGAATGGAAGAATGTTACTTGTCCTCCTAACTATAAGCCACTGACGCTAAATTCATTTGACGGGATGACTTCTCCTCGCCAACACATGACATACTTCAACACGCAGACTCTACACTTACCCAGGGACGATCCGTTCTTGTCAAAGCTGTTTATTAGCACCTTGTAGGAGGTAGATTTTGAATGGTTCTGCAGTCTGCCTGACGGTTGTATTAATTTCTTTAAAGATTTGGAGAGGTTATTCCTCAACAGGTTTTATGAGAGTGGTATGCATGTTAGTATGTCCACCCTCATCAAGACCAAGCAAAGGAGGACTGAGTCTGTTATTGCTTTCATCAAATGCTTCAGGCGACTAGCATTGAAGATGCCCTTCGGTATACCAGACTCAGAACTTATGGATACTTGTCGACATAACTTCCTTCCTACAGTAAAGTTCTGTCTGGGTATACATAAGTATAATACATGGCCTACTTTTATTGGGGCCGCTGATGATGCTGAAAATGACGTCCCTAATCTGGAATTACTGGGGTTGAAGACACCCAAATATGAAGATAAAGGCAAGCACCCTCAAACTATCCTTGTCCGTGGGGGTAAAGGAAAAGAAGTCTTGAAGGTTGACACTACCAAGGGAGCTTCCAATTCTCAGGGTGCTCCTGAAAAACCTAAGGAGACTTTCTCCTTTGACGAGGATAATGTTATTACTATTTTCATACATTGATGAAAGGTAATAAACTGACATTGCCTCCACCACGACATCCTGCGGAGGCGAACCAACTCAACGATCCCAAGTACTGTCTTTATCATCAGTACGTGCACCACTCTACCAAGGATTGCATCATCCTGAAGAAGAAAATACAACAGCTTATCGACAGCCAAGTGATCAATCTCGAAGCTGAAGACAAGGTCGTATCTTCTAACATGATCTCTCTTCAATTTGGTGACTTTCCTCCTACAGAAGTCCCAGACGGCATAGTTCCAATCCCTAGGACAATAATGGAAGTCGTCAACCTTCCGCCAGCTCGCAACTCAACCTTGGTGCCACTCACAACTGAACGTGGTGAGATCATGTGGGTCCATCCGGACCTTATGCAAGAAATGACGTAGGGGTGGTATCTTCCAAAGTAAAGAGGGACAAGAAATACAAATCATGTCATATGGTGTCTTCTTCTATTTACGAAGTTCTATCTGGCGAGACGCGATATGGGAAGGCTTACCTACAGACTTATGACCATGTACAAGAAGAAGCAGTACCTTCTCAAGCTCATGCTGCCCCCACAAGTTCAGAAGCCAGTCCATCTAAGCTCTCAACTACTGACAAAGCCAAGCAGAAGGAGACACGATTTGACAAGTCTCCGAAGGCGCCAACTCCCGAAGGCATGGATCGGCCTTACAACTTTGACATACTGACACAGCTGGCCAATACACCTGCCAAGTTGTCTTTATTCGATCTATTGTGACTCTCCAAAGAAACGCGAAAGGCCTTAAGTGAGGCATTGCTACATGCCGACTCTTATCTCGCTGAGGTCAAAGCCCTCGCTGAAGATCCCGTCTCCTGTCCTCACTGCCATAGCACTATGGAAGTGGTGCCCAACATCACCTTTTCATAGGAGGAGATACTACTCAAAAACAATCATCATGATAGACCTCTGTACTATACAGGGTATATCGGGACGATTAAGGTGGATCAGATGGCTATCGATTCAGGTTCCTCCCTCAGCATTCACTACACCAGAATTCGTGTTTTTCGACGGACCTAACCTGTCAAAATTTGACTATTTCAACGGTTTTGGTCCGTCACAGGGCCCATCAAAAATAAAACGTAGTTTACTATAAACGACGGTTTTCTACCGTAGATAAGTAGGTGGAATAAACGACGGGTTTGGTCCGTCAAACAAAAAATGACCAACTTGATCTGCCAATTAACTTGCTAAATTAATTTGACATACCTGCCCATTCTTGACAGACAATATCTGTCGAATTTTTATAAAATATTTACCATGACTATTTTAATTAATAAAATCTGTTTTCAATAAACAAGTATGCACTTATTGAATCTAAATGCAATTCAACTCAATTGAAAATGCATAAACAATTTAGAAAAAGCATATAACAACTAATCATTCATGAATCTCAATTGATATTGAATATCACTAATATGTCATTGTCTTTGTAGTACCCAAGTGCTTGTAATTGTTCTCACACATAACATCCAAATCAAAATAGTAATAGAATTTCAGAATACATACGAAGTTTACTCCAAAAAGTAAAAAAAAAACTAATATTCAAATCCTAATAAACTGAATGGACTCTTTTGGCCAATTGATCAAATCGCCGAGCATAATGTCTTTAAACTTTCTATCTCCTTCAAACAAATATGCATTACGGTCAAAGATTTCATCGACGATGATACTATAAACATCTTCCTTTGGTGGTGTATCAGAATTTAAGCGTCCAAAAGCAACATGTTTTCTTTTGAAGTCCTTTATAAGCATGTCTTAGGCAAGTTAGATTGTTCAGGTACCTACAACCATTGAAACACAAGGATACAATAACATTAGCTACAAAAGATACAGTTATTTTAAGCATAGTCTCATATAGTAGAACTAAAAATTCAGGGGGATCACACTGAAATTAATGGAGATGTAATTGAAGAAATGGAGAAAACAAAAAGGTTGAATGTAAATGCAAAAGTAGAAAGTGAATGCTCTAATGGAGAAGTGAATGTCACTACAAATTAATATTTGTTGATGTCTGTAGAGATTGACTACTTGGCCTTCAATTTTTTCTTTTTTTTCAAATAAAATACAAAATAGACTTCAGAGAAATCAACCAAAAAAACACAGTTTTAGAACATGTCAAATTAAGCAATCTGTATACTTAGCTAAGGAATAACTAGTTTCATCTATATGTATATATTTCTGATATAACTAATAACTACATTCATCTACTCAATATATAGCTTAATCCCAGGTTATATTCATTTATCAAATAGCTTAATCCCACAAGTTAATTAGTTTCTGGACAACCTTATACCCCAACTGTTTTGAATATAAGGAATAAAATGATCCGTCCCTAGTAGAAACTTGGCATAGTTGGAATTCCTAGCATGTGAAATATATTGGTATTCCACCAATAGTGACCCTCTCTCCCCTAGTGTATCTCACTCATTGTTGGTGGTAGATTGTACCCATATCCCCACATTCAATTAGAATTTAGAATTGTCTCTGTAATAAAAACTATAAACAATAACCATGTCAGTAGAATACTCTATGTGCTGAATATTCCTTCCCTCGTCCCCAACCCACCAATCACTATTAATGGCCTCCATCTATGCACATCCGTTCGTAAAGAAATCAAATGTGTATATGAAAAAGAAGCTTGGAAAGCCTACTACTTGCAAAATAGAGTACTGTTAGAAATTTGACATATAAGAAATATTTGAAAAAATAGCAAGACTATGCTGAAGAATAAAAAAATCCTAACTTGAGTTATATACACAATATCAACATGTGCACATGTTGCACACAGGTGACACCCTTTCCTCCCAAACCTGCAGAATTGTATTGCACCCAATTGAATTGCTTTGCACCCAATCAAATTCCAAATAGCAAACTGCTGCTGCATCTGTTTGCAAGTAGTTTCCAACTGCTGCTGCTGTGGTGTGCACAGGATTATGCCGATGCCATCCAAGGCAGCAAATGCCTGCTGTGCACTATACAGATAATTTCCTTCCTCCCTATGACACTGCTGCTATGGAGATGTAAATGTCACTACAAATTAATATTTGTTGATGTCTGTAGAGATTGACTACTTAGCCTTCATTTATTTTTCTTCTTTTTTTTCAAATAACATACAAAATAGGCTTTAGAGAAATCAAGCAAAAAAAAAATAGTTCTAGAACATGGGAAATCAAGCAAATCCTAACTCTCAAGTAAAACCCAAATCCTAACTCATTACCTAGCTATACCTTTCTACTATCAACTGATACCAAAATACACACTAAAATATATATATATATATATATATATATATATATATATATATATATATATATAATTGTATGGCACGGGACCATGATCCTTAGGGCGAACACTAAGTCGAAGGTTGCGGACTGAGGGGTAGAAAATTGTATGGCGCTATTTTAGGGATCTATTAGTCAATCTATGGTTTGCCATTAGGTTTTGGGGTTTTGAGTGTCTTAAGTGGCACTATGTTTTTTTTTGTTAAATAGAATTCTCTTGTTATATATATATATATATATATATATATATATATATATATATGTGTGTGTGTGTGTGTGTGTGTGTGTGTGTGTGTGTGTGTGTGGCACAATTTCAAGGTTATATCATTATGATATTAGTAAGTAGTAGCAGCCTCATTAATATCTTCATATAAGAGGCACAATTTTACTTCATGCAGATACTGGTATGCACTACTGATGCTGAGTAATCCATCGGGTTGATACAATCAAAATTTTTTGATATTATTTTGTTGGTAAGCCTGAATGTAGCTTGTGAAGTGCCATCCTACAATTCCTGTTGTTATCTCTAGGTAGAGGTCATTACAGTCCAGTACTTTTAGGTAAAATCAGGTAATTTTCTGTGCTCTCTGCTTCAAACAGCATATGGCCCTCAAGGTATCATGAATGGAGCATCCAACAGAAAATTATTTGTGTGGTTGTATACATATCTATTTTTATAAGGCATAAGCTGATGGTATATTCGGTTGGGGTGCATACAAAATATTAGTTTTTGTTCAAGGTAACAACATGATGTACTATAATCAAAAGAATCAAATAACTAACATGCACAAAAATTTCAAATATAGGAAAGAATCAAATATTTTAAGTTCAAGTACAAACCTTCAAAAAGATTCATCCAAGGTCTTGTAAAGGTTCTGTACGCTCAAAAATGATACAAGGTATCCTAGAACACTTTGCAAGTAATCTTTGTATTCCCTATAGAAAAAGCCAATAGATATAATTCATTCATGATTAAAAATTCCCTGTAGGCTCCAACTTAACCAAAATGATACATGAGACAATCAAATATGTTCTATATGAGAACACCAAAGTAATACAAATCAAGGGCTCCAACTTGACATGTACTGTCAAAATTTTATGAACATGATAATAACAATAGTTCTTTTTATAAGGGAAACAAATTAAACAAACCAAGTTGGGATTTTCCAAAACTACAAACCTACTCAACTGAGGAGATAAAAGCCCAATGAATATACCAGACTGATGGAGAAATATCATTCAAACAGGCTAACAAAAACTTCCAGCTTGTTCAAAACCAAGAAGCATGTGCATGCAGTGGTCCTCTATCATATTCTTTCATCATGATATGATATAAGCATATAAACTTGTGCATATAACAGACGACACCTTACAGACATGAAATAAAAATAGCATAATTAAGTTCAAGTCCACTACAAGTATATAATTCAATAAATTCAAATACTTAATGTCATTGTATATATCCAGCCTCATCCAAATTGAATAATACTCTCGACACCCAAAGTTCCCAAGTGCAAAATTAAGTTCAAGTCCTACGCTCATTATACATCTAACGCCTCTAGAGCAGTAAGAGTGAATAGTTTCTTCGTTGTCTTATTAATAGTCAAGGTAAGACATGACATCTTCAATTGTTATATCGACGAAACTATAATCAATCTCGATAAATAAATTAAACATCAAAGTATTAAAATAAAAATTTGTGATGTCTTAGTATATTTATGTTCAAAGGAAACACTCAACTTCGTCAATAGTTCGCTATACACCCAAATCATCCTCTGAGACATTGCACAGAAATATCGAACATAGCTTATAATCTTCATCACAAGAGTGTTCTATCTGAATTAAGTTAATATCAAATTCCATGAATTCTCTTGGCTTGCAGTAGTTCATATTTCATCTAATACTAACCCAAATATGAAGCACATATATACAGTTACAAAACTTTGCTTTATCAGCATATCCGACTAAGGACAGTTTTGTAAACTATAATTTACACACAACTTATAAATCTTCACAAAGTTTTTGAATTAAATATGTTAATATGGACATTATATTTTTATTATTGCCTAGTAGATTACAACAACGGCAAAGCCTTCATCCCAAACTTTTAGGATCGGCATTTTTCCTCACTAATTTTAAAACTTGAAAAATTTTGTTCAGTACAAGAATAAACAATACCTAGATTCAGCCTTGCCTACTCCAAGCAAAATCCCCTTTCATATTCAAAACCTAGATTCAGAGTTGATCCGTCAAATTAAGAAGAAGAAGAGCAACAAATAGGTTAAGCTTACCTAGGGCTCGCTCTTTCTTGTGGATTCGATCGGCCCCAAAGGCAAAATTTGAGATGAGAGATGAGAGAGAGATGAATACAGAGAACGTAAGAGATCGGCCTCTTTCCTATTTCATCACAGATCCTTCCTCTATTTTTTTAAGGAGGAAATCGATTCAGCCAAAATTTGAGAAGAAAGAGAGATGAGAGAGAGAAAAAAGTGCCCATTTTGGCTCTAAATACAATTGACAAAATTTTTTGGGGGAAAAAATCCAAAACTACAGATCTAGTTTGTCAAAAAAATAGCTACAGTCGTGGTCCGTCATTATTTGCGAACCAAAAGAGTCAAAAATTACTGTTTTTGATGTAGTGATTATTCCTAGAAGTTTATTCCAAATTCTAGCGATTCCTCTGCACAAGCTATCTGTAACCAATACAACTATCATGGCTTTCAATGCTGGAAGAAGCCACCCGCTGGGCAAGATCCATCTCAAGTGCCAGATTGACGATCTTCGAACAGAGGTTTCTTGCTATGTAATCGACGCTAATGTATCCTACAACATCTTGTAGGACGTCCATAGATATACAAGAACATGATCGTTCCTTCAACACTTCACCAGTGCTTCAAGTATGTCAACAGTGATGGCATCGTAAAGACGGAGTTTGCCGATATCGATCCTTTTAAGGGCATTGAAGCCTACTACGGAGATTCGGTACTTTATCAATCTCAGCCTCCCAAAGACGATGGCAACAAAGCTGACGATGAAGCTGAAGTGAGTTCATCCGCCAGTGATGGCCCCATGATTATCCGAGTCAAAGGACTTACTACTTCAAAAAGTACTCTAAAGCCTCTCACAATCTAGGTTAAAAAGAATAATCCTGATAAGGTCAAACCCTTGACCATCACTCTCCGCAAAATACCTCAGGTAGAACCTGCTGAAGTCTGTCTTTCCAACCCTGAAGAGTTACCCTATGTGGCAAACTTGGCCAAGTCTGTGACTCCTGTTCCAGACAATGATCCCCTCAATGAGTATATCAATACTCAAAATAATGTACCTTCAGTAGATGATGTTATCCCTGAAGAAGAACTTGCATATTTTCTAAGTAAAGGTTTATCTTTGAATTACTCCGATGTCTACCAATCTGTAAACCAGTACATAGATACGATATACGCCCTAGAGCACGGCATATGACCACATCTTTGCATGCCAGTCACGATGCCTCGTCTACGAGAAAAAGTATGGCCAGAAGATATCCACTACTTCATCGTTCCAGCTAGAAAGAAGGGTGAAGGATTGATCATATTCGGTCGAATAATTGGCGAAAGAAAGTTTGTTATGGACTCTACTACTCTCAATCACAACACTGAAGTTGACTAGGACTCTGGAAAAATGCAACTTTATCGATATAGTTGGCAAGCCAAGAATATCATCCAGAACATGGGTTATGATATAAAAAGTGACCAGGGTCTAAACTACGGTCAGGGACGACGATTGCCAATACGTCACTTAGCTCCTCTCGGCAAACTCGAGAACTATTATCAACAAAACAGTATTGGTTTGGGTTACGTTACTCCTCCAACAACTCCTGAAAGATCAGACGTCGAAGCATATCGTTGTTCTTATTTTTTTGATTCCTGCCTCTGGGATTCAGACTCCAGCATTGGAGACATGTTCAAATCAACTTTATCCGTCAATATGGTATCAGTTGACCAAATTGCAGCCGATGTCCAATCGATCGAGCTTGAATAAATGGGCTTAAAAGATGGATACTATATAGGAGTCATGTTTCGAACAACGTGAACCACCTACTGAAGATGAAGTCGTCCAAGTTAATTTAGGAGATGAATCATCTCTTAAACCAATCTTCATCAGCAAAAGTCTATCTGACGAAGAACGATAGTCTCTTCTACAGCTTATAAGAGAATACATTGACGTCTTTGCATGAAGCTATGAAGACATGCCAGGCTACGTATCGAGCGGACTCTAGCCCGACTCGAGTACTCATAAGCTGTCAAGGTCATGGTATCATGGCTAATATGGTAATCTACAGTGTATCTCAATCCACAAGAATATATAAAGCAAGAATGAACAATTATGGGTCATGGTCTGCAGCCCATTAGCATATTGTCTGATTAGACTCCAAGAATGATATGAGTCTATAAAATAAGCAAAATATATTATGGCATGGAATATAAAGCATGAGAAGGTAATAAAGAAATATCACAAGCAGATACCTGTATCATACATCGCAATCTTCTACCATCCCGCTCTGCTAACTAACTCCATGTAGTCGCTAAACCTGAAGAGATCATCAGGTCCTCAGAGGATATAGCAAGATACATATAAATATGCCTATCTAGCAGTTTAATCATGCAATAATATAAACAGGGTATAAACAAGAACTAGACATGAGACTGACATGTGGCTACTGACAAGTAACTATGAACATGGATACGGGATCAACTATGCATAAATAAACTGCTGGAAGAACAAGTAAACAAGAGATCAATGGAATACCAACCCTCGCCCTGACATGGACTCGTAGGTCAGTTTTAAGACAAGTCACCCTCGCCCCGTGTGTGGACTCGCAGGTACAAACGGATAACCCTCGCCCCGTGTGTGAACTCGCAGGTTGTAAACGATCAAAATAAAGAAATAGCAGTTCAATTACACATACTTGTAGACACGACTGAGTCAAGATACAGGTGACGACACGGTACAACTCAGTCATGACACATGTAAGGACTACTCTAGCATGAACCATAATGTGGACAAGCCTGGTGTAACGACGCTATCAAGTCAGAAAGTACTGATATACAAGCAAGACAATAAACTAGTAACATGGTATCATATAAATCTATAGAAACTAAGGTAACTAAAGATAACATACTAACAGATGAACTATAAGCATAAAAATGAACTGTAGAGGGAGGCAAGATATCTTGCCTGGTGGTAGTACGAAGAGCCAACAATAAACCGTCAACTGGTAAGCCAAATAAGTCCAAATCATCACAACTCTCTCCGAAAGATGAAACAAAAATTACTAATTTTCTCAGAATAGTCAAATTATCTAGGATTGCTTGTCCTTAAGTCCAATTCTGGACACAGGAGCAAAATGATAATTTTGGGCAAAAATGATGTCCGCCGTTGGACCCGCTTTGCACCGAAAAATATGCCAGAGTCAATGGTCCTATAAAATTGTCAAACTATATGTCAACAGGTCCGATTTCTAATACAAACCCAACCATATGTCCAAAGTTGGATTCCGGCGGGCCGTGCACAAAATCACCCGTTGAGTCGGACCGTGGGGCCCACAAAATGGCGATCCGATCAACTGTCTCAGAATCGGACCAAACTTGGCATACAGGACCAAAAAAAATGATACGGTCCTGCTGCGCAAGTTTGTTCCGATCTGACGAACGTGCACGAAGTAATTAGGAAATTTGTACAGAGGTTGATACGGTAATTTTTGACGGATACGCATCAAATTCGTCATGCACACGCGACCAATTTGAATTTCGTTAAAGCCCACACGTCCACGAAGCCGTTACGCACCTTTCAATGCTTTCGATTCGCGATCACGTCGCCCGGATTGGCGAAACGCATATCGTATCGAAAGATTTTCTAGATTTTAAAACAGGTTTTTGTCAAACTTCGGGATCTGATTTCTCGGCGCGTAGTCGATGA
>JANAVB010019795.1:2942092-3079592 GCA_029216955.1 Iris pallida | reverse complement strand
TGCTTCATAACTCCACAAAGACTTAAGTCATCCATCGTAATAATTAACTAATAATTATTTATAAAAATTCAAAAACACCATTTAAATCAAATAATCAATAAAAAATATTTCAAACATTTTCGGGAAGGGGAGCTAAAAATCTATCCACCTTAAAAATAATTGCGTCCTCAAAATTCTAAGTCGTAACTATTCTTAAAATTTAAAGTCTACCATTACCTTAATATCCTCAATTTAATTCCTCAAAATATTTTATAACCTTCTTTAGTCATTTCATCACTCTGAATACTTGAGGACTTCTACTCACCTTTGGTCACACTACTCCTCAAAACACGGTCACTAAAGTCTTATAACCTTCTAACCAGTTGTTAACGATTCTACCAACCGATATCTAGGCATATGGCAGCTATAATCCTTTATATCTATAAACAACCAAAACTTAATAATCTTGCAATATTATACTATATTTAAGAATTTCTGATGAATTCTAGACATCACGATCATTCGTCATCCCGGAATAGGAAGCGACGAGAATCAATGGGAAGGGAAGCAAGAAAGTATAATCGAGGGCAAATATGGAGTTTTCAAGGACGTAGAGAATTTCTAGAAGAATTTTCAAGGCAGTGTGGATTGAGATTTCTAGGTTTAGTCATAGTCGCAGGCTCGTATCAGTACAGTTACGTAACCGATACGATATGCTCTGACCTGTATGGGCCACCACAAAAGGCTTGGACCCTAAGGTTGCTATGCACCGCCTAAATATCTCGTCCAAAGCTAAGCCAGTGAAGCAGCAGCAACGACGATTCCGACCAGATATCATGGAGGCCATCGAGAGTGAAGTCAAGAAACTTATTTCAAGCGGGTTCATTTGCGAAGAACAACACCCTGACTGGGTCGCTAACATTATGCCAGTTATAAAAAAGAATGGTAAAGTTCGAGTCTGTATCGATTACCGTAATTTAAACTCTGTATGCCCGAAGGATGAGTTCCTTCTACCGATCATCGACGTAATGATCGACAATACTTACGGCTTCGAGCGGATGTCCTTCATGGATGGGTTCTCAGACTACAACCAGATCAAGATGTTCCCTGACGATGAGAAACACACATCTTTTCGAACACCGTTGGAGGTATACTGCTATACAGTGATGCCCTTCGGATTGAAAAATGCAGGGGCGACATATCAACGAGCTATGAACACAATTTTTTACGATCATTTGTGCAAAACAGTAGAATGCTACGTAGATGATATCGCAGTTAAAAGTCGTCTCAAGGGCAACCACCTCCAAGATCTGAGAACGGTGTTCGAACTAATGCGTGCACACCAACTCAAGATGAATCCAACAAATTCTTTTCTGGGAGTCTCCAGCGGCAAGTTCTTTGGTTTTGTTATCACTTCAAAGGGTTTACATCTTGACTCAGAGAAAGTGAAAGCTATCCTCAATATGCATCCTCCAAGAAATCTCAAAGAGCTATGCAGACTTCAATGAAGGCTGGCCTACATCAGACGATTCATTTCAAATCTTTCTGGAAGATGTCAATCGTTTACTCAGCTCATGAAGAAAGGAGAATCTTTCGTCTGGACTGAATAATGTCAACACGTATTTGACGACATCAAGAAGTATCTCACAAGCCCCCCAGTAATGGTGGCTCCAATAATGGGGAAGCCCTTCTTACTATATGTCCGCGCTATGGACCATTCCCTTGGTACCCTATTAGCTCAGAAGAATGAAGGTGGCCATGAACAAACAATCTACTACCTCAGCCGCACGATGGTGGGTGCTGAGCACAGATACACACCTGTGGAAAAGGAATGTCTCGTACTTGTATTTGCTATCCAGAAGACACGCCACTATGTGTCTGGACAGAATATCCATATCATATCTAAAGTCAATCCTCTCAGAATACTCATAACTAAACCGGGTTCTCTTAATTTTCGTTTAGCTACATGAGCAATGCTATTGACTCCATACGATATGTTGTTCGTCCCTCAGAAGGCAATAAAAGGCCAAGCGTTAGCTGATTTCTTAGCAGCTCATCCGGTGCCAGAATCTTCCAAACTCTATAATGAAATCCTGGATGAAGTAGTGGAGTCTAACACCGCAACCAAGGAAATCTCCATTTGGCGAATGTTCTTTGACGATGCATCAAGAACAGGACCTAAAAAAAATATCGTGGCCGGAGTAGGCATCTTACTTGTGTCACCCGACCATCTGGTTATACACCGTGCATATTCTCTCGTGGAACCCTGTACTAATAACGTGGCCGAATATAATGCCCTACTGATCGGCCTTCAATTGGCAAAACAACTGGGAGTTGACAATCTAGAAGCTTACGGCGATTCTAAACTAATAGTTAGTCAGGTCCGAGGGGATTATGAAGTTCATCACGAAGACCTCATCCCATATCACAAAGCGACAATCGAATTGGTTTCTAATTTTGCTGGATTCTTCATCGAGCACGTGCCTCGATTACAGAATATAGAAGCAGATGCTTTAGCCGATCTTGCTGCTTTCTTGACTGTCCCTACCATTACTCAGCATTCGATCATAGTATCTGGTCAAGAGCTATTCTGTGTGAAAGATGCCTTGCATATTCATCACATTTACGCAACAGAAACAAACATCAACGACTGAAGATTTTTTTCATAGACTTTGCCATCTACGAAATCCTCCCTGAGGACCCAAAAGAAGCAGTGTCTGTCCAAAGGCAATCCCTCATATTTACTATGATACAGCTACCCAAATGCTGTACCGACGCTCTTACGATGGGCTACTATTACGATGTTTATCAGACACAGAAACCAAACATGCACTCCATGAGGCTCACGATGGAGTTTGTAGCGCACATCAACCAGGCCCCAAATTATAAGATCGTCTCAGACGAATGGGTTACTATTGGCCCACGATAATAGCAGATGTTGTTGAATATTGAAAGAAGTGTAGGGCTTATCAGTTTCACGCTGACTTCATTCATCAACCTTCAGAGTTTCTACACCCGACGGCGGCATCTTGGCCTTTTGAAGCCTGGGATATGGACGTCATAGGCCTAATCAGTCCGCCATCCTCCAGAGGACATCGGTTCATCCTAGCTATAATCGATTACTTCTCCAAATGGGCGGAAGCTATACCGCTCACCGAAGTGAAGACGTCGAACGTGATCAGTTTCATCAAACATCACGTTATCTATCGCTTCGGCCTACCTCGCAGGATCATCCATGATAATGGTCCATAATTCAGGAGCCATGTATTCTATCGGTTATGCGATAAGAATCGAATCCAGAATATAGCATCTACTTCCTACAATCCATCAGCTAATGGGTTAACAGAAGCCTTCAATAAGACCATCATTAAACTTCTCAAGAAGTTCGTGTCTTCAAACAAGCGCGATTGGAATGAGAAGCTCGGCGAATGTCTCTGGGCCTATCGTACAACGGTCCGGACTCCAACAGGCAGTACGCCATTCTCTCTGGTTTATGGGAGCGAAGCAGTTCTTCCCCTAGAAATCCAAATTCTCTCTCTTCGAGTAGCCTTAGCCAGTAAGTTGACTGCCAAAGAAAGTTATCATCTGCGACTACAAGAACTCGAAGCACTAGACGAAAAATGCTTATTAGCTCAGCAGCGTATTAAGCTATACCAAGCACGCCTTTCCAGAGCCTTTAATAAAAAGGTGAAGAAAAGAATCTTTCAAGTTGGTGATTTGGTCTTAGCGGTGAGAAGACCAATGGTCATAACGCACAAGACAAAAGAAAAATTCTAGCCTAAATGGGAAGGTCCTTTCGTTATAGAATCAGTATATTCTAATGGTGCATATCGACTAACCAAACCTGATGGTGACTTGCTCATGATGCCGATCAATGGCAAGTTTCTGAAGAAATATTATGTGTAACCTTCATGAACAGCGTTCACATATACCCTGTATTAGTCATGTAAATGTACAGTGCAATGTTTATGTGATTCAAAAAAAAGTATTTAACTATTATCCGTATTTCAAGAGTCTTGAATACGCCATGGATAATAGGTCCTCTAAAATGATTCCCCAGTAGAATTATTTTTATTTTGGACTCTACCTAAACTCGGTCTAACGAAAATAAGTCACGTCCATATTACCTTTGAACTATTTTTCGATATTTATTTTCCCAGTGGGATGATTAAGAAACGTTTTGCCACGTCCATATAACCTCTGAGCAAAGCATTCATCAAGGATAATCACGTCCATATTACCTCTGAATTATCCACTCATACCTAATATTATATATCCTTCCACGTCCATATTACCTCTGGTCAGATATAGAACATCCTCTGCTATTACGTCCATATTACCTCTATTAGCAGCTTCTTTCAACTTATTATCTATATTCAAGAACCTTGAATATGAAACGGATAATAAGTCCATATCAAATTCCCTAGCAGAATACCCACCAAAAATATCCTTACTACGTACACATTTCCTCTAGTTCTGATATTTCACAAACTTCATTCATGAATCTTGAAAGCCAAAAGATTCTTTATTAAAAAAATTCTATCAAAAGACGGAGAAAAAAAAAGATACAGAGTCTTGACGGCTAATTGAGCCTATTACAAAAGAAGATCTAAGAGATACACAATTGATTGATACTATCCCTTAGAGCCATAATTTCGGCTTCGGACTTCGTGGTAGCACGACGGCACACCTCTTCTTAACGAGCAGCCTCATCCTGGAAGGGGATCAGATTCACGTGCTCTCCCTCCAGCTTCACCAGCTGTTCTTTTAAGTGGTCGAAAGTTATGGCGATCATGGCAGCCTGAACCAAATAGTCCTCTTGTTCAGACGTCGCTGCCCTCAAGCTGGCCTCTAGTTAAGCAATCTCACTTTGGATCTGCACAATGTAATTATATTTCTCAGTAATCTGCGCAGCCAGCTTATTCTTCGAATCAGCACGTGCCTCACTCGCAGCATTGAACTGCTCATACTGATCAGCCAATTCACTGATCTCTTGAGCGAGGGCATCCTTCCTTGCTTGGAAAGTAGCCCCCTCTTCCATGAGAGCCGCGACTAAGGCCTCGTCTTCTGCACGGAACAACGATGTCATGACCCGCACCCTAAGTAGGGGTACGATCACGTGGGTACGTCCAGCCTACGCCACAGAATCGACGGTTGAATGCTGTATAGGTCGTCTATAACATACAACATCTAGACACAATATAAAAGTACTTGTCATCTCCGCACGGAGGTATATAATGTCACAACTCAATCACAAGACATCTAAGAAAGATAGCACAAAATATGAAAGATATAATAGAAAGAAAATAACAGGAATAGATGCAAGATCCCACACAAGTTTAGTGTTAAAAATATAACAGAAATCCAAATAATATATATACTACAAGTCTCAAGTACTAGGTGGATTACAGTCCAGTCAAGCCTAACTAGTCTAAGTCTAAGCAGGCGGTGCGTCCTCAATGGACACCGGCTCCACATGGATGTCCATGTAGTACTCGTCATCTATGCCAAACCCATAGAAGGTCGAGCAGTCAGTATCTATATCATCTGTAAACATCAACGGGGTTATCCTGTCAGGATATGAGCAAGTACAAACGCTAACAGCAGTTCCATGTGAATTGACAAATTCTATAAGTGATAATTATAATGAAATACAAGATGAAATATCAAGACTAGAATATAAACAGGATATGTAAAACTGGATATCATGTCAGGGTATAAAATACTGGAATATAGAACAATACAAGAATATCTGATGTATAATGTAAACATAAACGATGCCTTGAGATATTAGTGCGTTATGTGATCGACTTGGGACACATGATCAGGCTCTTCCATTTGACCGGCTATGAGTCAGAAAATATAAGAAAACAAGAATCAGGCCAGCCACAACGGAAAGCTATAAGGCAAGTAGTAACACAGGTCAGGCTTTACCCTACGTGAGGCGAGGGTAAAGCTATGATGCAAGTAGTAACAGAAATACAGGAGGGGTATTGATCACATAACCTCTAATAACTCCCCATCCCCGAGTAGTATAATGGATCCAATCATGACACGTCATGACACGGGATTTAAAAGCAGGGGGGCAGCCCACTCCCAAATTGGTGTCTATACAAGTACAAGAAAAATAAGATCGAACAATGTACCAATATACCAAGAAAGTCCAGGAATAACATCTCATGACAGGATCCGACGTATACTAGTCCGTGAACCATCGAGTCAGAAATCAAGTAAGACACTACAACTGAATCGGATATAGCAGATATCAAGACAATAAAAACTATCAGTGAATGTACTCACCTGCGGTCCTTAGCCGTTGTCACGTCCCGCTCTCGTAGGAAAAATCATCCTCGCTAAGGCGTGATACCGCACGGGCCTAGATTGCTCTCGTACAAGGCGGGTTCCATAACGACCGATTACAGCGGCTGCGACAGGGTCGTCGCACAGAAGTCCCAAGCAAAGATATTGAACATGCAACAAAAATTTAGAACAAAACACAAGTTATTCAAAAGAACTCTTTATTGATATTGAACAATCAGATTACAATAGGCGCAAGCCATGATTACAAGTCTCTCGTGCTCACGTTTCTCTTAATATACAAGTCACTCTGCTCTCTCTCATCTCTCGATTACAATGCTTGAGCCAGTAGAAGCTTCGGATAGGCGACGTCCATACATTATGTCCCGTATAAGTTTTGACTTCATGCGGCCACACGCTTCGAATCGCCAAGGAACTCCGTGCCTCGACGCATCCAAGCGAGCTCTGTACCACGAGCTTCTACCTGCGCCTGCACATGAAAACTATGTGGGTATCAGTACTCAACTGTACTGGTGGAGTGAGCTCCTCGCCCACCCATACAAAACCAACATGTTTATTTACTTTTGCGTAACGTATCTCTTTTACGATTGTCTTTCTATTCTTGTCTTAGGATCAGTTTTAGGACCGACTCCTTGGTCTATTTTGTGTCTTTAGACCGTCACCGTGCCTTGCACTAATAATGTACTCATACTTTGCCGCTAGACCGTTCTCGTGCTTACAATGTTAACTTACCAACTCATACTTGTCTTTCGTACTATAATCTGGGATGTAACGACTCGATCGTGCCATGAACTCGACTTCATACTTTAATATCTCTGAGGCAGTACCTCCTCGCTAAGTCTTGCCTATAGTTGTATTGGGACGACGTGGCCGTGCCTCATATTTCGAGGTCGTGCCTCGCAGCATAACCTGACTTAACTAAACTCACCTTACGGCCCTTTCCAGACTTAAACTCAAAACATCTAACCCAACTTGTGGAACCGGTATTGAAAACTCAAGCACAATGCCGTATCTCGTGCCGAAGCACGTGGCTTTACGCCTAGCCAAATCTTAGGCTGCATAATACTTTGGAAGAAAACCGAGCACACATTTTATAACTCTAGTCACACCGTACTTACACTTCATTTGTTACGACCGACACCGTGCATGCGGATTCGCCACTTAGCATGCCAATTATCTATATAAAAGGCTACTGGCACGACAAGCCATCGTGGACATAGCTCGGATAGCTAGCGGGTCCTTCAGCACAGGTAGCAAGTCCCGTTGAAAGCCCCCGACTACCCACGTAATACGTACATTGCTATAACGTCTACCCCCTAGGACGACTAGGCCCGGTGCCCCGATGTATAACCAGTCTAGACAGAAATCCTTGTCGACAAGTTGTCCAATGACCACGCACCTACGAGACATCTAGACTCTCATAAATGCATGGCCTAATTTGTTGGTACGACTAGAACTATACTTAGCAACTCGTACTCTGAATCACACTTTGTATAACGTACATCAAGACCGTGAGACTCCCAACCGAGGGACCGCTTCATACTTCTTAACGTGCATAGGAACACGAGACTCCCAACCAAGGGACTGCCTCATACCTGTTAACGTGCATAGGAATGTGAGACTCCCAACCGAGGGACCGCCTCATACTTCTTTATGTGCATAGGAACGTGAGACTCCCAACCGAGGGACCATATCATACTTTTTAATGTGCATAGGAACATGAGATTCCCAACCGAGGGACCGCCTCATACTCTATGTGACGAGCCATAAGACCGTAGAAACAAATGGCTATATGCAGCCGTAGAACTGTGGGACCGTGCATACGCTCAACTTGAACAACCAAATTCTTTTAGATACCTAGACTTAATCCATAAGCCGTGCGATACAACTTAGCTCATGGGATGATCAAAGCTACGCCGAGCCTTACATTCGAGGAAACGTGCATGCTTTATCGAGCATCTACGCGGGCGACGTCTATGACTTAGGTTAACTCATAGTTTGTGACGAATACCAACTTTCTTTCTTCCAAGCCACGGGACAAAGGACTGAGTGTCATTTTTAAAGCACGCCGTGCACCAACTCTAATCCGACCATAGGACATTTTCTATGTTCTAAACTCGATTCGATACGTCGGGATTATTCCCTTAGTTATGTGGATTCGTCTCTTTTATTATTAAGCCTACTTGTGTGTAACACCCTGTTTTCTGAAATTAGGGATTTTTGAAAATTTATTATTTTATTATCATATTAGTGGTATTTTAGTCATGGCATGATTTTCTGGTGAATTTAGTTAAGTTAAATCATTTCTAGAGTCATGCTAAGTCATGACTTATGACTTTGTGTTTTTGGTTAGTGTAACTTATTGTAAACCCTAGTTTCCTTAACCTAGACATTGCCATGACCATGTGAACTTGACCATAGGCTTAGAATATCATTTTAGTGATTTTTGGCCTAAGGGGTATTTTGGTAATTTTTTAGAAATTAAGGAGGATTAGTGAGATTTCACTATTCATGGACTTTTGTTTAGTGACTTGATAATCCCTAACTTAGATTACCCTAATCTATAGGTTAATCCCTAACCTAGAATGACTAAGGGTTAGATATTAACTTTAGGTCAAGTTTAGAAATATCTAAACTACCTTTATTAGATCTTTTGCTTAAATTGTGCAAAAGATCTATTTTTGGCACAAAGTCCTTTTCTTAGCCACTAAGGGTTGAACCACTACCCCCCCCCCATGCTTGGCCGGCCAAGGGGTACCCCCTTAGCTTGTGCACACTCTATATAACCCCTTGTGTTCATCCATGAATTAATTTACATGAAATTAATTCCTAGAAAACCACATTTCTTCAAACACCCATATCTTGATCATTCTTGATCCAAATTGACTCTAGTCTCTTGCATTGGGATCCTACAACACCAAGGGAGCTAAGGGAGGCTAGCAATCAAGAATTTGGAGGCTTTTGTCATCATCAAGTTGAAGAACAACACCCCCCTCTTCTTTGAATTTCCTTGAAATTCACCAATAGGTAAATTTCCACAAACCTAGTTAAATTCCTATTTTTCTTTCATAGATGCATTCATATAGGGATAACAATATTGTGGGTAAAGTTTGGTAAGATTTTGATGTGTTTTGGTGTCGTGTTGGACACGTATCCTACTAGTCTAGAACCCTAATTTTACTCACTGTTTGAGCACTGTCATTGTGTATTTTGATCACTGTTTTTCCAAACTCTTTGAACAAAAACCTAGCCTAGCTAACCCTAACCCTAATCCTATGTCACTGGACACAATTTGACCTTGTGTCGTGTCCAAGAATGGACACACAAGCTCTCGGGACACAGGGCAGTACACAGGAATTGTGTCCTGCTGCCACAGTGTCCCCACGCACTGTAGAAGCCACGTGGACACGCCAAAATTGGCACAGAGCACGGGGCAATGACTGACAGGTCATCCCCAAAGTTTGGGATGACCTCGTGTCGTGTCGGACACGGAATCGACCCCGCAAGGGTCGTTCTAAACACTGTGTACACACGCACAGACACTGTACTTTGAACGTGTCGTGTCCACTGTACACGACACGTGGACACTTGCTACTGACATGGACACGAAGCCCAACCCTAGGCGCACCTTCGGGCACGAGCACGAGGCCTGTGTCGCTTTGTGTCGTGTCCTAGACTACTTTGAGTTTTACACTGTAACAGTGTACACTCACTTACCCGGGTGACTTCAAATCATTGTGGACACGTCGTGTCGTGTCGTGACACAGTGTCAGGCTGCTAGGGACCTAGCCTAACCTAGGGGCTATCATTACCAACCAAGTTTGGGTCATCTTAGGTCGATTTGATTGATGTTTGAGCTAACCCAAGTTGGGTTTTCACAGTGCATTTCCTGTTTCCTGAAAATTCACAGTTTTTGCAAAATCGAATTTTGATTCGATTTTGCTAATGATTTATGTATTATATTAATGTATTTTAATGTGTATATATGTAGTATATGTGTATGTGAGAGTGTGGGTCGATTTTGGGGTAATTTGGTATTGTGTGGGTTAAGTTATACATATATATACCTATGTGTGTATATATGTATTGTGTGTGTGTGTGTTTTGGATGGGTTTGGGTTCAGGAATTCCTGGAACCCCCCTGATTCACTAAGTCTTTCCCTCTCTCTCACTGTCTCACTCTTTCATTCACACTCTCTCTCTCACTAAGTCTCTCTCTCTATGTCTTATATATATATATAGTATATATATAGGTATTATATATATAGATATATATGTATATATATATATTGATATATATATGTATTAGTATTAGATACATATATGTATATATATGTGTGGTTGTATATTATATGATATTCCTATATTGGGTATTGGGTTAGATAGATTCATACATCTATATATGTATCATATATATATATGTATATGTTCCCAACTATAGGTTATATAGAAAACCTAGACTATTGGCCTATGGCCTAGGATTACTAGCCTATGGCTTGGGGCTAGCCCTAATGACCCAAAATCCTTTGTGTTGACCCTTGTTGACTAAGGGTTGACCAAAGTCAACTGTAGGTCAAAGTTGACCTAGATCACCTAGAAATGACTAGGAGTGACCTAAAACCACTAGTTTGACTAGTTTGACTAAAACCCTAACTAGTTTGACTAGTATTGACTTAACTTTGACTAGTTTGACTTTAGAGTTGACCAAGAGTTGACTTTTGACCAGATTGACTTAGAATCATGTAGTTTGCATAGTAGACTTCATTTTTACTATTTAGAACACATTGTGACTTGTGTTGCTCTGATCAGGAGCCAGACACCTCTCCTCAGACTGCATATTCTCTACAGACATTCATACAGCAGGCGAGTACATTCTCTGACCGTTTCATACTTGTTCAGGCTTTACTTCTCGCTCTAGATTACTTTACTTGTTGCTGTCACATTTGTAACACGGATTGGTACTATATGGATCTTTACATGAGATGTTATCCCTCTCGGGAGCATCGGGTACTTCATGTTATGTGTGTTTCACTATCATCATGTACTCCTATGCTTCCATCATTCATGTGCACTCATGTGATCATGTACTCTCATGTTTACTGAGCCCTCATGTATACTATCATGTGCACCCTTTCATGGGCCCCATGTGATATCATGTATAAATAACGTAACCTGTATAGATCCTTGTGTATTGGTTGGGGAAACGGGGGAGTAGAAGTGGACATGTGAATAATTCCAAAGTAGTGTAATCATGTGCAAACTCAGTAGTGTAATCATGTGCAAATTCTAGCCATTCACATGCCTATCTTATGCTCTACATCACTAGTCACTTATAGTTCTCTATATACAGTAGATATTTCATTACAGCTATCTCTTTTACAGCGTATATTTCCTTTCAGCAGTTCATGTATCTTACTCTATTGCCTGTATCGTATTTCCTAACCTGATATGCACTGTGTGAGATGTATTGTGCTCGTTCCCGTCCTGATTGGACCTGTTGAAAATATTACAGAGGATGAGGACGAGGCATGGGTGACTACCTATTATGGAGCAGGACTAGATGACACTTGTATCGAGGACCCTCAGCAGGTTCCACCTACAGCTGAGGAGGATGTTCCAGTAGTCTAGACCAGTTTAGTCTAGATAGTCTTTTCTATATCATTTTGTCTCACATTTGAGTTGTATTTTGAGATGTGGAGATGTATAGACTCTTAGACTTATTGTATTATGAGTTGACATTCTGGATGTTTGTATCTTAGACACTTAGTCTTATTTCATCTATGCTATGGTTTCTCTGAGTTGCTATCTATCTTTCTGTTGTTCACTCTTCTACCTTAGATGTGATTGAGACTTATGATGTTACCCTCCATTCGGAGAGTATGAACTGTACAGGTACCTTTATACTGTTAGATGATTTACCTAGGACAGCGTTCTACCGCCGACACTGCGGCGTAGGCTGGACGTACCCACTTCTCGTGCCCTTACTCTAGGGTGCGGGTCGTGACACGTTTTTAGTGGTGGCCCATGCAGGTCCAGTTTATGTGGTGGTATTCGAACTAGAGTATCGCCACAGCCTGCAGTAGGAAATAGGATGTAGTTGAGGTACTCAATCACATTAGGAAAAACTCTTATCTAAATCCCTGCTATCTAAATTCTTGCTGATATTGTCTTTCTTTTGAAATAAACTGTCTCCTTTGACTATATCGTTTCTTCTCCGTATTTTGACTTTCTTGTTAATCTGTCTTCAGGATGGTGGAGACACGATCGCAGCGTCTCGGTCCAGGTGACACCACTGAGAGGTCTGCCACCTCTCGTCCAGCTCACCAGGACCCGGGGACTGCAGCTCCCCTTACTCCAGCTCATGTGGGAGCTTCTGCCACGTTTGGGGGTGCACCTCTACTTATTCGGGGGACCATCCCAGCTACCCCAGACATGCCTCCCCCGCAGTTTCGTCAGCCTCAGTTCCAGCAGCACCAGCAGTACCAGCAGGAGTACCAGCAGCAGATGCCATCTGGGTATGTGGATGCTGCGCAGATGTTTTCATATTTCCAGCAGTTTCTAGAGTCGCAGCAGACCCAGCAGCAGCGACAGACGACGGCATTTACTAGAGGCATTGATGATGTCCATCAGCTGGCTACAGCGACGATAGAGAGGTTGGCAGCCCAGCCGCAGGGAGGAGCAGGACCGCCGTGGCAGCAGAGGATTCCTGGCATCCAGGAGTTCAAGAAGATGAACCCCAGGGACTTCTTGGGTACTGAGGGGATTCTTTATGCTGATGACTGGATAGAGCACATCGAGGAGATCTTCCGATTGGCGGAGATACCAGCCGGACTCCAGGTGGAGGCAGCAGCTAGCCAGATGCGGGATCTTGCCCGTACCTGGTATCAGACGGATCCGAGAGTAGGTACTCCAGGGCAGGCATGGGGAGCTTTCAAGGAGCTCTTCAAGGGGAAGTTTTTCCCAGATCAGGCAGTCGGCGCCTTGGAGACACAGTTCGAGAACCTGGTTCAGGGGAACCAGACCGTGGAGGAGTACGCCGGCGAGTTTTGCCGGTTGAGCAGGTTCGTGGAGGGCCTTAGCGAGGCAGCGAAGGCGAGGAGGTTCAGGAAAGGCTTGGTCAAGGAAGTCAAGTCCTTGACCAAGAGTGAGAGGAGTGCCACCTTTGAGGATATTCTAGCAGGAGCGATGGCAGCTGAGGATGATCTTGAGCTGAAGCTCAAGAGGGGCCGCGACACCCAGGGAGCTGGCAGCAGTGGAGGACAGGCCAAGAGGCCTCATTTTCAGCACCAGCAGCAGAGGCCATTCCAGCAGCAGAGGCCGTTCCAGCAGGTGCAGCAGCCGAGGCACCAGCAGCAGGCACCCAGGCAGCAGGTCGTCACTTGCACTTTCTGCAAGAAGCAGGGTCATGGATGGAATGACTGCAGAAAGAGGCTTGGCAGGTGTCTACTATGTGGTTCTGGAGACCACCAGCTGAGGGAGTGTCCCATGTCTTCGGGACGACCAGTTCAGGGAGGCGGAGCCAAGGCTCCGGCAGGGCAGCAGAAGGGACCTTTGCCGACTCAGCAGCAGAGGTTCACCCAGCATCAGGCTAGGGGTGGTCAGCAGGGACGAGCCTATGCCATGGCAGCAGAGGATGCCGAGGTTACTGGAGAGCTGATAGCAGGTTCTATTCTTCTCGATTCTATTCCAGCTTATGCTTTGTTCGATTCTGGGGCTTCCCATAGCTTTGTATCAGTATCTTTTGCGATTCGACATCATGTTATATCTGAATCGTTGCCTAGGACTTGCAAGATTACGACCGGGGGTGGCATTATCCTCGTTCGTGATATTTGCAAGGGACGGAGAGTAGTTATGGGAGGCCGAGAGTTGGATGTGAGTTTGCTCGTAATGCCACTACCGAACTACGATATTGTACTCGGTATGGATTGGTTGAGCATGCACCATGCCAGCATAGATTGCCGCGGGGGTAGAGTTCTGTTCAGAGTGCCAGGAGAGCCAGAGTTTGTATATTCCAGACGGCAGGCAGAGCAGACTTGTGGAGTTTTCTGTGGAGCTTCAGTCGAGGAGCAGCCAGCTCCACATCCATTGATTGTTGAGTTCATGGACGTGTTTCCAGAGGAATTGCCTGGGCTTCCACCAGACAGAGACGTTGAGTTCTCGATAGACTTGGTTCCAGGTGCGGAACCCATTTCACAGCACGTCTATCGGGTGAACAACAGCGAGCTGGTGGAATTGAAGAAGCAGGTGGATGAGTTGCAGGACAAAGGCTTCATCCGCTCTAGTTCTTCACCTTGGGGTGCACCGGTACTCTTTGTACCGAAGAAGGATGGGTCGGTACGTATGTGTATCGACTACAGGGCACTCAACAGTCTGACGATCAAGAACAGATATCCACTGCCGCGGATCGATGATCTCTTCGATCAGTTGAGCGGAGCTCGGGTATTCTCGAAGATTGATCTGAGGTCAGGCTATCATCAGGTAAAGGTGAAGAGGGAGGACATCCCGAAGACGGCGTTCAGGACGCGATACGGCCAGTTCGAGTTTATGGTGATGCCGTTTGGGTTGACGAATGCTCCGGCGGTGTTCATGAACTTGATGAACAAGGTGTTCCACCAGTACTTAGATAAGTTCGTGGTGGTGTTCATCGACGACATCCTGGTGTACTCGAAGACCGAGGAGGAGCACGAGGAGCACTTGAGAGTGGTCCTGGAGACTCTCAGACAGGAGCAGCTTTACGGCAAGCTCTCGAAGTGCGAGTTCTTCCTCGACAGAGTTGACTTCCTGGGTCATGTAGTGACTGGAGATGGGATCTCAGTCGACCCGAGGAAGATATCAGCAGTTGAGGCTTGGGCAGCGCCGACGTCAGTGGCAGAGATCAGGAGCTTCCTAGGATTGGCAGGCTACTACAGGAGGTTCGTCCAGGATTTCTCCCGGGTTGCAGAGCCGTTGTCTAGGCTGACCCGGAAGGACGCAGAGTTTCTCTGGTCAGAGGAGTGTCAGGCCGCTTTCGATGAGTTGAAGAAGCGGTTGACGACAGCCCCGATTCTGACATTGCCAGCAGGATCAGGCGGGTTCACTATCTACAGTGACGCCTCGGGGAAGGGTTTGGGTTGTGTCTTACAGCAGCATGGGAAGGTGATTGCCTATGCTTCCAGGCAGTTACGGCCCCATGAGAAGAACTACCCTACCCATGATTTAGAGTTGGCGGCAGTTATCTTTGCTCTGAAGCTGTGGAAACACTATTTGTACGGAGAGCGCGTGGAGATATTTACAGACCACAAGAGCTTGAAGTACGTGTTTACGCAGAAGGAGCTGAACATGAGACAGCGCAGGTGGCTGGAGCTGATGAAGGACTTTGATATCCTTCTGCAGTATCACCCGGGGAAGGCCAACGTAGTTGCCGATGCTTTGAGCAGATATCCGACAGCTATGTGCTTGACGATGGATCGTCACTTGTTAGCGGACTTAGAGAGCCTTGGGATCGAGGTGATTGTGCCGGGAGTGCAGATGCAGATGTTGGGCCTCCAGATTCAGTCGGACTTGATTGATAGGATCAAGTCGGCTCAGTTCGATGATGTTTCTCTACGAAGCATCAGGGAGCAGGTCAGCCAGGGATTTGCGGACGATGAGTTCACTCTTGCAGCAGATGGCGCATTGAGGCACGGTTCCAGACTGTGTGTGCCCCGTGGAGACTTTCGGGAGCAGGTTATGCAGGAGGCCCACCGTTCTCAGTACTCGATACATCCGGGAGCCAACAAGATGTATAGGGATCTGAGAGAGCATGTATGGTGGAGTGGGATGAAGCGCGAGGTAGCACACTTCGTAGCCAGGTGTTTGATCTGCCAGCAGGTCAAGGCGGAGAGGCAGAGGCCAGGAGGACTGTTGCAGCCATTACCCATTCCGGAGTGGAAGTGGGAGCACATCACGATGGACTTCGTTTCGGGATTGCCGCGTACTCCAGGAGGGAAGGATGCGATTTGGGTCATCGTCGACAGGTTGACCAAATCGGCCCACTTTTTGCCATTCAAAGTGGGTTTGTCTACCGAGAAGCTGTCAGAGATGTATATGAGGCAGATAGTCAGACTTCATGGAGTTCCAGTGAGCATTGTATCGGACCGGGACAGCCGTTTCACTTCACATTTCTGGAGGAGCTTGCATATTAGCTTGGGCACTCAGCTCAAGTTTAGTACTGCATACCACCCGCAGACAGACGGACAGTCAGAGCGGACCATTCAGACACTGGAGGACATGTTGAGGACTTGTGTACTGGACTTTGGAGGATCTTGGGAGAGTCACCTGCACTTAGTAGAGTTTGCATATAACAACAGTTTTCAGGCCAGCATCGAGATGTCCCCTTTCGAGGCACTGTACGGGCGTAGATGTCGTACACCCTTGTCTTGGGATGATGTAGGGGAGCGAGTTTTATTGGGGCCTGAGATGGTTGTAGATGCAGCAGAGAAGGTGAAGCTTATCAGAGATCGGCTTCGCGTGGCGCAGGACAGACATCGGCATTGGGCCGATAGCCACCGCAGACCTTTGGAGTTTGAGGTACAGTTTAGAGATAGGATTAGAACTAGGTTGTCTTGTTTGTGTTTTGTTAATCATGTTTGTTTATCATAATTAATTGAGACCTTGTTTGTGATTAGGTCGGAGACCAGGTATTCCTGAGGATATCTTCGACACGTGGCACGATACGTTTTGGTGGAGGTGGGAAGCTTAGCCCGCGTTTCATTGGCCCTTTCGTTATCAGCGGGAGAGTCGGAGACGTGTCTTACAGGCTAGACTTACCACCAGCATTGGTTGGAGTCCACAACGTATTTCACGTGTCGCAGTTGAGACGGTATGTGGCAGATCCTAGCCACGTACTTGATCATTCCGAGATCGAGGTTGGTCCTACTCTTCGTTATCCAGAGCAGCCTGTTGAGATTCTGGATCGACGGGAGAAGGCATTGAGGAACCAGACGATACCATTGGTTCGTGTCGCATGGAGGCATCATTCTCCAGGAGAGTCCACCTGGGAACGGGAGGATGAGATGCGTGAGCGATACCCTTATCTATTTGTACCTTGAGGTATGATTTCTATCCTTCTCATTATTCAGTTTCGTCTTAAATTTCGAGGACGAAATTATTGTTAGGAGGGTAGACTTGTAACACCCTGTTTTCTGAAATTAGGGATTTTTGAAAATTTATTATTTTATTATCATATTAGTGGTATTTTAGTCATGGCATGATTTTCTGGTGAATTTAGTTAAGTTAAATCATTTCTAGAGTCATGCTAAGTCATGACTTATGACTTTGTGTTTTTGGTTAGTGTAACTTATTGTAAACCCTAGTTTCCTTAACCTAGACATTGCCATGACCATGTGAACTTGACCATAGGCTTAGAATATCATTTTAGTGATTTTTGGCCTAAGGGGTATTTTGGTAATTTTTTAGAAATTAAGGAGGATTAGTGAGATTTCACTATTCATGGACTTTTGTTTAGTGACTTGATAATCCCTAACTTAGATTACCCTAATCTATAGGTTAATCCCTAACCTAGAATGACTAAGGGTTAGATATTAACTTTAGGTCAAGTTTAGAAATATCTAAACTACCTTTATTAGATCTTTTGCTTAAATTGTGCAAAAGATCTATTTTTGGCACAAAGTCCTTTTCTTAGCCACTAAGGGTTGAACCACTACCCCCCCCCCCATGCTTGGCCGGCCAAGGGGTACCCCCTTAGCTTGTGCACACTCTATATAACCCCTTGTGTTCATCCATGAATTAATTTACATGAAATTAATTCCTAGAAAACCACATTTCTTCAAACACCCATATCTTGATCATTCTTGATCCAAATTGACTCTAGTCTCTTGCATTGGGATCCTACAACACCAAGGGAGCTAAGGGAGGCTAGCAATCAAGAATTTGGAGGCTTTTGTCATCATCAAGTTGAAGAACAACACCCCCCTCTTCTTTGAATTTCCTTGAAATTCACCAATAGGTAAATTTCCACAAACCTAGTTAAATTCCTATTTTTCTTTCATAGATGCATTCATATAGGGATAACAATATTGTGGGTAAAGTTTGGTAAGATTTTGATGTGTTTTGGTGTCGTGTTGGACACGTATCCTACTAGTCTAGAACCCTAATTTTACTCACTGTTTGAGCACTGTCATTGTGTATTTTGATCACTGTTTTTCCAAACTCTTTGAACAAAAACCTAGCCTAGCTAACCCTAACCCTAATCCTATGTCACTGGACACAATTTGACCTTGTGTCGTGTCCAAGAATGGACACACAAGCTCTCGGGACACAGGGCAGTACACAGGAATTGTGTCCTGCTGCCACAGTGTCCCCACGCACTGTAGAAGCCACGTGGACACGCCAAAATTGGCACAGAGCACGGGGCAATGACTGACAGGTCATCCCCAAAGTTTGGGATGACCTCGTGTCGTGTCGGACACGGAATCGACCCCGCAAGGGTCGTTCTAAACACTGTGTACACACGCACAGACACTGTACTTTGAACGTGTCGTGTCCACTGTACACGACACGTGGACACTTGCTACTGACATGGACACGAAGCCCAACCCTAGGCGCACCTTCGGGCACGAGCACGAGGCCTGTGTCGCTTTGTGTCGTGTCCTAGACTACTTTGAGTTTTACACTGTAACAGTGTACACTCACTTACCCGGGTGACTTCAAATCATTGTGGACACGTCGTGTCGTGTCGTGACACAGTGTCAGGCTGCTAGGGACCTAGCCTAACCTAGGGGCTATCATTACCAACCAAGTTTGGGTCATCTTAGGTCGATTTGATTGATGTTTGAGCTAACCCAAGTTGGGTTTTCACAGTGCATTTCCTGTTTCCTGAAAATTCACAGTTTTTGCAAAATCGAATTTTGATTCGATTTTGCTAATGATTTATGTATTATATTAATGTATTTTAATGTGTATATATGTAGTATATGTGTATGTGAGAGTGTGGGTCGATTTTGGGGTAATTTGGTATTGTGTGGGTTAAGTTATACATATATATACCTATGTGTGTATATATGTATTGTGTGTGTGTGTGTTTTGGATGGGTTTGGGTTCAGGAATTCCTGGAACCCCCCTGATTCACTAAGTCTTTCCCTCTCTCTCACTGTCTCACTCTTTCATTCACACTCTCTCTCTCACTAAGTCTCTCTCTCTATGTCTTATATATATATATATAGTATATATATAGGTATTATATATATAGATATATATGTATATATATATATTGATATATATATGTATTAGTATTAGATACATATATGTATATATATGTGTGGTTGTATATTATATGATATTCCTATATTGGGTATTGGGTTAGATAGATTCATACATCTATATATGTATCATATATATATATGTATATGTTCCCAACTATAGGTTATATAGAAAACCTAGACTATTGGCCTATGGCCTAGGATTACTAGCATATGGCTTGGGGCTAGCCCTAATGACCCAAAATCCTTTGTGTTGACCCTTGTTGACTAAGGGTTGACCAAAGTCAACTGTAGGTCAAAGTTGACCTAGATCACCTAGAAATGACTAGGAGTGACCTAAAACCACTAGTTTGACTAGTTTGACTAAAACCCTAACTAGTTTGACTAGTATTGACTTAACTTTGACTAGTTTGACTTTAGAGTTGACCAAGAGTTGACTTTTGACCAGATTGACTTAGAATCATGTAGTTTGCATAGTAGACTTCATTTTTACTATTTAGAACACATTGTGACTTGTGTTGCTCTGATCAGGAGCCAGACACCTCTCCTCAGACTGCATATTCTCTACAGACATTCATACAGCAGGCGAGTACATTCTCTGACCGTTTCATACTTGTTCAGGCTTTACTTCTCGCTCTAGATTACTTTACTTGTTGCTGTCACATTTGTAACACGGATTGGTACTATATGGATCTTTACATGAGATGTTATCCCTCTCGGGAGCATCGGGTACTTCATGTTATGTGTGTTTCACTATCATCATGTACTCCTATGCTTCCATCATTCATGTGCACTCATGTGATCATGTACTCTCATGTTTACTGAGCCCTCATGTATACTATCATGTGCACCCTTTCATGGGCCCCATGTGATATCATGTATAAATAACGTAACCTGTATAGATCCTTGTGTATTGGTTGGGGAAACGGGGGAGTAGAAGTGGACATGTGAATAATTCCAAAGTAGTGTAATCATGTGCAAACTCAGTAGTGTAATCATGTGCAAATTCTAGCCATTCACATGCCTATCTTATGCTCTACATCACTAGTCACTTATAGTTCTCTATATACAGTAGATATTTCATTACAGCTATCTCTTTTACAGCGTATATTTCCTTTCAGCAGTTCATGTATCTTACTCTATTGCCTGTATCGTATTTCCTAACCTGATATGCACTGTGTGAGATGTATTGTGCTCGTTCCCGTCCTGATTGGACCTGTTGAAAATATTACAGAGGATGAGGACGAGGCATGGGTGACTACCTATTATGGAGCAGGACTAGATGACACTTGTATCGAGGACCCTCAGCAGGTTCCACCTACAGCTGAGGAGGATGTTCCAGTAGTCTAGACCAGTTTAGTCTAGATAGTCTTTTCTATATCATTTTGTCTCACATTTGAGTTGTATTTTGAGATGTGGAGATGTATAGACTCTTAGACTTATTGTATTATGAGTTGACATTCTGGATGTTTGTATCTTAGACACTTAGTCTTATTTCATCTATGCTATGGTTTCTCTGAGTTGCTATCTATCTTTCTGTTGTTCACTCTTCTACCTTAGATGTGATTGAGACTTATGATGTTACCCCCATTCGGAGAGTATGAACTGTACAGGTACCTTTATACTGTTAGATGATTTACCTAGGACAGCGTTCTACCGCCGACACTGCGGCGTAGGCTGGACGTACCCACTTCTCGTGCCCTTACTCTAGGGTGCGGGTCGTGACATTGTGTAAGTTAAAAATACGTAATTTTTTATGTGAAGGCTGAGATGAGGCAAGTTCACCGAAACTATCCCACCTGAGTGATGTCTTCGAGTCGCCGTTGTAAGGCTAAGTCCGAACGTCATCGGCGTTTCAATTCCTCCGATTGCCTGAGCGGGACGGGGCACTACATCATACACCACTCAGAAAAAGTTTTGTCCTCGAAACTTACTGAGTACACTTATCGACTTATAACTTGATTCAACATCCTACGTTTCTTGCACACACTACTCCTAGGCGTTCCCTCAATCCGAGCCACGCTCGTGCTTATCGCTAACTTAGTCGTAAGGCACACCATCCGATCAACCAACATTCGAACTCGTCTCAATTCAATGATCGCAATACCATCAACATTTCTTCGAAACTCACGATTTCAAAATCTTCGACACTTTCCCGTTCCTCAAGTCTCACTTGATTCAACGTATCACTTCGTTGGATCGTGCATATATTCTAGGCGTCCCAAAAATACATATATTTCAGCCAAGCCTGGTTGTCACTTCCCGATCTCGATAAACATATTCTTTCATGAAATCTGTACATGGTATCCTGTATTTAGCATGTGCATAATTCTGTTTATTATTTATTAATGGTTTCATATAGCTCTTAAGCATGCCATTAGTGGAATGGTTAGAGCAAGTTTAGAGATTAGGGTTTTCTTAAGCCAACCCAACCCCTATTTATATTCTCTTTTTCTCTCTCTCCTCATTCACTCTTCCATTTATTTCCCTCAACCACCACCCTTAGGCAAGTACAACTTGCTCAAATGTGGAGATTTGTGCATTTTCAATCTTGATTTTTCTTTTGTAAATATTTGTTTCTATTGATTCTTCTCATCATCCTCTACAAGTTTAGTACTTAGTATTTTCGGTTTTAATGGATAAATTCTTGTAGATCTAAGTTTATGTCATTTTCGGTTTTTCCTTTGTTTTGATCTACTAAACTTGTTTGTTTTCAAAATCTAGTTGTTCTATGTTGTAGAGAATTTCGTTCTACTCCATTTTGACCTATAGAAGTCCAATTTTTGACTTAAATTGGAGGATGGACGGAGCTTGGAGGCTATGGCTTCCATGGCCCATCCTCTCGAAATTTTGGAGAAGATGAACAGCGTGGCCACATAGGCCATAGCTGCATGGTCATTGCCGCATATGCATGTTCCCCTGGCCGTATAGGCCTTAGTCGTATGGTCATTGCCGCATATGCATGTTCTCCTGGCCGCATAGGCCTTAGCCGTATGGCCCCTGCTTTCCTGAGCCGCATGAAGTCATGTGGACTTCATTGCTCAGCCGCATGAGTGCAGCCTCATGAAGTCATGCGGACTTCATTGTCCAGCCGCATGAAGTCATGCAGACTTTATTGTCCAGCCGAATGAGCGCAGCCACATGAAGTCATGCGGACTTCATTGTCCAGCCGCATGAGCGCAGCCGCATGAAGTCATACGGACTTCATTGTCCAGCCGTATGAGCCCAGCCGCACGAAGTCATGCAGACTTTATTGTCCAGCCGCAAAAGCGCAGTCGCATGAAGTTATGCAGACTTCATTGCTCAGCCGCATGAGTCTTGGCCGCAGATAGTCTGGCCTCATGCTGCGTGGCCGCATGGGCCTGGCTGCATGAGCGTTGGCCGCATGAGCCTCAGCCACATGTTTCTTTGTGTCTTAGCCCTCATTTCTGATCTGACTACCTATGCGAGTGCTGGTTAACCCTATGTGTGTACTAAGGTACAATCTATGTGAGCACCGAGGTGCTATCCTGTGTGCTAAGTGTTCCTACGTGATACCTGCCAGTACCTCCAAGAGTCCAGCATTTACATAGCGAATGGTTGGTAGTAATGATGTGGTATGTGTTTTATGTCGCATTATACCAAGAAGGGGGTACATACGTATGACTCTATGAGCCAGTACGAATCCCTTCTTGGGGTACTCGTACAATGTACGACATCTAGAGGAGTGAACATGTGACCACGACATGTGAACTCCAAGGATAACCTAGGAATCAACTAGGCAACTAACTTGGTAGGAGCATTGGGTGGGAAGAATCATGAGATCGTGCCATACTGGCCACCCCAGGTCCAGTCCTGTCGTGTCAGGTTGGCCGCCATGGATATGGTTTCATTCGCCCATAGCGGAGGGCTATATCCGACTTCTACGAGCTATGTGTTAAATGTTTTAGCACGGTAGCTCTTCGGAGGAACGGTGCATAATCAATGTGTTATTTGTCTTATGGTTTGGCTAGCCCTGCTGGGTTGACACGATCTGAGAATTTCTTTTAATCGGTACCACGGGGATAACTCTGCCAAATATAGAAAGCCGTAGGGATGGATGGCTGCTTGAAAAATGACTTGACTGTGCTTGAGCCTTCCATTAGTAGCCGAGGGACATGGACTGTCGTGGTGCGTGGTCCAACCCATGTCCTTGTTTGGTTGTTGGGTTGGTCTATCGTGCTAGGACAGGCTGTGGACCTAGGTTACGACCGGAAGCTTTTATTAATTACTAGTATTACTATTTTATGCTTGGGTTTTAATCTCACTCTTTTGTGCTCCCTTGTGGTACTTGCTATTCGGGGCTGACCCCACTGGTTTGTTTGGCCAGATCACGTAGCAGAGCCTGAGGATCCGACCTTCCTCCCTGACGTCAATGGTGCATACTAGGAGCATGGCTGGCGGGGGACTCGAGTGGGTTTCAACTCCACCACTCTAGTATCTTTACTATGTTCTGGCGTTTAGCCACCGGCACCTGTTTAGCCAGCTAATCCGAACATTTTATTTTTTACATAATTTGTAATTAAATCAGACTGCAGCTGAATATAATTATGTACCTATGACTTTCTGGGCTAGCTAACTTATAAAGCTAGACCCCCATGATTATTTTGATGAAGCGTCGGGGACGTCTTACTTTTTTATCTCATATGTTCATTAATTGATGTTTTCTTAATTGAATGATTGAGGCATAGATGATGTGTGAGACCATAGGAGACTTGAATGTAGTATGCACCCCCTTGTCTCTTGACAGCTATGATCGCCGTATGATATTTGTATACCTCATATGGAGTAGCTGGCCTAGTCCGTCTCTGTATTTCAGTACTGGGGCATGACACTGGTGATAGAGAATCTGCCACCACCATTCGAGTCGATTCGTGCACATATTTGGACGTCCCTGATATACGTGCATGTCAACTGAGCCTCATGAGTGGTGCCTCCACAATTCCTATCTCTTCAAGTGGAAACGTTTGCCTAACCGCTAGGCTATGTCTTTCGGCTAAAGTCATCCGTCAGTATTGGAATCATAGTTCCCAAACAACAATATCAACACTGACCCCATCCTAAGGTCAAACCAAGTTGATAGCACTGGATTTTCTACCCAAGCTCGTATCACTTCGATTTTTAAACATCGAGCATCGATTCTCTACGCACATCCCAATGTTCGTCGCACGGGGTCCGAGTCGTTCAGTAAAGCCATCCTACGATAACTCATATTTCAATCCAATTTCACGTTTTATCAATATCGCTCGTTCAACAAACCATCTTGTATCGTCTATCCCATCAAACAGGTTCGATATAGTTCGCCTACCAATCTTTTCTAGTCAAGCATGCTACGACACGATTCATCGCTAAACCATAATTCACATTTCATACTCTCTAAGTCATTTATCCCAATTCACGTAATCGATCACAAGGTCGTCTGACTTAACAATATGCCATGCCCCGATCTCACGCGAGTCAGATTATCCATGGTGGGCATAAATCACCATGCACGCTCCTGCGGGATAATCATCCTCATTGGGACGTAACTCTTGTTTGTGTCTAGACTAGTTCATTTTTTATGCACGGATTGGACCTACTCAATCCTCAAGTTTCATTCAATCATCAATTACAAGTCCTAACATCCTCGAGTTCTCCTTCGATCATACCAATAAGTCAAAGCAATCAAAGTTGCCGCATCCTGATTTTTCGAGTTCGATCATTCCCGTGACATGAATCACCATGTCAGCGCTCACGCGGAACGATCGCCCCAAATTCGATACAACGCATGTGCGAGGCTAGATTTGCGCTCGCACAAGACAAGATCGTCGACGCTGTGGTTATCCGCGTATCCATCAAGACACGATCACTTTCATCCAACATTCGTCTCAATCAAAATCCTAAGTATTGCATCCATCAGAACGATAACACTTGTACGATCGTCATTCACCGTGTCAGAGTACCCCCGAGTTATCACATATTGATCTTTGATACGTCTCAATACCATCGATGATATGCGTAACCTGACGATCTTCCTTTGCAACGAATTTCGAGTCGTGCGAATGATGCTATCGTCCGACTGGATAATCTATTCGACATTCAATTTCAAGTTCGATCATTATCCCTCGAATGGTTCACAACATCAATTTCTTTAACCCAAATTCACGTATCGTTTATCCGTCTATCTTAAGTCATCGACTAACGTATTTTTTCAATTTGCATCATTCCTTGCTAACTCAAACCATCGAGCAACATCGATTTCAATCCTCAGAGTCGTTTGCGTAACTTCAAAGTGAAACCTTTCATGCACGCTATCTTTCCGTCGTGCTAACTTTTCGTATACGATCCGTATCAATTTCTTCAATCAAGTCATCCATTTATTTTATCATTTAGAATTTCCATTCAACCATTTTGTAACTCGCATTACCGTTGACAAATCGTCCGAACGATATCTCGTTTGTGACTCTCGAATCATGACCAACTAAGCGCTACTCGTTCTAAGGCTTTGCGATATCATCGCTTGTCGAAATACTCGTACTATCCGTAAATTTTTTAGTTTTGCTCGAATAATTTTTATAACGTCCATACACCACTCGGGGTTGAGCCACTCGACTAGTCGTCGACACGCACTCTTATTTTTCTTCGAAGCTATCACATACACCACTCGGGGTTTGAGCCACTCGACTAGTCGTCGACACGCACTCTTATTTTTCTTCGAAGCTATCACATATACCACTCGGGGTCCAGTCATTCTACAAATCCTCAAAAAGGTCATACGATTCACAATCGACATGATCAATTGTGCGTTCGCCCGTTCCTCAAGGTCTAAGAACCATTTCTCGTGTTCGCTTTAGCGTTGGTCAAGTAGCGTCTCTATCAACATGCGTTCTACGTCTCACTTATTCTCGTCCGAGCGATAGTCAATCTCGCTCGCAAACTCGTTTGCACCAGAAGGTCTACGTGCGCGATACTCGGCACAACTTAGGTAAAAGACCGTGTGCATAGCCATCCCGTTCGAACTATACTTTGGTCTCGTGTACTCGTTTTCTATTGTCAGCGTAAGGTTATTCCAGTACGCACTACGTTTGCTAACTTTTTTAGCATCGATTTTCCTTCAACTCAAGTCCGTCGTAGTTTGGCACAAAGGCCTTCGTCAATCGATCCCGTTCAACCGAGTACTCGTACGAGCTTTTAAAAATATTAGACTTATTGTATGGACATCCCGTAGGAAAATTAAGAGAGAGAGTACCAGCGATATCAACTTGCGAAAGCAACACTTCAGAGTTTACGAAAACAACAGAGTTAAAGAATTCAATTGATAGTCCAAGGACGTAAAGTCGTGCTCTGATACCATTATGTCACGCCCCGCTCCTGTAGGAGCGATCGTCCTCGCTAAGGCGTGATGCCGCACGGGCCTAGATTGCTCTCGTGCAAGGCGGGTTCCATAACGGCCGATTACAACGGCTGCGACGGGGTCGTCGCACAGAAGTCCCAAACAGAGACATTGAACATGCAGCAAAAATTTAGAACAAAACACAAGTTATTCAAAAGAATTCTTTATTGATATTGAACAATCAGATTACAATAGGCGCAAGCCATGATTACAAGTCTCTCGTGCTCACGTTTCTCTCAATATACAAGTCACTCTGCTCTCTCTCATCTCTCGATTACAATGCTTGAGCCAGCGGAAGCTTCGGATAGGCGACGTCCATACATTATGTCTCGTATAAGTCTTGAATGCATGCGGCCGCACGCTTCGAATCGCCAAGGAACTCCGTACCTCGACGCATCCAAGCGAGCTCTGCACCACGAGCTTCTACCTACGCCTGCACATAAAAACTATGTGGGTGTCAGTACTCAACTGTACTGGTGGAGTGAGCTCCTCGCCCACCCATACAAAACCAACACGTTTATTTACTTTTGTGCAATGTATCCCTTTTACGATTGTCTTTATATTCTTGCCTTAGGATCAGTTTTAGGACCGACTCCTTGGTCTATTTTGTGTCTTTAGACCGTCACCGTGCCTTGCACTAATAATGTACTCATACTTTGCCACTAGACAGTTCTCGTGCTTGCAATGTCAATGCACCGACTCATACTTGTCTTCCATGCTATAATCTGGGACGTAACGACTCGGTCGTGCCATGAACTCGACTTCATGCTTTAATATCTCTGAGGCAATGCCTCATCGCTAAGTCTTGCCTATACTTGTGTTGGGACGATGCAGTCGTGCCTTATATTTCGAGGTCGTGCCTCGCAGCTTGACCTGACTTAACCAAACTCACCTTACGGCCCTTTCCAGACTTAAACTCGAAACGTCTAACCCAACTTATGGAACCGGTGTTAAGAACTCAAGCACGACACCGTATCTCGTGCTGAAGCACGTGTCTTTACGCATAGCCAAATCTTAGGCTGTATAATACTTTAGGAGCAAACCGAGCACACATTGCATAACTATAGTCACACCATGCTTACACTTCCTTTGTTACGACCGACACCGTGCATGCGGATTCGTCGCTTAGCACGCCAATTATCTATATGAAAAGCCACTGGCACGACAAGCCATCGTGGACATAGCTCGGATAGGCGGCGGGTCCTTCAGCGCAGGTAGCGAGCCCTGTTGAAAGCTCCCGACTACCCACGCAATACGTGCGTTGCTATAATGTCTACCCCCTAGGACGACTGGGCCCGGTGCCCCGGTGTATAACCAGTCTAGGCAGAAATCTTTGTCGACAAGTTGTCCAATGACCATGCACCTACGAGACATCTAGACTAACGTAAATATATGGCCTAATTTGTTTGTACGACTGGAACTATACTTAGCAACTCGTGCTCTGAATCACACTTTGCATAACGTGCATCGAGACCATAAGACTCCCAACCGAGGGACCGCCTCTTACTTCTTAACGTGCATAGAAATGCGAGACTCCCAACCGAGGGACCGCCTTATACCTCTTAACGTACATAGGAACGTGAGACTCCCAACCGAGGGACCGCCTCATACTTCTTAACGTGCATAGAAATGTGAGACTCCCAACCGAGGGACCGCCTCATACTTCTTAACGTGCATAGGAACGTGAGACTCCCAACCGAGGGACCGCCTCATACTTCTTAACGTATATAGGAACGTGAGACTCCCAATCGAGGGACCGCCTCATACTCTATGTGACGAGCCTTAAGACCGTAGGAACAAATGGCTATATGCAGCCGTTGAACTGTGGGACCGTGTATACGCTTAACTTGAACAACCAAATTCTTTTGGGTACCTAGACTTAATCCATAAGCCGTACGATACAACTTAGCTCGTGGGACGATCAAGGCTACGCCGAGCCTAGCATTCGAGGAAACGTGCATACTTTATCGAGCATCTATGCGGACGACGCCTATGACTTAGGCTAACTCATAGTTTGTGACGAATACCAACTTTCCTTCTCCCAAGCCACAGGACAAAGGATCGAGTGTCATTTGCAAAGCATGCCGTGCACCTACTCTAATCCGACCGTGGGACGTTTTCCATGTTCTAAACTCGATTCGACACATCGGGATTATTCCCTTAGCTATGTGGATTCGTCTTTTTTATTATTAAGCCTACTTGTGCAAGTTAAAAATATATGATTTATTATGTGAAGGCTAAGATGAGGCAAGTTTACCGAAACTACCCCCCCTGAGTGATGTCTTCGAGTCACCGTTGTAAGGCTAAGTCCGAACGCCGTCGGCGTTTTGATTCCTCCGATTGCCTGAGCGGGACGGGGCACTACATCTGTCAGTGAGAATAGATGCTCAAAGTGATGTCACAGACCTAAAGATAAGATATCATAGGTTAATTAGGGTTTAACAGTGTATGACATAATTTCTAGTATATGCTATGCAAATCTTGGTTAAACTCAGTCAAACTAAGTCACACCAAGTCAACTAAGTCAAACTAAATCAAACTAAGTCATACTAAGTCATACTAGGTCTAACAAAGTCAAACTAGATCAAACTAGGTTATGCTAAGTCAATCTAAGTAAATCTAAGTCATACTAAGTCATACTAGGTCTAACAAAGTCAAACTAGGTCAAACAATGTCAAACCAAGTCAATCTAGATCATACTAGGTCAAGGGTTAACCTACAGTTGACTTTTAATCAACTGGTCATCTCTAGGTCAAACTGGCTAATGGTTAACTCACAGTTGACTTTTGGTCAACTGGTCAACTCTGGTCAACTCCTAGTCTAATTTAGGTCTAATATTGACTTGCAGTTGACTTTGAGTCAAAACAGTCAACCTTAGTCAAACAGGGTAAAATCTAAGTCAAGTATTCTATTCCTAATCTTTACCTACTAAGATAACTCACTTCTAACCATTACCTACCAAGATAACCCACTTCTAACCATTACCTACCATGATAACCCACTTCTAACCATTACCTACCCAGATAACCCACTTCTAACCATTACCTACCAAGATAACCGACTTCTAACTATTACCTACCAAGATAACCCACTTCTAACCATTACCTACCAAGATAACCCAAGTCTAACCATTACCTATCAAGATAACCCAAGTCTAACCATTATCTACCAAGATAATCCAATACCTTAGATACTAGGTAATACCCTTACCTTAGTAATATATTACCTTAGGTTAGTAGATAACTCACTAACCTAGGCTAATAGATTCTACTAATACTTTAGACTGGTATCTAACCGTCTATCTCAATATCCTACTAATACCTTACCCTTAGACTATAGGTAATCTCCATTACCTTGTCAATACCTTAGACATTACCTTAGCCTACTAATTTACCCTCTAAGATACTGATTTGTATCTTAGGATACACACTCATCTACATCCTAAGATACTAACGTAGATACTATATACTAGTAAGATACCAACCTATATATTACCCCAAGATAACATATACCTTAGTCCTATTGATATCCTAATACCAATACCTTAGTTGAAACTCCAATACCTTAGTCTAGGTATAAATACCTTAACTACCAAGATACCAATCTTAGATATCTAATATCTATCCTAAGCTACTAGCTAACCAATAACATAAATATCTAACCTTAGTTACCTAGGTAAACCCAATACCTTACCTTGTAATAAGATAAACCCATTACTTTAAGGTAAGGTAAACCATTACCTTGGTTGGAAACTAATACCTTAACCTCTAATACTAATACTTTAAATATCTAGCCTCTAACCATCCACCCTAAAATATTAGATAGACAATACCTTAGTATCTAATACCTTAGTATAAAGTAAACCCTCTCTACCTTGTAGGTAAGTCTCCTTTACCTTGTAGGTAAATACATTACCTTAAGGTAATAGACAAATGCCCAAAATATCCTAAGATACCACTATGTTATCTCAAGATATCACTCTATATCCTAACTTATATCTCTAATACAAGATACTAACCAACTCTAACATATAACTTCTAACCATCTGTTCTAACTTAGAAACCTAACACAACTAACATCCACTAACTAATATCTAACCATAACATATATGTATATATATCCATCTCTAACTCTAACCAACTAACATATGTCATCTCTAACTAACAATAACATAGACTAACACAACTAACGATCTAACTTATACAAGATATTACTATCTAACTTCTAAGATACCTCTAACCTCTATATAGATTCTAACATAACCACTAACATACTAACATATCCATACATACAACATCTAAATCCCTCTCCACTCCAATACTAACACACACACAAACACATATACCAAATCCACCCCCTCTCTTCTAACACACCCACACACATCTATATACAAACACACTATCACTCAACTAAAACACAAATCACTTAACAAATCACACTAGCCTCAAATCAAATAGGATGGCATGATCCTCCCAACTCTCTCACCTTCACAACACACACACTACACTACCATCTATACAACATCAAACACACACTAGCACATATCATCTATCAATCTCACTTCTCGCTACTAACCACACACATCCTTATATCATTCAAACACACACACTATACTAACATATATTACCTAACAATAATATACATATGTACTATATCATATATATTCTTGATAACCTATGATATCTACATTCACATGATATCCATACTACATAGGCTCATAGGATTTACAAAATGTCCATGTCGTATAGTCAGTTTTTTTACTTAAAATCAATACTGCACCTATTAGACCTATTCACTAAATTCTAGAATTAAAGTATGTCGTAGCCCTTCGTATTAGCTTTCCAAAACTTCAAACGGATCGTATTTTCGTGTCCGGAAGCTCCTGGAATCGCGAAAATACCGAAACGCATTCATCTTTCGGACAGCTGACACTCAAACAGTTTTAAAGTTCTAGAACGAATTTGGTCTATTAATATATATATTTGGAAAGCTAACTTCGATAGGGTTCTTTTAAAAAAATGGGAGATTAATCGGAGTCTTGAGCTAGGAATTATGGCATTTCTAACTTGCTCTGACTACTAAAAACGTGGATAAAAATTATGACGAATTTGGGTTGTTTTGGACAAAAGAAACACATACTAACTATATTATCTAGGATACTAACTAGATTATCTAACTCACTAACTTAACACTAATACACCCATACTCTATCACATACATACAAGACACATATCAATATATATATATACAAAAAACCCCAAATCAGTCCACATCCATAAATATAACAATATTTGATATTTTTACATAAAAATTGGGCTTGTAGGCCATAATACATAGATTCAAACATTGGTATCCAAATGAGAACAAACCTAAACATCCTAACCATGGTTAATCTACTCTCTAACACATAAAAATCTGAAATTAGAAGACAAATAAGCCTATGGGGCAAAAACACAAACACATGGTGTGCCCCCTTTGGAATCTCTCCATGGGGGACACCAAACATATTCCAAACTCCTAAAGAGGACTCAAAAGAGCCTCTAAAACATTCCTAATGGTGGTTCATGTATGGGGGTGGTTTCTATGGGTTCAAAACTAACAAATATGCAAGGGAAAGATGAAATAGAGAAGGTTTAGAGAGAGATACCTATTGGGAGTTGATTTCCAATAAACAACCCAAAGGACACGAATCTGACACGGACACTTCTAGCAAATGGACACCCCTCCTTGCTCTTAGCTCCATAATCCTTGTAGCTTCCTCTCCTTGCAAGAATGAAAAAATTTGGTGGAGAAAAGAGAATATTTGAGAGATGAATCAATGGGATTTGCTCTCAAGATTGGGAAGAACACTAAAATAGGAATGCAGGCTACTTTACAAATGAAAATGAGATGGAACCCTCTCTTGGCTGCCATAAGGGCTAGGTTTGGGCCAATGGAAAATGTCTAATATGCCCCTAATAGATCCCCTTTGGTTAATCTAACTCATGCAAAGGTTTGGGGTCAAAAGGGTCAAGTTTCTAATCTTTAAATGACTAAACTTGTCATGTGAGTTTATTCTAAATGTACTAGCCTAATGAGATGAGTTTGTGGGCCATGCCTATCTAATCGTTGGGTCCCGACTAGAGTCTAAACTATCCGGACAACTAACACAAGTCAAAACTAGACAAAACTCCAACTCGACTAAACAAATCCCCAAAATACAATAATAATAAATAAATATTTACAAAAATATGGGAATATGAAAAATGACAAATTTATCTTCATTTTTGAAAACAAGCAGTTACAAGCGACGTTGGGCTCTGTTGTTTGGCATCCCGGAATCTGGCCACCTGACTCTCCAGATCATTCAGAACCCTCCTTAGAGCATTAGCCCGCTCTTCATAGCCGGCGATGCTCTCAAGGACTGCCACCTGGCATTCAGCAACAGCCTTCACGCGGCTAAAGGCGGCATTCTGGTTCAAGACCCCAGGAAACTTTACTTTCAAGATAGAATAGAAAGCTTTGACAACTTCATGGGCCATCTCGTCGTCTTTGGTGGAGGTCGTCGGGGAGGAAACTTGACGAGGTTCTTCCGCTCCAGGAAGAGATGCCTGACAAGAAATCGAACCTGACAAGAAAATAATATATGTACCAGTAACAAAAAAAGAGAGTGTGAAAGAGTTATAATTTCGTACCTTCGGCATGCTCAGTGCCAACTTGGACTAGGTCATCAGCCTTGGCTTCAAGGAAACTGAGAGCAGGCCCAGGTTGTTCAAGAAGAACAATATCGAGGCCTCGAGCAGCATCAGGCCGTATATCTTCTACGACCCCAGATGGACCGGGAGCAGATTCAGCAACAACCACCTCATGAGGCTGTTCAACCTCTCCTTATGCAGCCGATGTCGACTTACTGACAGAATATGTGAAACCTATAAATTTGAATTTATTAATTTAATTGATGGATTTTGTTTGCTAATTAGTTGGGTCAGTTCATTATTATTATTATTATTTTTTAGTTTAGGAAAATCATATTTTAAAAATTATTCATTGAATTATTTTTATTGTTTGGCTTGACCCGTCCCGAACCCGTCTCGAAACCGTGTCCGAATTCGAGCCAATCTCGGTTTTCGAAACCATCCTTTAAGTATTTTAGGATATATATATATATATATATATATATATATATATATATATATATATATATATATATATATTAATTTTTTTTCCTTTTTATAAAGGAAAGAATTCCATTCCTTTCCTTTCTCAGCACTCTCTCTCTCTCTCTCACCCGAAACCTAACCCCTCCCCTTCCCTTCCGTTCACGGCCGGCGACTCCTCCCCTTTCCTCTTCCGAAACTGCCGCATCTCTCCCTTTCCGGTAACCCCCGATCTCTCTCCCTATATGAACCCTCTCCATCAGCCCTCTCATCCAAACCCATCCCCAAGCCCTAGCCCTAACCCGCGCCCATCCCGACAACCCCGACCGCGCCCCTCGACGACCCCGGCCGTGCCCCCTCGGCGACCTCCGGCGCCGTCAGCCCTGACCCGAGCCGCCCAGGCCAGCGCCCCCTCCGCCCGAGCCCGGCGACCCCCGGCGCGCCCCTCTCGGCCGACCCCCTGCACGCGCCTTCCACCGCCGAGCCTCCCGCACGGCCACCCGCGCTGATCCCGATCCCCGCCGTCCGTGCCCAGCCCTGTCCCGTCGGCGCACCTCGCCGCCGTCCCCGACCCGCTGCCTCAGTGGCCGTGCCCTCTATTCTAGTAGCCGCACCCCGTTCCCAGCGTTATTCCGCATCATTCTTTGTTGTCCGCGTATTCTGGACTCTTTCCGAGTCTGCGAGGATTCATCTTTTCTTCTATTTTTGCATCTGAGAGCTCTAGCCGAGCACCCGAGGTAAAATTCTGTGTCCCTGTGTCCCTCCCGTAGATTTGTCTGTGATGACGCGGTCCCGATCCCGTTTCGAGAATCGGTATTTCGAATTATTGTTGTTTTTGGGTAATACGTAGATTATCGACTACGTCGAGGCGTAGTTTCTATTTGGATTATAATTGTGCTGTGATTATTCCTGGTTTAGAATATTTATTTGTATTGAGGTTTGGTATCGCCACATGATTGGGTTGTCCCAGTTACAGAGGAGGTGCTGTCCAAATTTTCAGAAAAATATTTAAAAAAAGAATATTTTATAAAAGTTTAGTAATTTTGAATAAATCTAATTCCAAATCCCAGTCTTTGCAAAACAATTTCCAAATTGGAGCTTGTTGGCTTTAAATGTGGATTTTGTGGATTTTTGTATCACCGTTAGGCGACGACCGTATCGGTCGGATGAGCCTCGACGAAACGCAAATGCTACAGAACTTCCTGTACGTTGAGGCGTTAGCCAGCAACATGAGTTTTGTATGACCAAGTCTGAGACTTACCCTATTCATACTTTTATAATTTAATTATTTAGAACTTGTTACTGTGTATTTTCGTATTTCTAGTGCAGGGCATTCGTGCCTCCTGAAAGGACGGCTTCCCGGCGTTTAGAGCTCACCAGCAGCTTTTTATTATTTAATTAATTTATGTAATAAGTTGTAAGAGCATAAGCCCAGTTTTCTACTTATTTTCTGTGACCTTGTATCGTGTAGCATAGCTTTTTGGTTATTTTCTGGTCTGTTGGTTTTGTCGTTAGATGCGTAAAATATTAAAAAGAATATTTATTTTGGTATAAAAGATTAATAAGTTTTCTCACATCAAGTAAATGGTAAATTAAAAGTTTGTAAGTTCACATTTTTCTCATTTAAAGAAAAACCTGATTTTATATATATATATATATATATATATATATATATATATATATATATATATATATATATATATATATGTTACTAAAAATACAAAGTTTTGCTAATTAACCTGGAGATTCTATTTTTCCCAATAAATGTTAAATTGGCTTTTACTTTGCTAATTGATATTGATTGTAGCTCGCGAAGAAAAACGTGATCCGGTAGTATATTTGTTAAACAACTTAAAATTGGACTAGGACCTGCTTTTAGAGATTGTAACTAGCACACCTAGAAATGTCTTTCTTATGTTTCTAAGTCAGAGTTCTCAAACTGTAGGGTTTCGAGGACATATCTGATCTCCTTTCAGGTATCAACATCCAAATCCAGTCAATCAAACAAAGGCAAGTACGATTATATTGTCTTGCAATTTAATTAGTAATTGTTATCTTGCATGCTTAAACCATATTGCTACACGGAACTCTCAGAGTTCAAATATTGATTGATATTAATTGTAGGATATTGGGGAAGTAGTGTAGTGCTTATGACCAATACCTTCATATTGCATAATTGTGCGAGTTACCCCTCTTACACATGGGGATAAGCCGTATCGCATCGCTAGGATGCTATTGTACAACCAAGCCGGTCATATACATTACCTATTTAAATCACATTGTTTTCAAATATTGAATTGCTGGAAAAATTTTGGAAAATATTGTTCAAGTATTTCAAACTGTTTAAACTTGCAAATTTCCGTTACTATTTGAATTGTTAGATATATATAATTGTACTTTACTCCTTTCCTGACTGGATCCCCCCCAATAGGTGACATTGATGATGCTGAGCTATTGTTCAATAGCTATTATGATCCCGTGCTGTACCCTGCGGTGCTTCCAGAGTCTCATTTAGAAGACGCTGATCCCGAGGCCGATGAGCCGGCCATTTAGCTAGTTGATTTTTATTTTTCTCTATATTAGAGTTGCAGACTTTTTATTTCAGTATTTCAGTTTTAGTTGTACTTTCAATTATTGAACAAAAGTTTTAAATGTTCGTAATATTAAAGTTGTGACAAATATAATTGTTATTGAGATTACCTGCATATAGAAACAGCTTACTGTCGCCGTCTCACAACGTTGCAGGCTGGGCATGATCCGATTCGACCCAACAATTTGGGATCGGGTCGTGACATGTTTTTAGTGGTGGCCCATGCAGGTCCTGATCAACGACTTAGGAAAATATATCTAGAAACAATTAGAACACTAGAACATTAATTTGTCACAATATAGGACCGAAATATATTATAAATAAATATTTTTGTTTGTTATAGACTGGTAGGCTACCTTGCTTATGTTTTGCATCCGAAACCTTCCAGAGTATGGCCACAGACAAGACCACCACTGCTGGCGATGGGGTGTCATCACCCGATCACACCCCACCTCTCCAAGCAAGTCCGGATCCTATACCTCGGCAGCTGACCGATCGTCCCCATAATGTACTAGCACCCATGGAGTTTACACTCCTACCACTCCGGTGGCAGATCCTATATCTTTCCGGACTGAGCTGCAGTCCCCTGCGGTAATGCCCGCCCCTGCTGCCCCACCAGTGCCCGTGGACCCCACCGACCTCGTAGGCCTGCTACGATGAGTGCTTGAGGCCCAGAGAGCCCAAGCTGAAGCTCATCGCGAACAGACTGCGATTATGAGAGAAGGCATAGAGAATGCCCACAATGTGACTATGGCTGTTCTCGAGAGATAAGAAGCAGCCCAATCAGAACCAAAGCCAGCTAAGGTCGACGATATTGTGAAATTCAAGAAGCTGGGCCCTCGACCCTTCAAGGGAACCAAGGGAATCATCCATGCCGACGAATGGCTCGACAGCATAGAGCGTCTCCTCAGTGTCGCTCGACTTCCAGACGACCTCCAGGTCGAAGCTGTAGAACTCCAACTGCTAGATGTAGCAAGCACCTGGCATCGGAATGAACCCCGACTCCAGGACAGACAGCTTGACTGGAACACCTTCAAGAGGTTGTTCTGTAGGAAGTTCTTCTCAACATGAGAGTTGCGGGAGATGGAAAGACAATTCCAGAATCTGAAGCAAGGGAACATGACGATTGGTGAATATGCGGTAGAGTTTGGTCAACTTAGTCGCTTTGCCAAGAACTTGGTTGTTGACCCCGCAGATCGTGCTAAAAGATTCAGATTTGGACTGAGGTAAGAGATTCGCACCCCTGTGATCGCAGGCGGCGCCAAGACGTACGAGAGGATTCTAATACGAGCTCAGGATATATTGAAGAGTCAGCATGCTCGTTCAAAAAGGGAGTATTCTGGAACAAGTAACTTCCAGAGTAACCAGAAGAGGCCCAACGTTAACAACCACAACAACAACAGGCCTTCTTACCACCACCACCACCACCATTAGGCGAGGACCAATGACAGAGCACCTCAGAAGCAAATCCCTGTCTGCGATTTTTGCAAGAGGCCAGGACATCAGGCGAACATCTGCAGGAAAGACTAGGACATTGCCTAGTTTATGGGTCTGCCACCCACCAAGTGAGGGACTGTCCCACGGCATTCAACCGGACCGGAACAACACAACAGAAGGCTCCTCTACCCACTCAGCAACAACAGTTTGGGCAACACCAACAGAAGGCTGTGCGAGCTTTTGCCCTAACAGTAGACAAGCAAGAGCCAGAGCAGGAATCCACCGCTGATGTCATCACAGGTTCCATTTATGTGCACTCACATCCTGCTTTAGCATTATTTGATTCGGGTGCATCACACAGTTTTATATCATCAAAGTTCATTTCTGCACACCACCTAGTTACGGGGTTTAGCAAGATGATATGTAGAGTTATGACCGGTGGTGAACCCATACCCATCATCGAGACATATAACTATCCTATAACTATCTTAGGCCATAAATTCTTAGTACCCTTACTTGTGATGCCCTTACCCAACTATCATGTAGTCCTAGGGATGGACTGGCTAAGTAAGCAGCATGCGCTGATAGATTGTCACAGAGGATGTGTAGTCTTCAGCCCACCAGGAGAACCGGAGTTTGAAATCTCTCGAACTCCTAAAGATATGGAGAGTGTTATCTACTCCTCTATCACCGAAGAACCGGGCCTCCTCATCCTATCATAGAGGAATTCATGGACGTCTTCCCTGATAGTCTTCTGGGATTGCCCCAGATCGAGATATGGAATTCACCATTGACCTAGTTCCTGGCTCTTTCCCTATTTCTCGAGGATGCTACAGAGTCAACCCTAAGGAGGCCAAGAAGATGAAGGACCAGATTGATGAACTGAAGGCCCAGGGATTTATCAGAGATGGAGCTTCACCATGGGGAGCACCAATTTTGTTCGTACCCAATAAGGATGGAACCGTACGGATATGCATCGACTACCGGGCGCTGAACAACATCACCATCAAGAACAAGTACCCTCTGCCCAGGATCGATGACTTGTTTGATCAACTAAGTGGAGCTAAGGTATTCTTGAAGATAGATCTCCGATCTGGCTACCACCAAATCAAGATCAGGAAGGAGGATATTCCAAAGATGGCGTTCAACACCAAATATGGACAATATAAATTTTTGGTCATGCCGTTTGGATTGACTAATGCCCCTGCAGTATTCATGAACCTCATGAACAAGGTCTTCCATGAATACCTGGATTAATTTGTTGTTGTCTTCATCAATGACATCCTGATCTACTCGAAGACCGAAGAAGAGCATGAAGAGCACCTGAGGAAAGTTCTAGAAACTTTAAGGAGGGAGAATCTGTATGGTAAGCTATCTAAATGCGAATTCTTCTTAGACAAGGTGGATTTTCTAGGCCATGTTGTCACAGGAGAAGGAATTTCGGTGGATCCAAAGAAGATAGCTGCTATTGAGACATGGACTACACCAAGCTCAGTTGTAAAAATTAGAAGCTTTCTGGGCTTTGCTGGCTACTACCGAAAATTTGTGAAGGAATTTGCCAGAATTACTGAGCCGATGATGAAGCTCACCAGGAAGAACGAAGAATTTTTTTGGTTTGAAGCTTGCCAGTCAGCATTTGAGGAGCTGAAGAAGAGACTTACAACAGCGCCTATACTTGCGCTACCCTCAGGTACCGGCAGTTTCTCAATTTATAGTGATGCTTCTGGTAAAGGATTGGGCTGTGTTCTTCAACAACATGAAAAAGTAATTGCTTACGCATCTAGGCAATTATGGACTCATGAGAAGAACTATCCCATGCATGATTTGGAACTTGCAGCAGTTATTTTTGCTTTGAAGCTGTGGAAGCACTACCTCTATGGAGAGAGAGTGGAAATATTTATAGACCACAAAAGTCTTAAATATGTTTTCACTTAGAAGGAGCTGAACATGCGATAGAGACGATGGCTGGAGCTGATGAAGGATTTCGACATCGACCTGCAGTATCATCCGGATAAGGCTAATGTTGTTGCAGATGCACTTAGTCGATACTCGATGGAAATGTTTTTGACCAAGGAGCAGCATTTGCTGGAAGACATAGAGAAGCTTGGATTGGAGATTGTACTGCCTGAAAAGGAAATAAAGAAACTGGGAAGAGAAGCCATTGTACCAGGAGCTGGTTCATCAATGATGCAATTGCAAGTGCGTTCAAGTCTGATGGACAGAGTCAAGGAGACACAATTCTAAGACGAGACGCTTTACAAACTCAGAGATCAAGTGCTGACAGGAACACTTGAAGGATTCTCAATCGCCAGCGATAGAGCACTCAGGCATGGTACGAGGCTTTGCGTACCAACTGGCGAACTGAGGAACGAGTTGATACAAGAAGTACATCAGTCGCAGTATTCCATACATCCAGGAGCTAATAAAATATATCGGAATATGCGTATTGTAGTGTGGTGGTACGGAATGAAGAAGGACGTATCCAGGTATGTGGCTAGATGCTTAATTTGTCAACAAGTGAAAGCTAGCAGACAGAGACCCGCAGGACTATTGCAGTCGTTAGACATTCTGGAGCAGAAATGGGAACACATAACGATGGACTTTGTGTCGGGACTGCCTCGATCCTAAGGGGGAAAGGACGCCATTTGGGTTATTATGGACCGACTGACGAAGTCAGCTCACTTTATCCCCTTCAAGGTTGGTCTATCCACCGAGAAGTTGGCGGCACTATACATGCAGCATATCTACCGGATTCATGGAGTTCCAGTAAGTATTTTATCTGACAGGGATACCAGATTTACCTCTCACTTCTGGAAGAGCTTGTACGACAGTTTGGGAACACAATTGAAGTTCAGCACCGCCTACCATCCCCAGACTGATGGACAATCGGAGAGAACAATCCAGACGCTAGAAGACTTGCTGAGATCTTGCGTCTTAGAATTTGGAGGGTCTTGGGAAGACCACTTGCACTTGGTAGAGTTCTCCTACAACAACAGCTACCAAGCTAGTATCGGTATGACTCCGTTCGAGGCACTCTATAGACGTCGTTGCCGCACTCCACTTGCTTGGGACGACATAGGAGAAAGAGTATTGGACCTAAGATGGTGATCGATACAGCAGAGAAGGTAAAGATGATCAGAGATAAGCTCAGGATTGCTCAGGACAGACAGAAGCATTGGGCTGATAGCAGCCGACGACCGTTTGAGTTCGAAGCAGGTGACAGTATGTTCATGAAGATCTCACCTACCAGAGGAACCATCCGATTCGGCAGGACAGGAAAGCTTAGTCCCAGATACATCGGCCCATTCGAAGTTTTGAGCCGAGTTGGAGAAGTAGCTTACCGATTAGCTCTACAAGCTAGTCTCGAAGGCGTCCATAACGTCTTCCATATTTCACAGCTGAGATGCTACATTCCAGACCCGAGCCACATCTTGGACCATTCGGAGCTGGAAATTGGACCCAGCCTCACAGTACCAGAGAAGCCAGTGTCGATATTAGACAGAGGAGAGAAGAGAACCAGGAATTCGGTGACGCCGATAGTCAGAGTGATGTGGCAGCACAACTCCCCAGGCGAGTCTACCTGGAAGCGAAAAGACGAGATGCGAGAGCAGTATCCATATCTGTTTGAAGCTTAAGGTACCTCCTAACCCTGCCTTTAATTTCGAGGATGAAATTTCCTAAGGAGGAAAGGTTGTGAAACCCATAAATTCGAATTTATTAATTTAACTGTTGAATTTTGTTTGCTAATTAGTTGGGTCAGTTTATTATTATTATTATTATTATTATTATTATTATTATTATTATTATTATTATTATTATTATTATTATTATTATTTGTCAGTTTAGAAAAATCATATTTTAAAAATTATTCATTGAATTATTTTTGTTGTTTGGCTTGACCCGTCCCAAACCCGTCTCGAAACCATGTCCGAATCCGAGCCAATCTCGGTTTTCGAAACCATCCTTTAAGTATTATATATATATATATATATATATATATATATATATATATATATATATATATATATATATATATATATATATATCGGTTTTCGAAACCATCCTTTAAGTATTTTAGGATATATATATATATATATATATATATATATATATATATATATATATATATATATATATATATATATATATATATATATATATATATATATATTTTCCTTTATAAAAAAAAATAATAAAAAAAAAAAATAAAATAAAAAATATATATATATATATATATATATATATATATATATATATATATATATATATATATATATATATATATATATATATATATATATATATATTTATATTTATATTTATATTAATTTTTTCCTTTTTATAAAGGAAAGAATTCCAGTCCTTTTATTTCTCAGCACTCTCTCTCTCTCTCTCTCTCACCCGAAACCTAACCCCTCTCCTTTCCTTCTGTTCATGGCCGCCGACTCCTCCCCTTCCCTCTTCCGAAACCACCGCGTCTCTCCCTTTCCCGTAACCCTCGATCTCTCTCGCTATATGAACCCTCTCCATCATCCCTCTCATCCAAACCCATCCCCAAGCCCTAGCCCTAACACGCGCCCCTCCCGACGACCTCGACCGCGCCCCTCGGCGACCTCCGGCGCCGTCAGCCACGACCCGAGCCGCCCAGGCCAGCGCCCCCTCCGCCCGAGCCCGGCGACCCCCTTCGCCCCCCTCTCGGCAGACCCCCTGCACGCGCCTTCCGTCGCCGTGCCTCCCGCACAGGCTCCCGCGCTGATCCCGATCCCTGTCGTCCGCGCCCAGCCCTGTCCCGTCGGCGCACTTTGCCGCCGTCCCCGACCCGCTGCCCCAGTGGTTGTGTCCTCTGTTCTAGTGGGCGCACCCCGTTCCCAGTGCTGTTTCGCATCATTCTTTGATGTCCGCGTATTTTGGACTCTTTCCGATTCTGCGAGGATTCATCTTTTCTCCTATTTTTGCATCTGATACCTCTAGCCAAGCACCCGAGGTAAAATTCCGTGTCCCTGTGTCCCTTCCGTAGATTAGTTTGTGATGACGCGTTCCCGATCCCGTTTCGGGAATCGGTACTTCGAATTATTGTTGTTTTTGGGTGATACGTAGATTATCGACTACGTCGAGGCGTAGTTTCTATTTGGATTATAATTGTCTTGTGATTATTCCTGGTTTGGAATATTTATTTGTGTTGAGGTTTGGTATCGCCCCATGATTGGGTTGTCCCAGTTACAAAGGAGGTGCTGCCCAAATTTTTAGAAAAATATTTTTAAAAAAAGAATATTTTATAAAAGTTTAGTAATTTTGAATAAATCTAATTCCAAATCCCAGTCTTTGCAAAACAATTTACAAATTAGAGCTTGTTGGCTTTAAATATGGATTTTGTGGATTTTTGTATCACCGTTAGGCGACGACCGTATCGGTCGGATGAGCCTCGACGAAACGCAAACACTACAGGACTTCCTGTACGTTGAGGCGTTAGCCAGCAACATGAGTTTTGTATGACCAAGTCTGAGACTTACCCTATTCATACTTTTATAATTTAATTATTTAGACCTTGTTACTGGGTATTTTCGTATTTCGAGCGCAGGACATTCGTGCCTCCTGAATGGACCGCTTCCGGGCGTTCAGAGCTCACCAACAGCTTTTTATTATTTAATTAATTTATGTAATAAGTTGTAAGGGCATAAGCCCAGTTTTTTATTTATTTTCTATGACCTTGTATCGTGTAGCATAGCTTTTTGGTTATTTTCTGGTCTGTTGGTAATTGTCGTTAGATGCGTAAAATATTAAAAAGAATATTTATTTTGGTATAAAAGATTAATAAGTTTTCTCACATCAAGTAAATGGTAAATTACAAGTTTGTAAGTTAAACAAAAATTCATATTTTTCTCATTTAAAGAAAAACCTGATTTTATATATATATGTTACTAAAAATACAAAGTTTTGCTAATTAACCTGGAGATTCTATTTTCCCCAATAAATGTTAAATTGGCTTTTACTTTGCTAATTGATAATGATTGTAGCTCGCGACGAAAAACGTGATCCGGTAGTATATTTGTTAAACAACTTAAAACTGGACTAGGACCTGTTTTTAGAGATTGTAACTAGCACACCTAGAAATGGCTTTCTTATGTTTCTAAGTCAGAGTTCTCAAACTGTAGGGTTTCGAGGACATATCTGATCTCCTTTCCGGTATCAACATCCAAATTCAGTCAATCAAACAAAGGCAAGTACGGTTATGTTGTCTTGCAATTTAATTAGTAATTGTTATCTTGCATGCTTAAACCACATTGCTACACGGAACTCTCTCCCAGAGTTCAAATATTGATTGATATTGATTGTGGGATATTGGGGGAGTAGTGTAGTGCTTATGACCAATACCTTCATATTGCATAATTGTGCGAGCTTACCCCTCTTACACATGGGGATAAGTCGTATCGCATCGCTAGGATGCTATTGTACAACCCAAGCCGGTCATATACATTACCTATTCAAATAACATTGTTTTCAAATATTGAATTGCTGGAAAATTTTTGGAAAATATTGTTCAAGTATTTCAAACTGTTTAAAATTGCAAATTTTCGTTACTATTTGAATTGTTAGATATATATAATTGTACTTTGCTCCTTTCCTGACTGGATCCCCCCCAATAGGTGACATTGATGATGCTGAGCTATTGTTCAATAGCTATTATGATCCCGTGCTGTACCCTGCGATGCTTCCAGAGTCTCATTTAGAAGACGCTGATCCCGAGGCCGATGAGCCGGCCATTTAGCTAGTTAATTTTTTTTCTCTATATTAGAGTTGCAGACTTTTTATTTCAGTATTTCAGTTTCAGTTGTACTTTCAATTATTGAACAAAATTTTTAAATGTTCATAATATTAAAGTTGTGACAAATATAATTGTTGTTGAGATTACCTGCATATAGAAATAGCTTACTGCCGCCGTCTCACAACGGTGCAGGCTGGGCATGATCCGATTCGACCCCACAATTTGGGATCGGATCGTGACAGAATCCTCCGCACCAGCAACCCCAGAGGAGCCAGGGACAACCTCTATTATTGGTTTCTCCAGCTAAGGACCTCAGGCAAGTGCACTTTTTGATTGCTTTCCGATTCATAGTAGTCTTTTCATTTCATGTCTATACATATATCTTGCTGCTTGTTGACACGCTCGTCACACGGAGTAGTCGGGAGGGAAAATATCTTAGTACACATGTGGACTACCCTGAACTATCCCATGAGTCTATTCTTGAATAATAGCCACTACACACGACACGTGCAGTGTGCCGGATTTACCCCCTAGCCGTTCACATGTCGAAAAGGATATTTCACACCACCTAGATAGATATCTTTTATTAGTTTTTCCTTGTTTACTTCTCTATCGTGCTATGTCATCAGTTATCTTCCAGTTTTTATCTCTCATATGTTATTTTTATGTCTTGTTAATTCTATTGTGTTTTCGTATTGTCGTCGGTTTGTGTACTTGTTCCATTCCTGACTGGAAACCATCATTTTTTAGGTTTAGCCGCAATTACTCTTAGCACTGGGGAAGGCTTGGGTACGCTGAGGACAACCTAAAAATAGAAAGCAATTGTATCTATTTTATTAATTATAAAATCTTGTATTTCCTTTTATTTTAAATGATGTAAATGTTGTAATAAATTTAGAAATGTGAATGAGCAGCAAATGTTGTATTTTGAACATTTATTTCTTGCGGGCTTGACAGCGTTCTACCGCCGACTCTGCGGCGTAGGCTGGCTTGGACACGTCTCGTATCCGGAAAAGCGGGTGCGGGTCGTGACAAGTTTTTGTGGTGGCCCATGCAGGTCAGATTTCGTAAAAGATTGCGAACTCGTGATGGTACGTTAGTCGTACTATTGCGAGCCTACGCCCAGGAAATGCTCATTCACGATTAGGATTAAAATGATTTAGGAGAATAACTATGATAAGGGTCCCTTATTAAATTGACTAATTGGATAGTTAAGATTTTCTGATAGGCCATGCAATTTAGGTACAGAATTGTTGAATTTAGATAGCTTGCTAGATCTCTATAAGATGCACTATTACTTTTGATATGACAATGTTATCCAATGTGGATATACTAATTGCTTGGTATGTTAGACTTGCCTAGAATTAAGGCGTTAATCTTGATAACTTGTTCAGTTTTCTTTGCTCTATCTAGATATAAATTTCGTATCATGAATTAGAATTGCCTATTTAAACTCTATTGTGTTGTAAAGAATTAGTTTGTAATTCTGGTCCTGTTATTCATATATTAATCTTAAGTCAGATTTGATCCAAGGTTTTCCTCAACCAATTGAAATATATATATGAAATAAATGCTAAGATGTTCTTGTTTTCATTATATTCAGTTATTTCCTCCCAATCAATCTTTTACCTTAAGGACTGAGACCTATAGGCAGATGTTACGTTTTTCTATCATAGTCAATTAGTTTGAGTCTCCAGCAGCTCCTTGAAGTCCTTAGAAATATAGTTAGAGTAATTAAATGACTGCGATGAATAGACAGCAATGCACTGTCGCCAATTGTTCGAGAATGGATAGTGTGGGTTCACTGCAGCCAGCAGCGCACTGGCGAGGCACAACCCATAGAAATGAAACCATTTTGAGGATCATAGGTTATAGAACGTTACTAAAACTATGTCGTAGTTGACCTCTTAGATCTTAGATATCCTTGTGTCAATATAAGGTGGAGTACCTGATAGCTTATTACACCTGAATCCCGGAACCAAGGGTTTGTTACAGCCAGAGTATACAGGCGAGACATAATTCTCGGTGAAATAATTTCAGACGTGATTACAAGTTTAGGATACTATAGAGGATAGGGACTGCCCTGTAGGAACCTAAGATCCAAAACCAATACTAGTGTAAGTTCTGTAAGTTGAGTAGCATGTCTCCCAACCTAGCATTTCGTGGTCCTTGTGACCCAGCGACGAGGTAATTGACCGACACTAATAGGTTTACTTAGAAAATAGAACTCATGTGAGCACCCTGAATTTCGGGTTAATTTTTTTTCCTGATTGATTTTAATTTCAATAAATAAATTATTCTATTTATTATTTAAGTATACTTTCCCGTGCCTTTGATATTTGGAGTGTCAGGGATGTTCAACTCTGGAAATCTTCTTCACGAGTTTTGTAATGGACATGATTATCTTTATGATGGTATATAGTGTCCCACTCAAACTTGTTCCCTTATACTCTTTTTGATTCGCACAACTTCGGATCGATTTAGACCATTTGATTATTAATTAATTTTCCCACTCTTTTCTTTGATCATTTTTAGCACGTTATCGTGACTTTTGAATTGGGAGCACAAGACCAGTTATTTTCTTGAAACCAACTCATCATGCATGATCTACTCGAGACGCTCTTCACCCATGACCTTCGTATCCCACTCAGACACGTCATTTTGTGCTCCATTTGCTTCACACAACTTTCCTGACACGTGACCCGATTTTATTTCATCCCACGGTGTCACATTCATTTTCCAACTTGATTTGTGGGTACCCTGTCGACCAAAACCTGTCAATCCCAAATATGAAAATGGCCCACATTGAGCCTACTACCCGCACGACACTTGTGTCCCATTTATTGGTATCACCATGTGCTACTTATTTGCCCATGATCATCAACACCTATTTTTTATTTAATTTTTGCACAATGTCCGGTTTTGATCCAACCCGGCTTGACCGAACCCAGTCCAAACTCCATGTTACTCTCCATCATGACGCTCTCATTTTTTCGTGTCCAAAAATAATATTCAATACCTAGTTTCCTATTCCAAATATTGAGTGTAAATTTCTGTTGATTTTAATCCCTATTGGAATGACCTATTTTTCCACGTTTAAATCCTAGCCATAAGTTCTCTTTCATTCAATCCTCACCATTAATTCCCCTCCATCCCTATAGCAGCCATGTAGCCGGCCCTAACTTCTAGGAATGGCCCTTTTTCTCTCTCTTCCTCCCTCATCAATTATTCTTTCTCTCTCTCCCTTTCTAAATTAATTCCCTCACATAACACTCATCTCTCTCTCCCACTCCCATGCATTTCCAGCAGCAGCAGCCATAGCAACCTGGCCGAGCCCGACCTCCCCTCCTCCTGGCCGAGCTCGGTCGGCCACCACCGCCACCCACCAGCACCTCCTTCTTCTCCACATTTTAGCCATCATCACCAATACCATGGTCACTACCATCATAATCACCACCACCCCCACCACTTCAAATCGGCCACCACCTCCACCGCACAGCCACCGTCCCCCACCGCCATATACCGCACTGTCCCGCCGCGCCTTCGCCGGCCGGGCTAGGTCGCGTAGCCGCGTGCAGCTGTGCGCAACACTGCGACAGCAGCTGCTGTGCACAGCAGTTGGCCGGGAACGGTGCTGGCCACGCGCGCGCAGGCACCGCCACCGTGGCTGGCCCCCACCGTAGTGGGCGAACACCGGTGACCCCCCTGGGTCCGCCGCTCCTTCTCCGGTGCGACGTATAGGCGATTCATGCATTTCGCACGAATTCCCGCCGTGACGCCCGCGAAATCAAGTCCATTTTGGCACCCCGTCGCAGCAACTTCGCGTATGATTTTCGAGAAATCCGACCGTTGGATCGACGATTTCTTTGCTCTGTCACAATCTCGGTATATCCACCTTCACTCCTGTCAATTTTCATCCGTTGATTTTATCGTTTGATACATCAAAACCGGCTGCCAAGTTGACCGTTTAAATTGTATTAATTTTGGACAGTTTTGCGGGGTCAACTTCGTCAGCTTGTACCTCCTCCACCGTAACTCTGTTTGGTGTGCTACTGGTTCCTGTGCGAATCTGGTATAACCCTCTTGCTACCCCTCCAGTTTTGTTTCATTGTGAGCTTGTTTGATTGGTTGAATTCGACGCCAAAGTTGGTCGTCCGAATTCGTAATTTTCAACTTGTAAAATTCCATTTTTGAACACGGGACTCCAGATTTCATTTCTGACACCACCATTAGACTTGTGGCGTCGTTCTGGCATGTTTTCATATAAAATTTGTTAGATTTGGAGGACGTTAGCCCCGACATGTTTTTCGATGCAAAGTGGGTCCCACAGTCCGGGTCAACAGGACTTTTTGACGTCGGCTCATCGGAATCCAATTCCGGATATACCGTTGAGTTCATATCGTCATTTTGGACTCGTTGACATATAATTTGCTAGATTTTGGTGGATATTGGATCCGACACACATTTCGGTGCAAGTCGGATACCAATATCTGGGTCAACGGGTCATTTTGAGATCGGCTCATCGGAATCCAATTCCGGATATACCGTTGAGTTCGTATCGCCATTCTGGGCTCGTTGACATATAGTTTGCTGAGTTTTAAAAACCTTGGCTCCGGCACGTATTTTCGTGCAAACGGGAATCCCAAGTTCTGGTCAACGGACCAAATTGAGATCGGGTCATCGGAATCCAATTCTGGAGATACCATTGGGTTCGTGTAATCATTCTGGTTTCGTGGACATATAATTTTTTATATTTTATAGACTTGTTTTCTTGCACGTATTTCGGTGCATAATGGCTCCGATACGGATACCGTTTTGACCCGAAATTACCTTTTTGCCCTTGTGTCCAAATTGGACCGATGGGTAGGCTATCCTAACTAATTTGACCATTTTGGACACGTTGGCGATGTTTATTTCATCATCCGATAATGTTTGTTGATAATTTCTCTGAGTTTAACCTTTTTATAATTAATTAATAATTAATTCTTATAATGTTCGTATTTCGGGATTAGTACAACGAAACTGAGCTCAGTCAATTCAAGTGATCTCACATCGCTGAAATTGACAAGATGGACACGTGGATCACTATAATAAGATTATCAACTTTACCATTGATCTTCTTATCTCGATTTACGTGTCCTAAGTTTCGACGTACGAATAACGAAGTACACGTTATATCTTTAATAATTAGACTAGAATTGACCATGTTTGACCAGAGTCGACCAGTTGACCCAACGTCAACTGTAAGCCAACACTTGACCTAGTTTGACTAGATTATTGACCGGAGTTGACCTAGAGTTGATTTGACTTAGAAGAACCTAGGAGAATATAGATTGCTTGTAGAGATTTATTTATTACAACGTGAACACCTTGTAACCTGTGTTGCTTTAATAGGACTCTGTGGCTTCAGTTGGACCCCCTATACTTATCAGCTGTTCAGGTTATCAGGCGAGTACATTCTCTGATCATTTTATATCATGTTTAGGATTATATTTCCTGCTTTAGACTATCTTACTTGATGCTGACACGTTGGAACACGGATTGGTACTATATGGATCCCTTCATGAGATATTATCCCTCTCGGGAGCATCAGATACTTTTGTCATGTGTGTTTCACTTACATCACGTATCATATGCTTCTATCATCATGAATCTTCGGGAATCAGCTAGTGACTCAAGTACCCTCATGATCACCGAGCCTTCACGAATCAATTCATGAATCACCCTTTATGGGCAACGTAGTATAATCATGAATCTTAACGTAGCTTGACTGGATCCTTGTGTATTGATTGGGGTACGGGAGAGTATGAATGGTCATATGAATAAATATCCAAAGTAGTGTAGTCATGAATCACTCTTGGTGTAGTCATGAAGCAGTCCTAAGCCATTCACATGTTCGTCTGTACTCTAAATCACTAGTATTGTCTCTCTTTATATATATCATAGATATTTACTTACAGTCTCTCTTTTACATTATGCTATTTCTTCAGATCCTGTATTTTATTCTCTAGCATGATTACATTTCCTTTCCTGCTATGACTTGTTGAGATGTATTGTGCTCGCTCATGTCCTGACCGGACCTGTTGATAAATTTTACAGATAGCCTGGAGGTTGCCTGCTAGCCTAGAGGAGACACATTAGAGGTTGTTTAGTTAGCTATTTTCAGTTGTCTGGAGTTGTATTTATTTTATGGATTACTGTATTTGAGCTTTGAGATATATTTCTGGTTTGTGTATCTTAGACACTTAGGCTTCTATCTGTTGTATCTCTTTTGGATTTCATGTTTTACCTATCTTTTATCTTGCTCTACCTTAGTTGTGATTGAGACTGTATCTGCTATGTCACCCCCATTCGGGGAGTATAAACTGCTTAGCCTTATACTGTTAGATGCATGAGACCTAGGACAGCGTTCTACCGCCGACACTGCGGCGTAGGCTGGACGTTGTTACGTTCTCGCACCCTAACCCTAGGGTGCGGGTCGTGACACATTTTTAGTGGTAGCCCATACAGGTCGAGTTTATGTAGTGGTATTCGAACTAGAGTACCACTACAGCCTGCAGTATGATTAGGATATATTTTGAAGATACTCAATCACAGTTAGGATCCCTTGAGAGATTCCTGGGACGACCCTTGAGAATCTTATTTAACTTCGATTTGAAAACTCTCTTTTCCTTGATTTGATTTATCTTTATTTTCTGTTGATTGAATTTGATTTTGATATATTATTGTTGAATTTGAGTTTGTATTTATTGATTTTGATGGAAGATTGTTGAATTTTGAATCTTGACGTTAGCTGTAGCATCCGAGTTTGTATTTATATGATTTGAAGGATTTTTGTTCATTTTTGAATCTTGGTGTTCGTTGATAAATTTGATTTTTGGGTAATCATTGTGATTTAATTTAATTTTTGTCAAGATGAAATTATATGGGCTAGGTCATCTAAGTTATGGAATCTAGTCTTCTATAGTCACATTAGCCAGCATGGTGAGGACATATAGTCTGACTTGGATATATTTCTCGGGTGTAGGAATTTAAGGTTTTCGCAGCCAAGCTAGCGGCATCGCAAAAATGTTAAATACCATGATTCTAGAGGTATGTGCCTAAGTCGAGGACTCTGTGATTATCGTAGCCTTGCTTACTAGTATGACGAGGATTTAGAGTACCATGATTGTGGATAGACGCATATGATTATCAGATTGAACCTTAAATATTTTTGAACATGTTTTCTCTACTTTTGTTTCAGTCCTTCAAAAAAAAAGGGAAGGAAGAAATTATTATTTGTTTTGTTTTGCTTCTCATTATTTAACTTAGGAGTAGCTTTAGCTATTTTTATGAACCTTGTGCAACTTCTTACTATGAATTTCTTCTTAATACAATGAATCGACGATTTTGCTAGACCTTATCTTGGATTTGATATTATAGCTATGGTTTCAAAATGGTTCTTCCTTTAAACAGATAAGCAGAATAGATCTTATTGTTATTTCTTCTTGCTATTATTGTATTAAATAATGATAATAATAATAAAATCGTCTTGATTACATCAATCACCTACTTTGCAATTTTGGTAGGAATCTAAATGTTGGTCTTGATGTAGAATTTGATTTTTTATATTGGAACATGAGAATATATATATATAGTGGACACAGACTACTTGCCTGACACGTATGCATGCTACACTTGATCTCCCACCTATCTAAATACATATTAATATGTTGTTGATGTTTAAATTGTCAAAATCCCAAAATTTTTGGTTTTCTGCTTTTCCAGTTTAAATTCGTAATTCAATATAAATTTCATGGTAGTAGTTTTGTTTATATCACTGCACATGTATGTTATACGTAGGGTTTCAATTCAAAAAAAAATAGTTGAGTTTTGTGTTTGAATTTGTCAAATCTAAGACTGTGTGCATATTAACCCTTAATATTGGATTTTAAATGTTAGTTCAATTTGTTGTTTTAAATATAATATTTTGAGCTATATACATTGTGGTATGTAGGGATATAAATTTAGGTTTTATATTCTTACATGTTAGGTTGTGATAAACATTGGGTTGGTTGATGTTCAAATTTCTCTAATATCCTAAAACTGAATACATGTTAACATTTTTACATTGATTTCCATGTTTAGTTCACTTTCAGATTTAATATGTAATATTAAACTGTATGCATAGATAAATGTATGGATAGTATGTTAGGGTCTTATTTCCATCATGTTAGGTTGTGTTAGGAGCATTAAGTTGGTTGTGATGTTCAAACCCCTAGATTTTGAAATTGCATTATGTTAATATTGCACTGGTTTAAATGTTAGCTCATTTTCAGATTTTGTGTGTAAATGCTGAACTAAAACTGGAGTTAACCTTTCAATACTAAGCTATAACCCTATACAAGGACACACACACCCTAACTTAGTATACACTGCCATGTAAATCTAACCTTTCCTCTCTATGTTATGTTCATATACCTGTATAGATATATATAGAGCTTAGGCATACATGTTATAATATATATAGATACATAACTAAATCTCTACCTCTTTATATATATATATATATATATATATATATATATATATATATATATATATATATATATATATGTATATGGCTAGCCATGCACGTTATGAGTAAATAGGTTGTGTGTTGTAGATTGTTTAACCAATATGCCATGAGTAATGTAACTGGATAGCTATTGTTTTGAAACCCAAATCCTCCTATACTCTTCATGTATATTTTACATACACCCATGCCTACTATCTAACCATATGAACATGTCCATATATACCCATACACACACGAACCACATAACCTTTACATAATGCTAGCTTTTCCCTCTCTAACACACCCTCTATATATATACATATTGTGATTGGATTTCCATGTAAGTGACTTTCATTCCTTAACTTTTGATTTTGATTTTTCTGAACCCTTTATAGATAATTGGAAGTTACCTTTCTTTAATATTTTTTTATGATGATACCAGTTTTCATGTAGAATGGTAGACTGCCTTACAGTTTTGATGATTGTTATTTCTGTATCTTTTCTAGTTTAGCACCCTAAATTGCTTGTGTGTTTTGATACCCTATGACCGTTTTGGTTTAGCATGACTAGTATACCTAGATGAGACTTTCACTACCACCGTATGCCATGATCCTGTATGCCGTCCTTTTTAATGTCATGATTTGTTTAAGTTCTGGGACTTGATTGTGGGGGTTTGACCTAGAAGGAGTACGAACATTTTAATTTCGAGGACGAAATTTTTATAAGGTGGGTAGGATATGAGCACCCTAAATTTCGGGTTAATTTTTTTTATTTATTTATTTATTTTCTGATTGATTTTAATTTCAATAAATAAATTATTCTATTTATTATTTAAGTGTACTTTCCCGTGCCTTTGATATTTGGAGTGTCAGGGATGTTCAACTCTGGAAATCTTCTTCACGAGTTTTGTAGTGGACAGTGTAGAAGCATGGAATTTCAGAACCAAAAAATCTATGCGTCAGACTACATGCGCCAGAGCTTGGACAACATACTTCACAGCAAAAAGCAACAAATATAGACATTGAAAGAGGACTTTTTATTTAACATATAAAAGTCTATTACATGTCTAAGAAAGACTGTACAAAGGAGAATTTTTACAAAGAAAAGATCCTAAGTCTATAGCCAGCAGCCAACATGCGCCCTCAAGTAGGCGCACCAATCAACATGCGCCCGCAGCCAGGCGCATTCCACCATGCGCCCTCAGCAAGGCGCATCCTTTTCAATAGCTCAGTTATGTGCATCCTTAGTTATGTGCATCCCTTTGGCAGCTCAGTTATGTGCATCCCTTTGGCAGCTCAGTTATGTGCATCCCTTCAGCAGCCCAGTTATGTGCCGCTCTTCCAGCCAGGCTCACCGCCGTCAAAATGCTTCGACTAATGAAGTATTTATTGAGCAGAACGAGGGTGGCAATCAACCCTCTAGCCAAGGAAGGGAAAAGAACCACAAGCCAACCTATGGCCAGGGGAGGCTTCGAAAGAGCCTCCAAAGGCCAAGGAAGACCGCGATCGAAACCGCGGCTAAAGGAGCAGCTTTCAACACAACCAGAATGGGCTACACCCATTTTGAAAGAAGAAAGAGCCACCAAAGCCGCAGTACCGCAATTTCGATCTACGGCTCTTCCTGCACAACGAAGATGAGGCTCGAGCATCCCTATCTTTGGATGCAACAGGCACCTTCCGCCTGCCTCAGAAGCCCTCGACTCCGACTTTTGGATGTAACAGTCACCTTCAAGTGCATCAATGAAGACACTGCGTCGCATCTTCACCCTCGGGAGCATCTCGTCAACAGAATGCATTCGAGTACACAAGTTCATGTCGGAAAGATGTGAGAGAACGAGAAGCAAACCCTCTCTCCATGCCACTATTTATAGGCCGGGCAAATCAAACCCATGCGCCAAGTGGATGGCTCTCCGAATTCCGTGCAATAAATTTGTATTAAATGGATGAACCGGACACTTCGAATTTAGCTAAGTCAAAAACGGTTATTTAAAGCACTTGAAGAACGTAATAGTCACACCAAAAGACGTGTCAAAGCGGAGCGGATGTGCCGGCCAGACCGTGCATCATACAGACGCGCCCCTCAACACCAAGCACATCACAGGGGATGAGCCCCCATGCGTCCTCATACGCCTAATGGAACGCCAACCGACGCGCCTACTCAGCTGTCCATCGAATGTCAAAAACATTAAATGCTGAACTAACAGAGTTGGCAGCACGCCTTCCGAAGTCTGAACAGTTCAGAAGACGAAGCATCGCCAACGTCAGCATCATCATTACTTTCCTCCGACGGCTACTGCCACGTGGCCACCCAACCACTCGCATGCGCCTCTACAGCCATGCGCCCGAACCTGTATGCGCCTCAAAAGTCATGCGTCTCAGACTTTCCTCTGATCCCTAAAGACAGAAGGAAAGTCACCATTAAAGCTCTGCATGCGCCTCAAAAGCCATGCGCCTCAGACTGCTCTCTGATCCCGAAAGACAGGAGTTAAGTCACTTCTGAAGCCTCGTATGCACCTCAAAAGCCATGCTCCCCGAATGGTTCGTGACTCCTAAAGGGTACGAGCCAAAGTCTTCTCATGCGCCCAATCTCAGGCGCATCCTACCAGATCATTCCCTACCAAATCCGAGATCTCCGAGCCATGGGCCGATGACACGTGTCCTTTGACTCGACTCACCCAAGATCTCAGCAACAGAAAGATCTTTTTCTCTGCTATGTGCCGGCTCACAACAGCAACATGAAGAAGTCAACCCCTCGATCAGGGTGCATCGTCCATGCGCCTCCATTAGAAATCAACACGTGGCGCCCTCGCGTACAGGCGCATCCTACATGCGCGCATGAGCAGCCAGCCTGCAAAGCTATAAATAGAGGGATCATTTCCTTCTTTCGGGTACACACATACCGACCTACATAACGAACACACAGAGACTTCACACCACCAGAGAGGCAGATACAGACACTCAACGTCTTCCTCCTCTCAGCAAGCTCCAGCACCCAGAGCAATCCAGACCTTCAGAGAACCGATAATCGTCGTCAGATCGTCAACGGAGTCAACGCATTACCACTCACTCCATCGGCACAAGGGACCCAGATAAACAAAAGTGTACTCCTAGGACTACAACTAAGTCCTATATTGTAACACTGTTCTGTTTGTATTGAAATTTACAATCAAAGAATTTTAATGGCAAACAAGCTGGCGACTCTGCTGGGGACCTCTTTCTCCTCCACCGAGAAAACTGTGTCGTAATCCGACGACGTGAAGGTGGGCTCCTCCCACAAGACGCTGGTCGTACGCCTCAATCAACAGGCGTATGAGGAGTTCATCTCTGAAGGAAGTACGAGTCCTTCGAAGCGGCTGCCGAAGCCGAAGAAGACCCGCCGAGTCTGGGTGCGCAAGGTCGACGCCTCGGGCACCACCACCGAAGGGGATGCGCCAATCCAGCCTTCCCTTCCTGCTGACGCCCTCAGCAACCAAGATGCGCCTGCTGGTACGGCGCATCTCTCAGGGAAACGTGCGGCTAACCACGTTCCCCAGCCATCTCCCTCTCAGGCGAGGAAGATACATCGACGGAGCAGGGGCACAGCCAATGCCCCGCGTATCACCTCTGATGTACCACAGAAGGTCTCTGTCTTTGACAGACTCACTCGCTGTAGTGGCGGGGAGAATTTGGATTCTGAGTACTACGCGCCCTAGCGGTCTGGTACGAAGAAATCCAAGGCAGTACGGGTCATACGCCCCAAACGTGCTACGCCAACAACAAGCCAGAAGCATGCGCTCACAATCATGCGCGCTGCTGATGGTAAGTTGTACAAGGTCGACTCGAGTGCTACGGCGCCGAAAACCAGCCGACCTTCAAAGTCCTTGTCTCACTTGGGCGCATCTACTGCGTGCATAACCAAGTCGAGCAAGGCAAATCCAGTGGTCATGAACTCCCGCGCCTCCTCTGGTTGTGCGTTTGAGTTTCGTTCAAGTCACTCCAAATGCTGTGGTTCCCCCACTACTGATCGGGATGCCTGTTTGGTATTAGATCAGGGGGCGCAGCACTCACTTGACCACCCCGGCACTTGGCCTTGCTATGCGCCTGAAGGGGGTGCGAAGGTGGCACTTTCCTCCAACGATCTGCGCAACGTGATCACTCACAAGCGCCGATTAGGAGAGTCGACTGACAAACATGATGCGCCTCTCACGGGGCATACTTGTGCTGTGGTCACCATCAACTGTTGTTGCAAAGCAGCAGTCCCACCAAGGCAGTCGGTATTCCAGCGGCTGCAATCCTCGACACCCCTCCGACATCGCCTCGGAAAGAAGGTGTCAACAGAAGAAGAACTAATGGTCGCTACATGCAACGTGATCTCCAACTCCTCGTCAGTCCGAAAGGCGACTGGCAGTTCCTCTTCCTTGTCCAAAAGCCAGCCGAGGAAAACCAAGACAGCTGTCTCGTCCTCTGGAGTGTTCGAAGGCACTCGAGGGAGGAAGAAGTTCTTGGAGGAAGCTGGAGGTAGCCAGACCCTGGTCGAGCCTCCTTCCGAAGATGAGTGTGTCAAAGCAACCTGGCGCATCATCAGGGTGTAAACCCATGCGCCTCAGTAAAAAGCTTTGGCGCATCATCAGGAGGTAAACCCATGCGCCTCAGTGAAAGGCTTCGGCGCATCATCGGGGTATGAACCCATGCGCGTCAGCAAGAGGCTTCGGCGCATCATCAGGGTATAAACCCATGCGCGTCCGCAGTTAAACCTCAGTGCATGATAAAGGCCTAAACCTATGCACGTCGACGGGGTAAGACCTCGGCACGGACAGAAGTCCATGCGCGTCGGCAGAAGAGAGTTAGGGCACACCAACTCAGTCGCATGATCCAAGGATCGTCTGAACAAAGAAAGTAGTGGAAGAGACGACACCCACCCGTCACAGCGGATCGAATGTCGGCCGGAGTCACAATAGTGATAGGAGCATCCTCCTCGGCATACTCCACCGGCTCCTTTCCCTTGCCAGCACCGCCGCGAGGAGTCTTGGGAGCCATTCTTTGAGAGAAAAAAAGTTAGGGTTTTTGAAGAAGAACTCTAAAGAAAGCAAAAGCAATGAGAAGAAGAACTCTCTCTCCATCTTTCGCTTATTTATAGGACATGGTCGCACGCGCGAACCGATGATGTATGATCTCAGCCGTCGCCTCGGGTTCTGTGAAAAGATAACCATAAATAAAACCAAAAAAGATCATCATTAATCTTTTTCGATTACCGAGACGTCATCATTTGCATTAACTGAGCGGAGCATGTGCCCCATCACTGATGCGCGGAGTATCTATGCGCCCCGACGGTCATGCGCCTCCACTACCATGCTTCTTATTCAAAGTATTCCAAAACTTATCCAAAAGTTTTGAAAACTTTGAAGGGGGTCTTGTAAAAGTATGGAATTTCAGAACCAGAAAATCTATGCGCCAGACTACATGCGCCAGAGCTTGGACAACATACTTCACAGCAAAAAGCAACAAATATAGACATTGAAAGAGGACTTTTTATTTAACATATAAAAGTCTATTACATGTCTAAGAAAGACTGTACAAAGGAAAATTTCTACAAAGAAAAGATCCTAAGTCTACAGCCAGCAGCCAACATGTGCCCTCAAGTAAGCACAGCAATCAACATGCGCCCGCAGCCAGGCGCATTCTACCATGCGCCCTCAGCAAGGCGCATCCTTTTCAGTAGCTCAGTTATGTGCATCCTTAGTTATGTGCATCCCTTTGGCAGCTCAGTTATGTGCATCCCTTTGGCAGCTCAGTTATGCGCATCCCTTCAGCAGCCCAGTTATGTGCCGCTCTTCCAGCCAGGCTCACCGCCGTCAAAATGCTTCGACTAATGAAGCATTTATTGAGCAGAACGAGGGTGGCAATCAACCCTCTAGCCAAGGAAGGGAAAAGAACCACAAGCCAACCTGTGGCCAGAGGAGGCTTCGAAAGAGCCTCCGAAGGCCAAGAAAGACCGTGATCGAAACCGCGGCTAAAGGAGCAGCTTTCAACACAACCAGAATGGGTTACACCCATTTTGAAGGAAGAAAGAGCCACCAAAGCCGCAGCACCGCAATTCCGATCTACAGCTCTTCCTGCACAACGAAGACGAGGCTCGAGCATTCCTATCTTTGGATGCAACAGGCACCTTCCGCCTGCCTCAGAAGCCCTCGACTCCGACTTTTGGATGTAACAGTCACCTTCAAGTGCATCAACGAAGACACTGCGTCGCATCTTCACCCTCGGGAGCATCTCGTCAACAGAATGCATTCGAGTACACAAGTTCATGTCGGAAAGATGTGAGAGAATGAGAAGCAAACCCTCTCTCCATGCCACTATTTATAGGCCGGGCAAATCAAACCCATGTGCCAAGTGGATGGCTCTCCGAATTTCGTGCAATGAATTTGCATTAAATGGATGAACCGGATGCTTCGAATTCAGCTAAGTCAAAAACGGCTATTTAAAGCACTTGAAGAACGTAATAGTCGCACCAAAAGACGTGTCAAAGCGGAGCGGATGCGCCGGCCAGACCGCGCATCACACAGACGCGCCCCTCAACACCAAGCACATCACAGGGGATGAGCCCCCATGCGTCCTCATATGCCTAGTGGAACGCCAACCGACGTGCCCACTCAGCTGTCCATCGAATGTGAAAAATATTAAATGCTGAACTGACAGAGTTGGCAGCACGCCTCCCGAAGTCTGAACAGTTCAGAAGACGAAGCATCGCCAACGTCAGCATCATCATTACTTTCCTCCGACGGCTACTGCCACGTGGCCACCCAACCACTCGCATGCGCCTCTACAGCCATGCTCCCGAACCTGCATGCGCCTCAAAAGCCATGCATCTCAGACTTTCCACTGATCCCTAAAGACAGAAGGAAAGTCACCATTAAAGCTCTTTATGCGCCTCAAAAGCCATGTGCCTCAGACTGCTTTCTGATCCCGAAAGACAGGAGTTAAGTCACTTCTGAAGCCTCCTATGCGCCTCAAAAGCCATGCGCCCCAAATGGTTCGTGACTCCTAAAGGGTACGAGCCAAAGTCTCCTCATGCGCCCAATCTCAGGCGCATTCTACCAGATCATTCCCCACCAAATCCGAGATCTTCGAGCCATGGGCCGATGACACGTATCCTTTGACTCGACTCACCCAAGATCTCAGCAACAGAAAGCTCTTCTTCTCTGCTACGTGCTGGCTCACAACAGCAACATGAAGAAGTCAACCCCTCGATCAGGGCGCATCGTCTATGCGCCTCCATCAGTAATCAACCCGTGGCACCCCCGCGTACAGGCGCATCCTACATGCGCGCATGAGCAGCCAGCCTGCAAAGCTATAAATAGAGGGATCATTTTCTTCTTCCGGGTACACACATACCGACCTACATAACGAACACACGGAGACTTCGCACCACCAGAGAGGCAGATACAGACACTCAATGACTTCCTCCTCTCAGCAAGCTCCAGCACCCAGAGCAATCCAGACCTTCAGAGAACCGATAACCGTCGTCAGATCGTCAACGGAGTCAATGCATTACCACTCACTCCATCGGCACAAGGGACCCAGATAAACAAAAGTGTACTCCTAGGACTACATCTAAGTCCTATATTGTAACACTGTTCTGTTTGTATTGAAATTTGCAATCAAATAATTTTAATGGCAAACAGACAGGATTACCTTCATGATGGTATATAGTATCCCACTCAAACTTGTTCCCTTGTACTCTTTTTGCTTCGCACAACTTCGGGTCGATTTAGACCATTTGATTATTAATTAATTTTCCTACTCTTTTCCTTGATCATTTTTAGCACCTTACCGTGACTTTTGAATTGGGAGCACAAGACCAGTTATTTTCTTGAAACCAACTCATCATGCATGATCTACTCGAGATGCTCTTCACCCATGACCTTCGTGTCCCACTCAGACACGCCATTTTGTGCTCTATTTGCTTTACACAACTTTTCTGACACGTGACCCAATTTTATTTTATCCCACGGTGTCACATTTATTTTCCAAATTGATTTGTGGGTACCCTGTCGACCAAAACCTGTCAACCCCAAATATGGAAATGGCCCACATTGAGCCTACTACCCGCACGACACTTGTGTCCCATTTATTGGTATCCCCATGTGCTACTTATTTGCCCATGATCATCAACACCTATTTTTTATTCGATTTTTGTACAATGTCCGATTTTGATCCAACCCGGCTTGATCGAACCCAGTCCAAGCTCCATGTTACTCTCCATCATGACGCCCTCATTTTTCTGTGTCCAAAAATAATGTTCAATACCTAGTTTCCTATTCCAAATATTGAGTGTAAATTTCTGTTGATTTAAATCCCTATTGGAATGACCTATTTTTCCACATTTAAATCCTAGCCATAAGTTCCCTCTCATTCAATCCTCACCATTAATTCCCCTCCATTCCTATATCAGCCATGTAGCCGGCCCTAACTTCTAGGAATGGCCCTTTTTCTCTCTCTTTCTCTCTCATCAATTATTCTTTCTCTCTCTCTCTCTTTCTAAATTAATTCCCTCACATAACACTCATCTCTCTCTCCCACTCCCATGCATTTCCAGCAGCAGCAGCCATAGCAACCTGGCCGAGCCCGACCTCCCCTCCTCCTGGCCGAGCTCGGCCGGCCACCACCGCCACCCACCAGCACCTCCTTCCTCCTCCTTCTTCTCCACACTTTAGCTATCATCACCAACACCATGGTCACCACCATCATAATTACCACCACCCCCACCACTTCAAATCGGCCCCCACCTCCACCGCACAGCCGCCGTCCCCTGCCGTCGTGCACCACGCTGCCCCACCGCGTCTTCGCCGGTCGGGCCAGGCCACGCAGCCGTGCGCAGCTGTGCGCAACACTGCGACAGCAGCTGCAGTGTGCAGCAGTTGGCCGGGAACGGTGCTGGCCACGCGAGCCCAGGCCACGCTGCCGTGCGTCGCTGCCGTGGCTGGCTCCCATCGCAGTGGGCGAACACCGGTGACCCCCCTGGGTCTGTCGCTCCTTCTCCGGCACGACGTATAGGCGATTCGTGCATTTCGTACGAATTCCCGCCGTGACGCCCGCGAAATCAAGTCCATTTTGGCGCCCCGTCGTAGCAACTTTGCATGCGATTTTCGAGAAATCCGACCGTTGCATCGGCGATTTCTTCGCTCCTTTACAATCTCAGTATATCCACCTTCACTCCTGTCAATTTTCATCCGTTGATTTTATCGTTTGATACATCAAAACCGGCCGCCAAGTTGACCGTTTAAATTGTATTAATTTTGGACAGTTTTGCGGGGTCAACTTCGTCAGCTTGTACCTCCTCCACCGCAGCTCCATTTGGCATGATACTGATTCCTGTGCGAAGCTGGTATAACCCTCTTGCTACCCCTCTAGTTTTATTTCATTGTGAGCTTGTTTGATTGGTTGAATTCGACGCCAAAGTTGGTCGTCCGAATTCGTAATTTCCAACTTGTAAAATTCCATTTTTGAACACGGGACTCCAGATTTCATTTCTGACACCACCATTAGACTTGTGGCGTCGTTTTGGCATGTTTTCATATAAAATTTGTTAGATTTCGAGGACGTGGACCCCGACACATTTTTCGGTGCAAAGTGGGTCCCATAGTCCGGGTTAACGGGACTTTTTGACGCCGGCTCATCGGAATCCAATTCCGGATATACCGTTGAGTTCGTATCGTCATTCTGGACTCGTTGACATATAATTTGCTAGGTTTTGGTGGACATTGGATCCGGCACGTATTTCGGTGCAAGTCGGATACCAATATCCGGATCAACGGGTCATTTTGAGATCGGCTCATCGGAATCCAATTTCGGATATACCGTTGAGTTTGTATCGCCATTCTGGACTCGTTGACATGTAGTTTGCTGAGTTTTGAGAACCTTGGCTCCGGCACGTATTTCCGTGCAAACCGGAATCCCAAGTTCTGGTCAACGGACCAAATTGAGATCGGGTCATCGGAATCCAATTCTGGAGATACCGTTGGGTTCGTATCGTCATTCTGGTTTCGTGGACATATAATTTGTTATATTTTATAGACTTATTTTCTTGCACGTATTTTGGTGCAAAACGGCTTCGACACGGATACCGTTTTGACCCGAAATTACCTTTTTGTCCTTGTGTCCAAATTGGACCGATGGGTAGGCTATCCTAGCTAATTTGACCATTCTGGACACGTTGGCGTTGTTTATTTCATCATCCGACAATGTTTGTTGATAATTTCTCTGAGTTTAACCTTTTTATAATTAATTAATAATTAATTCTTATAATGTTCGTATTTCGGGATTAGTACAACGAAACTGAGCTCAGTCAATTCCAGTGATCTCACATCGCTGAAATTGACAAGATGGACACGTGGATCACTATAATAAGATTATCAACTTTACCGTTGATCTTCTTATCTCGATTTGCGTGTCGTAAGTTTCGACGTACGAATAACGAAGTACACGTTATATCTTTAATAATTAGACTAGAATTGATCCTGTTTGACCAGAGTTGACCAGTTGATCCAAAGTCAACTGTAAGCCAACACTTGACCTAGTTTGACTAGATTATTGACCGGAGTTGACCTAGAGTTGATTTGACTTAGAAGAACCTAGGAAAATATAGATTGCTTATAGAGATTTATTTATTACAATGTGAACACTTTGTAACCTGTGTTGCTTTAATAGGACTCTGTGGCTTCAGTTGGACCCCCATATACTTATCAGCTGTTCTGGTTATCAGGCGAGTACATTCTCTGATCATTTTATATCATGTTTAGTATTATATTTCCTGCTTTAGACTATCTTACTTGATGCTGATACGTTGGAACACGGATTGGTACTATATGGATCCCTTCATGAGATATTATCCCTCTCGGGAGCATCAGATACTTTTGTCATGTGTGTTTCACTTACATCACGTATCATATGCTTCTATCATCATGAATCTTCGGGAATCAGCTAGTGACTCATGTACCCTCATGATCACCGAGCCTTCACGAATTAATTCATGAATCACCCTTTATGGGCAACGTAGTATAATCATGAATCTTAACGTAGCTTGACTGGATCCTTGTGTATTGATTGGGGTACGGGGGAGTATGAATGGTCATGTGAATAAATATCCAAAGTAGTGTAGTCATGAATCACTCTTAGTGTAGTCATGAAGCAGTCCTAAGCCATTCACATGTTCGTCTGTACTCTAAATCACTAGCACTGTCTCTCTTTATATATATCATAGATATTTACTTACAGTCTCTCTTTTACATTATGCTATTTCTTCAGATCCTGTATTTTATTCTCTAGCATGATTACATTTCCTTTCCTGCTATGACTTGTTGAGATGTATTGTGCTCGCTCCTGTCCTGACCGAACCTGTTGATAAATTTTACAGATAGCCTGGAGGTTGCCTGCTAGCCTAGAGGAGACACATTAGAGGTTGTTTAGTTAGCTATTTTCAGTTGTCTGGAGTTGTATTTATTTTATGGATTACTGTATTTGAGCTTTGAGATGTATTTTTGGGTTGTGTATCTTAGACACTTAGGCTTCTATCTGCTGTATCTCTTTTGGATTTTATGTTTTACCTATCTTTTATCTTGCTCTACCTTAGTTGTGATTGAGACTGTATCTGCTATGTCACCCCCATTCGGGGAGTATAAACTGCTTAGCCTTATACTGTTAGATGCATGAGACCTAGGACAGCGTTCTACTGCCGATACTGCGGCGTAGGCTGGACGTTGTTACGTTCTCGTACCCTAACCCTAGGATACGGGTCGTGACAACTCAGAAGTCCATAACCCATTAATCGACCAAGGCCTTGTGAATAGAAGATAGTAGGATTGACTGTATAAGTAAGAACACCATGTAAGGTTTTTGATTCTCTCAAACTCGAACTACTTGTGTCTCTTTTCAAAAATCTCGCTTATTTATATTGTTGACCCTCTTGACCAAGGCCGCTATTACAGCCTAGTTTTTGCAAGCTTACTCTTTTATCGAGCTTGATTCAAGACATATGTTTATTGGGGACGTCCGCTAACATATTGTCTAATCAGAATCATTGTATTACGGTCTGATCAACCATGATGTATTTGGTTCGCTCTTCATCTAATTATCCTACGTGGATTGAGATATAGATGTCTCTAGGATCTCATCCACGACTGTCTTGACAATTCCTCTTGAATTATACATTCGCCCTTGAATCATGTAATTATGTTCAATACCATCTCTCTTGAACTCCTATTTGTTTTTCGTCTTTCACTAATTGGAAAGATGAACGCTCGTATTTGATAGATAGAGAGTATCCCCATGGCTATGATAGTTGTATATACAAGTACAGCTACCATCGGCCAGCCCTGTGACTGGAACCTTGCCTGGAGTTACTCGTTCCCCTCTCGACCTTCAAGCTATTATTGGGACCTTCTAGCCATCTGAATTTGAGGAACGATCCTTGACTTGACTTATATCCACCGTAGCCCATTACGCTGTGCCTTACTCTTTATTAACAAGAGTCGAGGTACAATATCCGGACTTTGGAATTCTTCTAACCCATTATTCCTAGAACCATGTCTTAGTTTCTAAGGTGGGTAGACAGTAAGCCTTATAAAAATTTTAGGGTATACAAGGATTACCGATTGATTAGAATAATTTTTCCATTAGAATGATAATTAGTTCCCCATGGACTCCTACTTTCCATTGAGATCATTTTGTGTCCCCGATCGTGTCATTAATATTCGGAGCACGAGACTAGCTGTTACCTTCCAACAGATTTCATATGCAAGATCTAGACGAGTCCACCTTCATCTAGGTATATCATGTCCCACTCAAACCCGTCCCCTTGTACTCTATTCTTGTGGTACGACTTTCAGGACAAAAGGACTAGCTATAACCCTTACCACAACACCGGTATACTTTCTGACTCCCACTAGAGCCTCAACCTTGACTCAGTTCACTCAACCCAATATATGGCTGTGATCTACTCGAAGCCTACTACGCCCATGCCACTAGTATGCCACCCAATTGAGACCTCATGTTTTACTTAAACACAAAGTCACCGAAGGCGCATTTTGGACTATAGAACTGAACTATTTGAAATCGGCCCTTGTAACTATTATGTAATCTCCACTGCTCTTGAAACTTCACAGTTGCTCCCGATTATTCTGTCTTATCTTTCTGTCATCCCTACTTCGGAGCGACGAATGGTCATACTATTTAGAGTTTATCAATATATTTCTTAGCTATTGTTGTAAATTTGTGCTTGTTAAATTTTGGATTGCTTGATAGATACGAGAGGATTATATATACCATATGCCTAGATATTTGTTGGTAGGATTGTAGCAACCAGTTAGAAGATTTTAAGATTTTAGTTGAGGAGTAGTGCGACCAAAGGTGGATAGAAGTCCTGGAGGCTATATGACTAGGAGAGGAATACAAACTATTTTTTTGAGGAATTAAAATTTAAGGAGATTGAGGTTCAGGTAGACTTTCCTTTTGAATTTTAAGAAATAGTTATGAGTTAGAATTTCGAGGACGAAATTATTTTTAAGGTGGGTAGATTTGTAGCTCCCCTTCCCAGAATTTATTTTTTTTAAATGTTTCATTAATATTTATTTTATTTAAATGGTGATTTTAGAAATTTTAGAAATGATTATTTAGTTAATTATTATGGTAAATAATTTTTAGCCATGATTCTGATCCGGCTCAATAGACCAAAGCCCACTGGGCTTGGTATTTGGCTACCCCATATCATTTAGGGAACCAGAATTGATTTACTAATAACGTTTCAAGATATGCTTAAACTGATTCCAAAAGTTTGTTGTTAACTTGACTGTACAAGCGAATCAGAAGTAATCTACTAATAATATTTTAAGATATAAATTACTGAGTCTGAAAGTTGCGCTAATGGCCCATTTACATTGTTGTTTGTTCAGATACTTACACATTTCATTAGTAGATTTTTTATTTAATTCAAAGATTTCTAAGGTTTATATTGTCACGTCACTTCAACCTTTTAGGAATTGCGCATAGGCACATAAGTTCATCGTTCCAATATATGTGGCCTAGATTTCTGATGTCCAACAGTTCAAGTTCCATGCCATTTCAGGATTGATGTTCCTGTCCTTGCCTATTAGTGCAGGTATAAGAGCTTACGTTGGCTACCTGAAACTTCAATGCTTAATACTTTGATTGCTGAATTCACTTTATTTTTGTTTTCCTCCTTACCTAAGAAGCTACATCTAATAAATATCATTGGGTGTGTGTACGTAGTGTGTATATGACAAGGAATCAGGCCAGTTATGGCCATGGACTGCCCAAGTCTAGATCTACTTGGTCCAGGCCCGACCAGGCCCAGTCCATACTGGGTGTTCCCAAACCCTTTCCCTTGCGTGACAGAGAACAGTATATATAGTTAATATACAGAGATTGAGAGTTAAGTTTTAACATCAAAACCCTAGCCGCTCTCCTTCTTTTTTTCCCTCCTTCGTCTCGGACGCTCTCTCGGCGTCCAACGAGATCAGTAGTCGAGCGCCGTTCTTGCGGCCAGGGCGACGGATCCGCCTCCCATCCCCGACAAGGTGGGCTTGAGGACTCGAGTAGGCTTCCTCCCTCGCGATCCCGCCGACTGCGACTCCTCGGCACGACATGGGTGTTCGAGTCGACGTTCCGTCGACGTCGACGAACGCTACAGTGGGCTCGACATCGCCCCGTCGTGTTTTCCCGTCGAGCAACAGCCCCCGCCATCGACAGGAGTGCGCCATTGATGCCGTTGAGTTTCTGCTGCCATTTAGGGCAGCTGATGTCGCGTACCTCCCTTCACGCGAGATCGGCGGCCACGTCGAAACAGCCCCGCACACCCCCGCAACCATCCACCGGCACATCGATTCCGGAAGCGGGCCAAGCCGTGAGCGCTGAAGCGTGAATGGGTGTTTAGCAGCAACAGAAGTAGCGGTAATCCTCCTCTCGTTGCTCCCTATAGTAGTAGTAGATAGAAAAATATGGCAGTGCACGTTGGCACCTATGCCATTGTGCATGCAAAGAAAAAGAACTATGTTCTTCTTCTTTATGTTATTATTCACATATAATATTTCTCCTTTAGTAAGAAAAGCCAATCATTACAAATAACCCACGTGGGACCATGACCCCTTTGGTACACTTTGATCCAGAAAGTGTTTGAACTTGTTTTGTATAATTTCATTTAGACCCCTTCACTTTATGGTAATTGTATAACCATACTAACCACAAATAATATAGTTGCTAATGTAACTTAATTAAGATAATTAGAAATATTTTAAGTATAGATATAGATATAATATTAACGTATGATTGATATAATTTTCGTAGAAAGGAATTCCACAAGCAGGTGAATAGTAAATTCAGAATTCTATTTGAAAAGACCTAATGACAACCTATAGGAGATGGAAACTCCATTATTGGTTTAATTTCTAGTTGTTTATTCAGTAAAGGAAACCCTATGAAAGATCTAGAAAAACCCATAAAAACAGTTTAGAAATTATGAAAAATCCTTCCACACGACGTGCGTCCCGCCATTCCGGGCGACGTGGTCGCGAACCGAAGGCATCGAAAGCTGCGTAACGGCTTCATGGTCGGGTGGGCTTATACAGAATTCAAATTGGTCGCGTGTGCGCGACGAATTTGATGCGTATCCGTCGAAATTCACCGTATCGGCCTCTGTGCAAGTTTCCCAATTACTTCGTGCACGCTCGTCAGATCGAGATGAAACTTGCGCCAGCAGGACCATATCATTTTTTTGGTCCTGTATGCCAAGTTTGGTCCGATTCTGAGACAGTTGATAAAATTGCCGTTTCGCGGGCCCCACGGTCCGACTCAACGGGTGATTTTGTGCACGGCCCGCCGGAATTCAACTCTGGACATACGGTTGAGTTCGTATCGGAAAATTGGATTCGTAGATATGTAGTTTGACGACTTTAGAGACCGTTGACTCTGGCATGTATTTCGGTGCAAAGCGGGTCCAACGGCGGACATCGCTTTTGCCCGAAATTATCGTTTTGCCCCTGTGTCCAGAATTGGACTTAAGGACAAGCAATTCTAGCTAATTTGACTATTCTGATAATATTGGTACTATTTATTTCAGCATTTGGAGACTTCTGCATGTGTTGACTGATTGTGGCTCTTTGAGTGGTATAGTATTATTGGTTTCTCCAGCTAAGGACCTCAGGCAAGTGCACTTTCTGATTGCTTTCCGATTCATAGTAGTCTTTTTATTTCATGTCTATACATATATCTTGCTGCTTGTTGACACACTCGTCACACGGAGTAGTCGGAAGGGGAAATATCTTAGTACACATGTGGACTACCCAGAACTATTCCATGAGTCTATTCTTGAATAATAGCCACTGCACACGACATGTACAGTGTGTCGGATTTACCCCCTAGCCGTTCACATGTCGAAAAGGATATTTTACACCACCTAGATAGATGTCTTTTATTAGTTTTTTCTTGTTTACTTCTCTATCGTGCTATGTCATCAGTTATCTTCCAGTTTTTATCTCTCATATGTTATTTTCATGTCTTGTTAATTCTATTGTATTTTTGTATTGTCGTCGGTTTGTGTACTTATTCCATTCCTGACTGGAAACCATCATTTTTCAGGTTTAGCCGCAATTACTCTTAGCACTGGGGAAGGCTTGGGTACGCTGAGGACAACCTAGAAATAGAAAGCAATTGTATCCATTTCATTAATTGTAAAATCTTGTATTTTCTTTTATTTTAAATGATGTAAATGTTGTAATAAATTTAGAAATGTGAATGAGCAGCAAATGTTGTATTTTGAACATTTATTTCTTGCGGGCTTGACAGCGTTCTACCGCCGACTCTGCGGCGTAGGCTGGCTTGGACACGTCTCGTATCCGGAAAAGCGGGTGCGGGTCGTGACAGACAACCTCTTTTTCTCCCCCGATGCCTTGGGCTATCTCTATGCGTGGTTCTTTCTCCTTGTCTATAAGGGAATACACAATGGAGGTCAGCCTCACGAGGAGCACGCAAAATCAAAGTCGAAAAATCTCATCCGAAGAGAGGTGCAAAGATAACGTACCCGCGGGAGGGTGAGCCGATTGGACTTGATTCTTGTCCAACTCTTTCATTATGGGCCAGATTTTAGACATCGCCCCCAAGGAGATATCGAAAGACGGACTGGCTCTCTGGTCGCCACCATAATTCGGGCATTCGCCCTGATCATCCTTTGATTCAGCCTCCTTGACTGGGGAAGGCTGAACGTCGTCTGTCGGTCGAGGACAAGGAGGGACACTGTTGTCACGTCCACTTCCTCATACGAGGAGGCACCTGCCTCAACTGCAACTTCAGGGTCCTGTGCAACGGACAAACACAAGGATGAGAAAGCTTCTAATGGCTTGACCAAAACGGCTATGGAGTCTAGTAAGGGATCTACCTCCCGAATGGTAACGGCCCGCGACGCCGTTCCACTTCTTCCAGTTTGCCGAGAAGACCTTCTCAAGGGAGGTGAGCCAGCACCAACTTCATTGGCTCTTCTTAGGACAACAGTCTTCTTCTTCCTCTTAAAAGTTGGCTCCTGGGCCAATTCAGTTGAAGCTTTCCTCTTCTTAGGAGGATTGGGAAGAGCAGAATCATCTTTCGTGTCCTCCTTTGGAGGCACTGCCGGCTCCCTAAGGATAGCGCTACGGCTGGCTTCACGGTTGGAGCAGCGCCCTCCTTCTTACGGCCCTGCGGCACCTTTTGGGCTCGTTTCGCAGAAGGGGGGCCAAACCGAGTCCCCAATATCAAGCTATCATACCGGGGATGAAAGGTGTTGATCTGAACATAAAACTTGGCGGGAGCGTAAGGGTGGAGGTCAGTCGGGATGTCGTTTATTACGGCACCAGGTTGCAACCCCCTCGTGGAGTAAGATGTAGATCCCCTGACACACTTGAAAGTGTCCTTCTTCCGATCTCCCAAGTCGAACTGTATTCTTCCGGAGACGACCCCGGGGAGCTCAAGGGTTAGCTCTCATTTCATCTGTCGCTGCGCAGCTAAGACAGTGAACGCAGACAAAGGATACTGATGCTCCATCAACGGTGGCCATATCCTCTGATTGTTTAGCCTGACCACTAGTGGGCTTTTCAAGCGTATCGTCTCGCCATCTTCGAACCCCAAACTGTCACCGAACAGGAAGTACGGCTTCTTGAAACGACGTGCCCCTCCGAGCAAGAGCTTCTCGTCGTTAATCATCTGCTTCAGGAAGGTCTTGTCATGTTCAAGAATGGCGATCGTCCGTTCCATAGGCCGGTTATGACTGATATTGGCCAGAACCTTTCTGACCATGTTGGTTATGAGGCTTGTGCCGAAGACTTGGCAAGCAGAACCGAAAGGAATTCTACCAAGTTCCGGGACAAACATGTCAACTGCAAGGACAAAAGAGAAAGTCAGACTCAGGATCTGCAGAAAAGAAAACTAAGTGCTGGAGGAATCCTATGTGCCCAAGGGGTCATGCGTCCAAACAGCATATGGGCACATAAACATACAAACAGCATGTGGGCGCATAACATGCAGCAGCATATGGGTGCATAACATACAGCAACATATGGGCGCATAGCACACCACAGTGTGGGCACATGCTTCTGTGGGCGCATATGAATGCTCACAGAAACATGTTGCCTTGGGCACATGGGCTCAGGCAGAAGAAAGGTCTGAGCGTCGCAAATTAACGCTCAAGAATTTATTTTGAGGCGTAGCCTCACCCAGGATCGGGTCTTGGACTAGCGAGGACGCTGTCGCAGGAGGAGAGTCACTCGGTGCTGCCCTCTTGCCCTTCGCAGATCTCTTGGCGGCCTTGGGAGACATGGTTCGTGCAGAGAAGAGATGAAAAGTCTTTTAAAAGTTTTGAAGGAAAAGAGAGTAATGAATCTTCTCTCTCTTCAAAGGCCTATTTATAGGCATGGGCCAAACACTATACGCCCACTACTCCTATGCGCCCACTACATACTATGCGCCCATTACGACTTATGTGCTCACATGAAGACCCAGTCTCTTGCACATTATGCGACTACCACTTGTTGACGTGGACAACGCATAAAGGATGGACCTCTTCAAATTCTACTTCGATGAATCTGTCAGTTCAGATTTTCGAGAAAGATCTCAACAGCCATCTCTCTGACAGTCTGGCCAAACTCTATGCGCCCAAAGGGAGAGCTATGCTATGCACCTACTGCATCATGAGAAGACGGTCCATGCTTCTTTCAAAGTATTTCGAACTCGTTCAAGTATCAAAAACTTTGAAGGGGGTCTTGTAGAAGCATGAAAATTTTACCAACCTTGACAAATATTCGCCCAAGCCAAGGAGTAATATGCGCCCAAGCCAGGGAGACATGCGCCCAAGCCAAGACAGCCCACATGTGCCAAAGTCACCAGAGCAAGCTATGCGCCCATATTGATGGCATACATCCCCTATGCGCCCACTCTGAACTCCTCCAGAAGGGGGCGCATAGCCCTGTTTCAGGCTATGTGCCCAAGTCAGGACAGCCCCCGCCTCGGTCAAACCCACGATCAATCGTGCATCGAAGCATACGGCCACGTCAGTCTCCACGAGCAGTCGTGCACCGAAGCATGCGTCCACGTCAACCCTACGATCAACCCACGATCACGCAGTCTGCATGAGCCTACACTCTATGCGCCCAAAGCAGGACCATGCGCCCACATGAAAATCAGTGTATTTTCTCATATGGGTGCATAGCATCATTCCAGCATGAAAACGACTATAAAAAGGGGTCTCATACCACTTCAAAAGACAGAACGGAGAGCATTTCAAGAGCCAAATTGCTGTCCTTCTTGCCAGTGAGCCGAGAGTTAGCAATTTTTTTAGGTTTTCTCCCACTTTTGTAGTCGGAGTGTCAACGGAGTAAAGGAGCAACTGCCGCTCGATCTCCATCGTCCCATTCCCAGAATTCTTTTTGCAGTCGGGGATCCTCAGCGCATGATCTCTCAGGCGTACTCGATTTGTGGTGCCTTGCACCAATAAGAAAAGACAGCGTTTCTTCTTCTTTTTTGTGTGTGTCCACAGGCGCTGGGGCGTAGATTGCGTATGATGTGGCTGATTGGAAGATTTGAGCTGTTATGAAAATATTGAGTTAATTATTCAGATCCATCTTTTGTGGGATTTGAATTAATTTAATTCATTCAAATATTTTCATTATTCGTTCCTATCTTCACGTAATCAGTTACGGCCATCCTTAGAGATTAGAGTTTTGGCCCAACTCTATAAATACTCTGTTCGTGTCTTCTTTGAGGATACATAGAAATTAAGAGACGAAGAGAGTTGTGCCGCCGCTGCCATTGGAGTTCATTGGAGTTCAGCAAGTTCGGAAAAGGAGGTGACAGCGAGCATTCCAGAAGTTCTTTTGAACTTGCTAGTTCCTGTGAGCAGATCGTAGTAGGACGAATCTTGTTTTGAGCAACGGTGATCTTCATCACCCAGCAAAGTTGTCTTCATCAACTCCGGTTCTCACAAAGAGATCGAGTCATCAATCTCATATCTCACAAAGAGAACGAGTATTCATCTCCGTGTCTCACTAAGAGATCGGAATTTTCATCTAAGATCTGTTTCGAAAATAACATCAATACCTCTATATCATTGTAGAACATGTTCCTTTGAAAGATTATGGTTATCGAGTATCCAATCAATAGTAAAAACAAATTTAGATGGTCTTAAATTGATCTACAATCGATTTAATCTCAATTTAGTTATCAAAAACTGAAGTTATCTTCTTCTTCTTTTTTTCTGTACTTCAGATGTTCGGAAGCATGCTATCGTGAAAGATGTCCTTTGTAAGTTCACAACATAGTGATCGTCAAGAACCAAAACACCCTCCGAAGTTTTTTTTTTTTTTTTTTTTTTGTTGCGAAAAGGTGCAAAAATGTGACAGTTCATATTGTCTTTTACGTCAGAAAAAAATAACATTTGATATATAGATAGATTTCTTCTTCCCCTACCAAAGTTCTCCACCATTTGGTTGTCCTAACGTCGTTATCTCCTAATTGTGTCTCTATAGAGTACTTTCGTCAATGAGGGCAATCGATCGTTTTCTTCTTCCGTATCAATATGAGACGTACACATAATAGCAATAGTCAAATTACACACATTGTCAATTCATATAAGCTATATATTATATGCTGCTGGAGATTGTAACCCATTATTTTGCTATCGATCGGTTGGTCAAATCAATGAACGTGTCTCGACTCGAGCACGGAATCAAATAAGTTATTTCGTCTTGTACGTACGGTCGAGCGGGTACGACCGGTCCATGGACGTTTCTTATCTCGTGCACGATCGAGAGGATGTCAGTGTTGATAGAGGTGCAATGACAATGATAAAATGCCGTAAGGACGTGCGGCCGTCCCACCCACAATCCCACAACATCAGATGTCTGATGAACGTGGCATAATCTGAATCTGCACGGAAAAAATAAAAAAAAAACGCTTGCCTAGAGATTCAATTGACTGTTTTCTTATCTGTTTGAGAATTCAAAAATCGTGACAATCGAGTTGGTAATTTATAGTCCCACATCAAATATAAAGTGGGATCATGAGCTGTATATAATTAGATTGGTTCGGATTCTATATGAATTTTTTTAGACATGAGTCCAATCCAATATCATACCTCATTGGTCAACTACGATAAGTAACATCAGATACCGTGTTTCCAATCACACCGGACGCCACATTCCTAATAAGCGCGAATTTATACACACACGCATGATCAAGTTCTCAAATAACATCTAGAATCAAACAACTTGTCACTTACAAGGCATGCAAAGGCTCCATTTGATACCTAGTTTTGAAAACCTAGGTTTGTTTAACAGAGTTTTGATAAACAAAACAAATAAAAACTGAGATTTTGGGTTTTGGATTTGATTTTGTAAGCCAAAAAGTGTTAGGGGATATTGTACAATAAAAATTGTGTTCTGAATGTGAAAAATTAAGTTCAATTTTTATTATAGACTACTTCACCTCCAAATCTTATAGTTCAAAAAAGTTCATGGAAATTTAACATTAAAAAAATAAATCAATCAAATTTAGAATTAAGATTTCAATCATATCTAATCTATAATTTAAAATATAACGTAAACTAATTAAATCCATAATTTCAATTCAATTCAATCCAATCTAATTTAATTATATTATTTAAGGATACAACTATTGGCACTCATAAGATGTGCACTCCTCTTCAATTTTCTAACATTCAAATTTCAAATTTGTCCCTGTTTAACACTATTGTCACTTCTAAGATGTCATCAGCTTGCACTCATCTTTCCATGCATACACAAATTAATACCATATTTAATCCATGAGTATATTTGCAATTACAACGTTAGAAAATTAAAAAGGAGTGCAAAATGACATTTTATAAGTGTCAACAACAACACCCTTATTTAAATGCTACCTAAATTAAAATTTAATGATATTTAATTTAATATAATCTTATCATACAAGAAACCTTTTTAGGAAAGAGATGTTACATAAGTAAGAAAAAAAAATGTAGGAATACTTTTGTCAAAGACTATTCATTTGTAGTTTTGTTTTGGTGAACCGAGTTTTTTTGTGCAGTTTTCAAAACTAGTCAAATCGGTTTGAGTATAACCAAAGTATAACCAAAGTCCAACAAAATTAAAATCGATCTTTGATCATGAACCCATTTGGCCGTGGGTTGGTCTGGTGTGTTGGGTTGATACTGCTTAATAGAAAAAAGAAAAAGAAGAAAAACCTTCATAATGTAACTATCTATTCTATCTAAAAATCCAAACTCTCATTTCGCAACTAGCTCTTTCGTTGCATTTCTCAACACCTGTAATTATGACATACCAATATTATATCAAAGATCGAATTAGAGTGGCTCTTGTGGTTACCGAGAAAATGTATAAGATACTGGCTGGATGGCGGAAGATTGTTGGAGTGGATGGGATTCCCAACCTATGTGGAGAAGATCCCGGAGTGCGACGAGCGCCGTTCGATGTCGAAGAAGCTCGGGAAGTAAGCAACGAGGAGTTGCTGCTGCTGCTGCTAACCCGAAGGGGGGTTCTGGACTGGAGCCACCGAGTTCGGGCCGAACTCGGTCCCAGGCCGAGTTCTGGCCGAACTCGGTCTGGCTGTTCCAGAATGTTGCTGGTTGGTTCTGGTTGCCCGACACAGAGTTCGGGCCGAACTCTGTGTCGTCGGGGCTGAGGCGAAAATCTGGATGATTTTTCACCATTGGATCTAATCAAACGGTCCAGGTTTGTTGCAGGATTAGGGAGTTAAGTTGGGATTTCCAAACCCTAATCAATCGTAACACAATTGTAGAACACACAAGAAAAGAGAGAGGAATGAGGCAAGTGTGCCATTACAACTTTGGGAGAGAAGATGGAGGATTGAAGGTCTTTTTCGGAGGAGAATCGGATTCGGGTAATCTCTACTCGTCGTTCTTGTTCTTCGTAGCCTTGTAATCATTGTTCTTGCTTCCAAGTGTTGTGGGGATCCGATTTGGATCGGGAGAAGTTTGTAGAGGGTGTAATTCTTCTATTTCATTAGTGGAGGCTTCTCAGGGTTGGACTCCGATCGTCCCGTGGTTTTTTTCGCAAGGGTTTTCCACGTCAAAAATTCTCTGTGTCTGCGTGGTTGTTTTTGGTGTTTTGGTTTGTGCGTTGTTTGCTCGGTTCTCTCGCAGGTACTCTCTAGTTTGGGAAAAGGTTTCCTCGTTTCTTTCCCAACTAGGTTCTGGAATTCAGAAGGGTGTCAGGAGTTGACAGAAACTAGAGAGGAGAGATGGACGCGAAGCCGGTGCGCATGGTGAACCTGAACGGCACCAACTATCACTATTGGCAGAGCAAGATGAAAGATTTGCTGTTCGTCAAGAAGCTGTATTTGCCCGTATTTGCATCCGAGAAGCCCAGTGATAAATTCGAGGAGAACTGAAAATTCGAGCATATACAGGTGTGTGGATATATCAGGCAGTTCGTTGACGAGAACGTGTACAACCACGTTGCCAATATTGAGCACGCGAAGACGTTATGGGATAAGCTGGAGCCTTTGTACGCGAAGAAGACCGGGGTAAACAAGTTGTTCCTGATCCGAACGATGATGGGTCTGCGGTACAAGGATGGGGCGTCTATTTCGGATCACTTGAGTGAGTTCCAGGGCGTGGTTGACCAGCTATCTTCTATGGGAGTCAAGTTCGACGACGAAGTTCAGGGACTGTGGCTGCTGTGTACTTTGCCAGACTCGTGGGAGACCGTACGAGTATCTATGATCGCTTCTGCTCCAGAGGGCGTGGTCAGTCTGGAGTTTGCCAAGAGCGGGGTGCTGAATGAAGAGATGCGGAGACGTTCTCAGGGCACTTCATCCACATCCCACCACTCAGAGGTATTGGTTTCAGAGAGCCACGGAAGGGACAAAAGCAGGGGTCCAGGTGGTGGCAGAGACAAGAGCAGGGGGAAGTCCAAGGGTCGTTACGAGGACTCAGAGTGTTACCATTGTGGTAAGAAGGGCCACATCAAGCAGAACTATTTCGCTTGGAAGAGAGAGAAGAAGGACGACAAGGGGAAGCAAGAAGAGAACACTACAGCGGCGGCCTCGATACATAGAGGCGATGTGATCGTCGTAGGTGATGAGGTTATCACAAATCTCGCCTGCGGTGACAATTCTTGGCTGGTGGACTCAGGGACTTCAGCACATGTATCTCACAACATGGCATTATTTGCTACTTACACAATAGGCGACTGTGGAGTGTTGAAGATGGGCAATGGAGATGTGTCGAAGGCGGTTGCCGTTGGAGATATACATTTGAGAATGAAGACGGGTGCGGTTCTTGTTCTCAAAGATGTTCGTCATGTCCCTGATATCCGTTTCAACCTGGTGTCGGTTGGAAGGATGGATGACGAGGGATTCTTCAGTCTCTTCGGGAATAGTCAGTGGAAGCTTTCCAGAGGTTCGATAGTGATTGCCAGAGGAAGCAAGAAGTCCGGTCTCTACTATATGGAGGGGAGCGCACAGGGGGCACAGGAGGTGAACGCAGTCAGTGATGCGTCTACCGAGTTGTGGCACAGGCGGCTCGGCCATATCAGCGAGAAGGGGATGAGCTACTTGGTGAACAGGAAGGTGATTCCAGGGCTCAAGTCTACAAAGTTGGAGAAGTGCACGCACTGCTTAGCTGGGAAGCAAAATAGGGTGTCTTTCCAAAGTCACCCAAGTTCAAGGAAGCCGGTGTTGCTCGAGTTGATTCACTCGGATGTTTGCGGTCCTATGAAGGTAAAATCTATTGGTGGTGCTTCTTACTTTGTAACTTTTATTGATGACTGTTCCAGGAAGGTTTGGGTATATGCCTTAAAGACCAAGGATCAGGTGCTGCCTACTTTCAAAGAATTTCAGGCCTCTGTTGAAAGAGAGACGGGCAAGAAGTTATTATGTGTTCGGTCCGACAATGGCGACGAATACATCGGTCTCTTTGATGCTTATTGCAGAGAGCAGGGGATGCGACACCCGAAGACTCCGCCAAAGACACCTCAGCTCAATGGTGTAGCGGAGCGCATGAACAGGACACTGATGGAAAGGGTACGGTGTTTGTTGTCAGAAGCAAACTTGCCGGGCAGTTATTGGGGTGAGGCTCTTCTCACAGCTGCTTATGTTATTAATTTGTCTCCTAGTGCTCCTTTGCAGGGTGATGTGCCTGACAAAGTATGGTACGGCAAAGAGCCGTCATACAATCACCTGTGAGTGTTTGGCTGTAAGGCCTTCGTGCATGTACCGAAGGACGAGAGGACCAAACTTGAGCCGAAGACGAGGCGATGCGTCTTTGTCGGCTACGGTCGGGATGAGTTTGGCTATAGATTCTACGACCCGGTGGGAAGAAAGCTCTACAGAAGCAGGGACGTGGTGTTCGTCGAGGATCAGACCATGACCAACACTCAGGATTCCGAGACGCCTTCTGAGGCTGAGGAATTGCCTGAGTTAGAGTCATTTTGCTTCGAGCAGTTTTCAGAGGACATCGCAGAGGATCCAATTATGGGGGAGCCAGTACATGGAGTTCCTCCCAACCTTGATCATCAGCCTGCTGATGGTGGTCAGGGTGTCCCTCAGGAGGATGAGCATGCCGGAGAGACAGTTCCTGAAGGGGAGAAGGCTGTTGGTATACAGCCAGCACCAGTGGCTCCACTGAGAAGGAGTGACAGAGATCGTCGACCATCTACGAGATACTTACCGGATGAGTATGTGCTATTGACTGACGGAGGAGAGCCCGAAAGTTTTGCAGAGGCTATGGAAGACGAACACAGGCAGGAGTGGATGGAGGCTATGCAGGAGGAGATGAGTTCCTTATACGCCAATTCCACTTATGAGCTGGTGCGGTTGCCAAAGGGCAAGAAGTCTTTGAAGAATCGATGGGTGTTTAGAGTGAAGCAGACGGATGATGCTACTCGCCCTCGATACAAAGCGAGGCTGGTAGTCAAAGGCTACGGTCAGCGGAAAGACGTGGATTATGATGAGATCTTTTCGCCTGTCGTCAAGCATTCGTCTATTCGGGTGGTGCTAGCATTAGCAGCCAGTCTCGACTTGGAGGTCGAGTAGATGGATGTGAAGACGACATTCCTCCATGGTGATCTTGAGAAGAAGTTGTACATGGAGCAGCCAGAGGAATTCTGTGAGAATGGCAAGTCACATTTGGTCTGCCGGTTGAGGAAGAGCTTGTATGGTCTGAAGCAGGCTCCGAGGCAGTGGTACAGGAAGTTCGAGTCATTTATGGGAGAGCATGGTTATGCACGGACGACGTCGGACCATTGTGCATTTGTGAGGTATTTTGCCGAGGATGATTTTATCATTTTATTGTTCTATGTTGATGATATGCTATTAGTGGGTCGGAATGCCACTAGGATAGCGGAGCTGAAGCGCCAACTAGGCGCGGCCTTCTCTATGAAGGATTTGGGCGCAGTGAATACTATTCTTGGGATGGAGATCAGCCGAGAGAGAGAGTCCAAGTTGCTACACTTGTCCCAAAAGAAGTACATTCACCGGGTACTTCAGTATTTCGGTATGGACGGGTCCAAGAAAGTGAGTTGGCCCCTTGTGGCTCACTTTAAGTTCACTGAGGAGTAGTGTCCATCTACCGAGAACGAAAAGGAAGATATGGAGCGGGTTCCATATGCTTCAGCTGTGGGGAGCCTTATGTATGCTATGGTGTGTACGAGGCCAGACATCGCTCATGCAGTTGGCACAGTTAGCAGGTATCTTTCAAATCCTGGAAGGGTACATTGGAGTGCGGTCAAGTGGATTCTACGATAACTTCAGGGCACTGCTGGTTGGAGACTTTCCTTTGGTGGTGACGAACCGAAGCTGGTTGGGTATACCGACGCTGATATGGCTGGAGATGTAGACACGAGGCGATCGACTTTGGGCTACGTGATGATATTTGTGGGAGGAGCGGTGTCGTGGCAGTCGCGGTTGCAGAAGTGTGTTGCCTTGTCAACGACGGAGGCAGAGTACATTGCGGCGACGGAGGCTTGCAAGGAGCTACTGTGGATGAAGAAGCTGCTGCAGGAAATAGGACTGAAGCAAGAGCAGTATACTTTGCTTTGCGACAGTCATAGTGCTATTCACCTTGTGAAGAATCAGACGTTTCATAGCCGGTCCAAACACATCGAGACTCGGTATCATTGGATACGGGATGTGGTTGAGAAGAAGGACGCGGAGCTTGAGAAGGTTCATACAGATGACAACGGAGCTGATATGTTCACAAAGATTCTACCAAGGGGGAAGTTTGAGTACTGCAGGCAGATCGTCGGGATGACGACATCCTCCTCATAGTTGTGAAGGGGGAGATTTGTTGGAGTGGGTGGGGTTTCCAACCTATGTGGAGAAGATCTCGGAGTGCGACGAGCGCCGTTCGATGTCGAGGAAGTAAGAAACGAGGAGTTGCTGCTGCTGCTAACCCGAAGGGAGGTTCTGGACTGGAGCCACCGAGTTCGGGCCGAACTCGGTCCCAGGCCGAGTTCTGGCCGAACTCGGTCTGGCAGTTCCATAATATTGCTAGTTGGTTCTGGTTGTCCGACACAGAGTTCTGGCCGAACTCTGTGTCGTCGGGGCTGAGGCGAAAATCTGGGTGATTTTTCACCATTGGATCTAATCAAACGGTCCAGGTTTGTTGCGGAATTAGGGAGTTAAGTTGGGATTTCCAAACCTAATCAATCGTAACACAATTGTAGAACACACAAGAAAAGAGAGAGGAAGAAGGCAAGTGTGCCATTACAACTTTGGGAGAGAAGACGGAGGATTGAAGGTCTTTTTCGGAGGAGAATCGGATTCGGGTAATCTCTACTCGTCGTTCTTGTTCTTCGTAGCCTTGTAATCATTGTTCTTGCTTCCAAGTGTTGTGGGGATCCGATTTGGATCGGGAGAAGTTTGTAGAGGGTGTAATTCTTCTATTTCATTAGTGGAGGCTTCTCAGGGTTGGACTCCGATCGTCCCGTGGTTTTTTTCGCAAGGGTTTTCCACGTCAAAAATTCTTTGTGTCTGCGTGGTTGTTTTTGGTGTTTTGGTTTGTGCGTTGTTTGCTCGGGTTCTCTCGCAGGTACTCTCTAGTTTGGGAAAAGGTTTCCACGTTTCTTTCCCAACAAAGATTAGTGGATCAAGTCACGGGAGCGTATTATTCCTTTCAGTATTGTCGGGCATCTAAAAAAAAAATTATACCAGATCAAAAGCTTAAGCTTTGACGAAATTTTTTTTCGGAGTTACTGGTGAATTGTCTCGAGCACTATAACCAAAAGATCAAGAGAATGTTCAAGCAACAATCACAATTGAAGAGAGACATGATGAAGACATGTAGAAAAAAGTTTCTTCATCTAGTGAGAAAATACTAGTTTCAAGTCTAGATGGCATTCTAAGAGATGAACTTGGACATTATCAGAACGATATCCCCTCCCTGGCAGCGGGTAGTACTAGTTCATCATTAGAAGCCAAAAAATTTAGCAATTAGATTAGCTCTTCAACTGTGCCATATGAAATACTCTCGATTGCTAATAGACTCGGTCAACCGGATGGAAAATGATACTTATTGGAGGAGAAGGGGAAGATAACTAAAAAACTCTCGGCCTGGATATCATATTCATCCACATTTCAAAATTAGTAAAAGTGTCGCGAAACTCGCGGGCCACAAGGATGACCTTTCGTAAAAGTATCACAAAATTCGTTGAAAATATTCTCACGTGGATAATTTGATGATGCAAATTCAGCAACATAGGTCTTTTCGCGATGCGAGATCCGCAAAGGGGTGGGGGTGTGTGCGTGTGGGGGTGGGGGGGAGGGGGGGGAGCGTCCCAATGGGGGTCTCGCTAGCCTGGCAACGAGCTAGGCAGTGCTCTGTCGGGCTAGATTCCACGAGGTTACTCCATTCCGCAGGACAATGCTATTATGCGGAGTTTATATATTCCATGGGGCAACTCCATTTCAAGGAGCTGATTATGGCAGACTTTTGCGACGTCCGCTTCTGGCCCTCCAGCATTGTCTCTTCTGAAAAATTTCTACGACGTCTGCTTCTGGAAGACTTTTGCGACATTTACTTCTGGCATATTTCTGCAGCATCTGCTTTTGACAGATTTTTGTGGCGTCTATTTCTATCAGACTTCCACGACGTATGCTTATGACATATTTCATGGCTTCTGCTTCTAGTCGATTTATGCGATGTCTGGTTCTGGCATACTGCTAAGTCTTGCTAAGGACATGCACTGAGTGCTTTCTAGTAAGATTGTCATAGAAGATGAGTTTTGCTAATTAAGGGCATGCGCTAAGGGCTTTCTAGCAAGATGCCATGGAAGGTTTGTGTTGCTAAGGACGTGCACTGCGTGATTCCATCAAGATTAATGAACAAAGTGCACAGAGTGCTACCATAGACGACCATGTTAGTTTCCGAAATTTTTTGTGCGCTGCAAAAAAATGACTTTTTGCATACAAAAACAATGACTTTACTGCCATTGATGACCACGTTAGTTCCCGAGTAACTTTGTGTGCCTCCAACGACTTTGTTGTGACTACAGAATAAGAGTGATCAGGTCTAAAAAAAAGAATCTGGTCTAAAAAAAGAATTGTTAGCCTTTTCGTGGTAGAGCTTCATGATGATAACGTGACGTAGCATAATATTCTAGACTATGATAAGAAAGAGATGTATTATCTGATTACAATAAAGTATATGGGTAGTAACCCTCCCAAAGTCACCTAACTACTTCCTCCTAACTCTATCTACCACAGGGGATGACTATGCAAATATATTCAAGGGAGCACAGGAAGTATTTCATTAAGGAGTGTAAGGAGATTGAAAAATGTTAGAAATAATTTTATTTTCTCCTTTTGAAATCTGCAAACAAAATAAACAAAATTAAAAGTTACCGGCCTCCGGGGAAGTCGCGCACGTAGCACTGCCCTAAGAGTTAATCCGGGTCTATGTGCAGACTTTTCCGGATGCTCCTAGTGGTAAAACTCCCGCTCTACCGGTTTTCCGTCGTCGCACACAACTCGGGAAGATTGACCCGAACTTAGCTTTGCCTAGAAAATAAAATAAAGTGAAGAAGAGTGTTTAGGGTAAGGAAGAGAGAAAGAGACATGATTATTTTTTGATCTTTTGTTCATGTCAATTCCCTTTTCAAAGAAAAGAATGCATGGAACATATATAGAGCCATGACCCATCCCTTATAATTAAAAGGTTTTCAATGAGGCATAAAGAGCCATAAAATAGTATTTGAATGGTGTGATGAATATGAATCAATAGGAAGTTAATAAGATTTAACATCCAAATAAAATAAACCATTTATTAGGAATTAATTGTATTTGAAAATTGGTTTTTTTTCATAATAATAACAACAATCCCCCCCCCCCCCCCCCCCCCCCCCCAAAAAAAAAAACCAAGTTTCTAAAAAAAAACAAAACAAAAACAAAGATAACAATATTTAAAAAATAAATAAAATCAAAGTACAAAATTTCTGGACAAGTGAATACTATGCATATATGAGATGGACTACAGCCTTGAATCTCACGTAGTGACCATTGTCTTTGTCTGAAGAAGTGCTTGATGGACTATGCCTTGAATCAGACTTCTTAAACCAGATTCAGAAAATGACACACATAGTACGCTAGAGGTTCTTGGGTCTATCGGGTGGCGCGCTTGAATGGCCATGCGCACTTTTACACATTCATGAGAGTTGTCTAGGATCGCCCTGTCCTATAGTCGCGGCCCTCACGACCTCTCATATAGGTAAGTCCTTAAGGGTTGGTGATAGGAATCAACCCTGCATATCATGCTTGGACTTATTAAGAGTTTAAACTCACCCTATCCATATCACAAAAGGAACACTGTCACCATAGGGATGGGGTATGAATGTACACATGTATAGCCTCCTGGGCTTTTATTTTAAAGAAAATTTAATCTCAGGTCAGTGTTCCATAATAGTCACCTAGTCCAGCTTGTTCCTACCCATTGAACCGGCTTCTTGGGATCTCCAGTCAGACTCGGTTGGGTTGCAACTGCTGGTGACTATACTATGGGCTTAACCCCATCCCCCTCGATGATTTTAGGATTAATTTTCTAGACACTCTTCGTCAAGAGTAAACAGACTCTTCGTCAAGATATCTGTATAGTTCTTTATGACTTATATAGTCAAGAACCATATTTTTGCCTTTTAGGCTCTTTTAATACCTTAAAATGCAGCTGCAAGTACCTGTTCATCTTGGAATTCACAAGATCATGCTTTAGCAATTCTTTAGCATAATTTATAAAAATGATAGGTACAGAAATATGTATATCATGTATATGCATAATAAGATGCTTAACATATTCAATACTTCATGAAGTCATAGTAAGAGTAGAATTTAGGCCTGGATCTATTTGATATATACATAGCAAGATATCTGATCCATTCAGCTTTAGTACAAACTATGTTTAAATATACAATTTCAAATTCTTTGATACTCCTAGCTACAACAGTTTGTCACATGGACCTATCAACTTATGAGTATTGTCACTTTCCGTTTCCAGAATGCGTATTTTTGTACATGTACAACTCATGTATATTTATTTAGTATTTATCATGTATTATCCTGTATTTAAATTTCTATAATTATCTGCTCTTTAATTTTCATGTTAATTAATTCCCTGCAATTTTATTATCTGTATTTTCTTTCTGCTTTTATTCCCTGCTTTAGTCTTATTGGGTTTCGGCTTGGTGGTTCCCTTAAACCCGGCCCACAACTCCCACCTACCACCCCCTTGCTATTTAAAGCTTCCATCTCCTTCTCTCTCCTCATAACTTCTCCTTCACCATTACTTCTTCTTCTTCCTCTCATCACTCTCTCCACCAACCACAGCAGGCAAGTGCAAATCTTGCTTCTTGCTTGGAGAGCCATTTTTATGGTTCATTTCTCTTTCTCTCATGATCCTGAGAGAGTTTAGTGCTTGGCATTTTTGATTTCTGTGGTTTGTTTTCTTTAGATCTAAGTTGTTGTATTTCGGTTATTCATGGGTTTTGATCTTCCGACTTAGCGTGTCTTCTGGCTGGGAACTTCATTTTCTGGCTTGGGACGAAGGCTGAGTCACGCACACGTTCTTACGTGGCTGCGTGTATTTTCAGTCACGCACACGTCTCTACGTGTCTGCGTGAATTTTGAGTCACGTACACGTCTTTACGTGTTGGCGTGTATTTTTAGTCACGCTAACGTTCTCATGAGCGTGCATGTATTTTTAGTCACGCTAACGTTCTCATGAGCGTGCGTGTATTTTTAGTCACGCTAACGTTCTCATGAGCGTGCATGTATTTTTAGTCACGCTAACGTTCTCATGAGCGTGCGTGTATTTTCAGTCACGCTAACGTTCTCATGAGCGTGCGTGTATTTTCAGTCACGCTAACGTTCTCATGAGCGTGCGTGTATTTTCAGTCACGCACACATCCATGAGTGCGTAGATTTCTAGTCACGCACACGTCCTTGAGTGCGTGCGTGAATTTCTTATCATTTTCCACGCTCACTTTGTGCGTGCGTGAATTCCCCTTCACACTCACACTGTGCATGCCAACATGAACCATTTTCACGCTCACCCCAACTAGACTTGTTGGCGTGACTTGTTGGCCTTAGTATAACCTGCTAGACTTGGCGTGACTTTCTAACCTGGGTGTTACTATTTGCTCTATAACTTATTCATTTAATGATGGCATGATAATTCCTCTATTATATCCTTACGCCTTTTTTCATGAACTTGATAAAATCGTGATATGTTAATATTATTAATACAGCTTGTTGTGTGGAATGTGTCATGTGTCTTGATTGATCCATGGATACCCAGTATGACTAGAAGTTAAACCCTGAGAGTTATTGGCTCGACCCCATGTAATACTAATTGACTTTCATGCCTTGTCACCATTGATAATGATTGTGACATTGACTAATAATTGATCATGCGTTCCTGATTGGAACTAAGAGACTGGCTAGTCGTCTTATTGAATTGAATGAATGAGACACGTTCATGTAATGAACTATTGCAATCGATTAGCCGATCCCGAATATTGGCATACAGGCACATGCAGGTTTCAAATTATTTATTTATTTAGTTATTTATTTATCTTACAAAAACAGCATGTGTACTTTATGGTCAAGGCATGATTACTCCGTAGTTAGACTTGATTGTTGCATTACGCTATGCAAGACCTACAACATGGCCGCACGGGTATCGTTGTAGAGTTGCGTATATCGTACCCCGTACAAAAGTACTCATTTGAATGACCATGATCCACGGCATGGGATTTCGCTTAACATAGAGGCTTAAGTTAAATAAAATAATGATGGTATGGAGAGAATGGATTCCCGAGTTCTTACATGGCAGCCCTCTTGGGACTAGTATTGCCCGATAGGCCGGCTGGTTCCCACAGATACTGTAAATCTGTCACACGGGCAGGGAACGGTATCTGCTTATATTATTGTACATGTTATATTAACGGCGGGCGTCCCGCTGGGACTCGTCTAATTACATGATTGGCGCAATTGATTGATTGGATAGACTAGCCTTGCTCGCACATAGTAAGAACTGAGGAATCCCTATTTGCATAATTCCAGGATAACTTGGGACTCACAATAGCAAGCCGTAGTAGTTGATTGGCCGTTCAAGATGATTTGTTTGTGTACTGTACCTACTCTGTTGCCTAATTGAGATGATCAGAATGTCAGGCCATGACGGGCCAACTTCTGTCCTTGTTTGGTTGGGAGGTTGGTTCGAAGTGTCATAATGTTATGTGAATCCTAGTGAAAAGCAGAGATCTATTATTATATCCTTTTACTTACTGGTTTAATCCTTCATATCGTCCTTCCTTGTGGTACTTGCTATTAGAGGTCTAACCTCTCTGGTTTTGCATGACCATATTTAGAGCCGGTCCCCGAGGATCCAGCTTACTTCTACCTCCAAGATGGTCAACACTAGAGGGATGATCGCAGGAGGACTCGAGTGGGTTCCTTACTTCACCACTCGTTTTGTTATTTACTTTATACTTAGCCGTTTGGCACCGACATGTTAGTCGGATTGTCTTGTACTTACTTTTGCATAATTGTAATTAAGTCAGACTGCAGCTGATAACAATTGTGTATACTTTGCTATACCATCTGGCTATGTTTTGTAAAGCCAGATCTCCAGAATATTTTGACAGAGCGTTTGGGATGCCTTACTGCTTTATCTTACATGTTCTCTATTTCTGTTTTCTTGTTCGAATGATTGAGACAATAGATGTGAAGTGACCATAGTAAGACCTTTATGTAGTATGCACCCCCTCGTCTGGTTAGACAGCATTGATCGTATTATACGGTATTCATCTACCCGTAATACGTAGCTGGCTGAGTCATTCCCCCGCTCTCCAGTATTCTGGTTCTGGGGCGTGACAAGGTTTTAGTGGTGGCCCATGCAGGTCTGATTTCAGACTTGTGGGGTGTTTTGATTTATAGGATGTCTCAATCACACGTGTTCCCCCTTGATCTCATGATTCGTTATTCTCAACTCTTGCTTGACATTCCGGTATCCTTTGACTTCATTGATCCTTCATGTCCGGTTGTTTGATTGTTCTCTTGTCCCTTTTCTTAGGGGCACTTCGTCCGCATCGGTCAGAGCTGTACAATAACAAGAGCAACATGGACAACCTGACCAGGTTGGTCAGCAACAAGGGCCAGTCTCACCTCAGGAAGCTACCCAGAAAGAAGTGATAGTGGAAGCAGAAGCTGGATCGCAATATCCGGATGTTCCACCACCACCGACAGTTCCACCTACCCAAGTGGACACACCAGCCCTTCTGGAGATCATGAGAGGAATGATGGCTACTCAACAACATCAGATGTTGGCCCAGCAATGCATGCACACTCAGCTACAAGAGCAGAATATGCTACTCAACCAAGGATTGCAGACGGCATTGGAAAGAGGAGTGAGGACTGATTCAGGAGCATCAGCCAGGTTTTGCAAGTACAACCCCCGCCGTTTCGAGGGCACGGAGGATGCCATCTCAGCAGATGCATGGCTTAAGGATATTGAGGCTATTCTGACAGCAGCTAAGGTACCGGCAGGAGAACGTGTGGATCTAGTGAAGTTGTTACTTCAGGATCTCGCACGTGATTGGTGGGAATCAGAGGAAGAACCAGCAACCCCCGGCGGGCTGTACTTATTGTGGGAAGATGGGACACACTAGAGATGTGTGTCGGACATTGAATGGACTGTGTCTGATATGTGGAAATCCAGATCATCGGGTTACCACATGTCCCATGAATTCGAGGTCAGGAGGACTAGGGCAGCAGTTTTCTGCTCTGCCAGCACCAGGGGCAGGCCAGTATCGAGGACCAGCAGTGGCAGTAAGGTCGTTGGCACAGCGTCCGTTAGTACCGCAGGCTCAGATATTTCGGCAGCAGGGGCCGTCGATGCAGCAACACCAGCATAGACCACCCCAGCATCATCAAGGAAGGGGCCAGCAACAGCTTCAGGTTAGGCCGCAGCATGGAAACCAGCAATGAGGTCGAGGGCAAGCATTCACTTTGTCCTTGGAGGAGGCATTGGCATCGGAAGATGTTGTGGCAGGTAACATTCTCGTCGCCTCATATCCCGCAGTAGCATTGTTTGATTCGGGAGCATCCCATTCATTTATATCTGCACAATTTGCGACACGACTAGGAATGGAGTTCGAGGCATTGCCAGGGAGGTTGAATATACTTATTGGCAATGGGCTCGTAGGAGTTAGTAGAGTTATTTTAGCATGTAGCGTTGTAGTTTGCGGGCATTTCTTACCCGCCCGGTTGATAGAATTTCCTGTCGGAAATTTCGACGTTATCTTAGGCATGGACTGGCTGAAAGACAGTCATGCGACAATAGATTGTCGTAGAGGGAGTATATCTTTTGATATTCCGGGCATGGAGCGGTTCACCTTAGTCAGATCAGGGGCAACTCAACGAGAGCAGGGAGTAATAGCGGCAATGGAAGAAGTTCAGATTCCGAAGGTAGTTGAAGAATTTCTAGACGTGTTTCCTGAAGAACTTCCAGGTCTACCACCAGTTAGAGATATTGAGTTCAGTATAGAGTTGGCACCAGGAACTAAACCGATATCAGATCGAGTTTACAGAATGGCGGATTCAGAGCAGGCCAAGGTATATCAGCATATAGAGGAACTGAAGGAGAAGAAGTTCATCGAAGCTAGCGTGTCACCATGGGCAGCGCCAGTGGTACTTGTGGGAAAGAAGGATGGGTCGTCCAGATTGTGCATTGACTACAGGAAGCTTAACGCGGCAACAGTGAAGAACAAGTACCCATTACCCAGGATCGACGACTTATTTGATCAGTTGAGCAAAGCTAGAGTTTTCTCCAAGATAGATCTTCGTTCAGGGTACCATCATATGAGGGTTCGGAAGGAAGATATTCCCAAGACAACGTTCAGGTCGAAGTATGGACATTATGAATTCTTAGTAATGCCGTTTGGTTTGACAATGCTCCAGCAATATTCATGGATTTGATGAATCGTATCTTTATGCCATACTTAGACCAGTTTGTCGTTGTGTTTCTTGACGACATTCTCGTATACTCTGCTAGTGAAGAGGAGCATGAAGACCACCTCAGGAAAGTGTTACAGGTTCTGAGAGAGAAACAGTTGTATGCCAAGCTCAGCAAGTATGAGTTTTGGTCTGATCATATTTCATTTTTGGGTCACATCATATCAGGAGCTGGAGTAGCAGTAGATCCCAAGAAGATAGAGGCAGTAGAAAGTTGGCCAGTACCCAAGACCGTAGCAAATGTGCGGAGCTTCTTGGGATTGGCAGGATATTACAGAAGGTTTGTGTCAGACTTTGCAAGGCTTTCAGCACCCATGACCCGCTTGACCCGGAAGGATGTACCATTCGTTTGGTCGGCAGAATGTCAGGCATCATTCGAGACTTTGAAGCAGAAGTTGATATCAGCACCTATTCTTACATTGCCAGTTGGACCCGGAGGTTTTACAGTATATTGTGATACGTCAGGTAAAGGACTTGGATGTGTCCTTATGCAGCATGGAAAGGTGATAGCATATGCATCTAGGCAGCTTCGAGACCACGAGAAGAATTACCCAACTCATGATTTGGAGTTGGCGGTAGTAGTATTTGCTTTGAAGCTATGGAGGCATTACTTATATGGTGATCGAGTAGATATGTACACAGAACATAAAAGTCTGAAGTACATCTTTACTCAGAAGGAGCTGAACATGAGGCAGAGAAGATGGTTGGAGTTGATCAAAGATTATGACGTGGAGCTTCAGTATCATCCAGGCAAGACGAATGTAGTAGCAGACGCTCTTAGCAGGAGAGGCGGCGCATTTATGTTGACAATGCAAAGGCATATCTTAGAAGACCTTCAGGAGATGGGTATCGAAGTTATACTTCCTAGTGATATAGGAGTTCTAACAAGTCTGCAAGTTCAATCCAAATTGGTAGGCAGGATCAAGACAGCTCAGGCACAAGACCCAAGGATTCAGAAGCTTAGGGCAGAATGTGAGTCAGGACTCAGGAAGGAGATGAAAATTCATGAAGATGGTACACTTAGGTTTGGATCACGTCTATGTGTGCCTAGTGGAGATATCAGACAGGAGGTTATGGCAGAAGCTCATAGTTCTCAGTATTCTATTCACCCTGGAGGGACCAAGATGTACCAAGATATCAAGCAGCATTTCTGGTGGAACGGGATGAAGAGGGAGATAGCTAGATTTGTTTCCCGTTGCTTAGTATGTCAGCAAGTAAAGGCAGAACAACAGAGGCCAGCCGGGTTATTGCAACCGCTTCCTATTCCGGAATGGAAATGGGAGCATATTACAATGGACTTTGTGACCGGTTTACCGAGATCACCAAGTGGTAAGGACGCTATTTGGGTAATAGTGGACCGACTTACGAAGGTAGCACATTTTCTTCCTTTCAGAGTAGGACAATCTACAAAAAAGTTGGCAGAGTTGTATATGCAACAGATAGTCAGGCAGCATGGGGTCCCTGTCAGTATTGTGTCGGATCGAGATACCCGCTTTATATCACATTTCTGGAAGAGCTTACATCATAGTCTGGGTACCAAGTTAAGATTTAGCACAACCTACCATCCGCAGACGGATGGGCAATCAGAAAGAACGATTCAGACTTTAGAAGATATGTTGCGAGCTTGCACTCTAGATTTTGGAGGGTCTTGGGAGAGTCACATGCACTTAGTCGAGTTCTCATATAACAATAGTTATCAAGCCAGTATCCAGATGGCGCCATTTGAAGCATTATATGGTAAAAAGTGCAGGTCACCGCTTGCATGGGATGATATCGGAGAGAGGAAGATGTTAGGCCCAGAAATGATTATTCAGACGGTTGAAGTGGTTAAGGGAATTAGAGAGCGACTTCGAGTTGCGCAGGACCGACATCGTCATTGGGCGGACCAGCATCGTAGGCCGTTAGAGTTCTCTGTTGGGGACCACGTATTCTTGCGGATCTCACCTACTCGTGGGGTCATTAGATTTGGCGTTCGTGGGAAATTGAGTCCGTGGTACGTGGACCCATTTGTTATCCTTGATCGGATAGGCGATGTTGCTTATCGTTTATTCCTCCCGCCTTCGTTACGAGAGGTGCATGACGTGTTTTATGTATCTCAATTACGTAGGTATGTATCGGACCCAAGCCATGTCCTCGATCATTCGGAGCTGGTTGTTGGTACCAACCTGTCTTACGAGGAACAGCCTGTGTCCATTTTGGACCGAAGAGAGAAGATACTCAAGAACCGAACAATTAGTCTTGTCCGTGTTGCTTGGGGTCATCACTCCTTGGAAGTGTCAACGTAGGAACGTGAGGATGATATCCGATCACGGTATCCACACTTATTTGACTCACAAGGTATATCTTTTTCTGTATACCCTGATTGTCCTGATTCTTCATGCTTATCGCTTTATGGGTAGAACTACTTGATATCGTGGATTGATGGATTTACATATATAGTACTTGCTTTTGATATGGTAAAAATGATTGCTTGCTCACTAGAATTGCTTGTATTAGTTTAGCTCCGATATTTCTACCTGCTTGGATTTGAAATTCCGAGGACGGAATTTTTCTAAGGTGGGTAGAGATGTCACTCCCCGTTCCCAGAATGCGTATTTTTGTACATGTGCAACTCATGTATATTTATTTAGTATTTATCATGTATTATCCTGTATTTAAATTCCTATAATTATCTGCTCTTTAATTTTCATGTTAATTAATTCCCTGCAATTTTATTATCTGCATTTTCTTTCTGCTTTTATTCCCTGCTTTAGTCTTATTGGGTTTCGGCTTGGTGGTTCCCTTAAACCCGGCCCACAACTCCCACCTACCACCCCCTTGCTATTTAAAGCTTCCATCTCCTTCTCTCTCCTCATAACTTCTTCTTCACCATTACTTCTTCTTCTTCCTCTCATCACTCTCTCCACCAACCACAGCAGGCAAGTGCAAATCTTGCTTCTTGCTTGGAGAGCCATTTTTATGGTTCATTTCTCTTCCTCTCATGATCCTGAGAGAGTTTAGTGCTTGGCATTTTTGATTTATGTGGCTTGTTTTCTCTAGATCTAAGTTGTTGTATTTCGGTTATTCATGGGTTTTGATCTCCCGACTTAGCGTGTCTTCTGGCTGGGAACTTCATTTTCTGGCTTGGGACGAAGGCTGAGTCACGCACACGTTCTTACGTGGCTGCGTGTATTTTCAGTCACGCACACGTCTCTACGTGTCTGCATGGATTTTGAGTCACGCACACGTCTTTACGTGTTGGCGTGTATTTTTAGTCACGCTAACGTTCTCATGAGCGTGCGTGTATTTTTAGTCACGCTAACGTTCTCATGAGCGTACGTGTATTTTTAGTCACGCTAACGTTTTCATGAGCGTGCGTGTATTTTTAGTCACGCTAACGTTCTCATGAGCGTGCGTGTATTTTTAGTCACGCTAACGTTCTCATGAGCGTGCGTGTATTTTCAGTCACGCACACATCCATGAGTGCGTGGATTTCTAGTCACGCACACGTCCTTGAGTGCGTGCGTGAATTTCTTATCATTTTCCACGCTCACTTTGTGTGTACGTGAATTCCCCTTCACACTCACACTGTGCATGCCAACATGAACCATTTTCACGCTCACCCCGACTAGACTTGTTGGCGTGACTTGTTGGCCTTAGTATAACCTGCTAGACTTGGCGTGACTTTCTAACCTGGGTGTTACTATTTGCTCTATAACTTATTCATTTAATGATGGCATGATAATTCCTCTATTATATCCTTACGCCTTTTTGTATGAACTTGATAAAATCATGATATGTTAATATTGTTAATACAGCTTGTTGTGTGGAATGTGTCATGTGTCTTGATTGATCCATGGATACCCAGTATGACTAGAAGTTAAACCCTGAGAGTTATAGGCTCGACCCCATGTAATACTAATTGACTTTCATGCCTTGTCACCATTGATAATGATTGTGACATTGACTAATAATTGATCATGCGTTCCTGATTGGAACTAAGAGACTGGCTAGTCGTCTTATTGAATTGAATGAATGAGACACGTTCATGTAATGAACTATTGCAATCGATTAGCCGATCCCGAATATTGGCATACAGGCACATGCAGGTTTCAAATTATTTATTTATTTAGTTATTTATTTATCTTACAAAAACAGCATGTGTACTTTATGGTCAAGGCATGATTACTCCGTGGTTAGACTTGATTGTTGTATTACGCTATGCAAGACCTACAACATGGCCGTACGGGTATCGTTGTAGAGTTGCGTATATCGTACCCCGTACAAAAGTACTCATTTGAATGATCATGAACCACGGCATGGGATTTTGCTTAACATAGAGGCTTAAGTTAAATAAAATAATGATGGCATGGAGAGAATGGATTTCTGAGTTCTTACATGGCAGCCCTCTTGGGACTAGTATTGCCCGACAGGCCGGCTGGTTCCCACAGATACTTTAAATCTGTCACACGGGCAGGGAACGGTATCTGCTTATATTATTGTACATGCTATATTAACGGCGGGCGTCCCGTTGGGACTCGTCTAATTACATGATTGGCACAATTGATTGATTGGATAGACTAGCCTTGCTCGCACATAGTAAGAACTGAGGAATCCCTATTTGCATAATTCCAGGATAACTTGGGACTCACAATAGCAAGCCGTAGTAGTTGATTGGCCGTTCAAGATGATTTGTTTGTGTACTGTACCTACTCTGTTGCCTAACTGAGATGATCAGAATGTCAGGACATGACGGGCCAACTTCTGTCCTTGTTTGGTTGGGAGGTTGGTTCGAAGTGTCGTGATGTTATGTGAATCCTAGTGGAAAGCAGAGATCTATTATTATATCATTTTACTTACTGGTTTAATCCTTCATATCGTCCTTCCTTGTGGTACTTGCTATTAGAGGTCTAACCTCTCTGGTTTTGCATGGCCAGATTTAGAGCCGGTCCCCGAGGATCCAGCTTACTTCTACCTCCAAGATGGTCAACACTAGAGGGATGATCGCAGGAGGACTCGAGTGGGTTCCTTACTTCACCACTCGTTTTGTTATTTACTTTATACTTAGCCGTTTGGCACCGACATGTTAGTCGGATTGTCTTGTACTTTTGCATAATTGTAATTAAGTCAGACTGCAGCTGATAACAATTGTGTATACTTTGCTATACCATCTAGCTATGTTTTGTAAAGCCAGATCTCCAGAACATTTTGACTGAGCGTTTGGGACGCCTTACTGTTTTATCTTACATGTTCTCTATTTCTGTTTCCTTGTTCGAATGATTGAGACAATAGATGTGAAGTGACCATAGTAAGACCTTTATGTAGTATGCACCCCCTCGTCTGGTTAGACAGCATTGATCGTATTATACGGTATTCATCTACCCGTAATACGTAGCTGGCTGAGTCATTCCCCCGCTCTCCAGTATTCTGGTTCTGGGGCGTGACAAGTATCAAAGTAGTTTCACGGATGAATCATTATACTGGATCTTAGTAATTTTGCGTGTCTTTATATCCGAATAAAATGTCATATAATGACTCAGAAAAAACACTTAATAATCTTATGAAACCAATAGTAGTCCATTTCTTTAGAAAATTTTTGGTTTGACTAAGCCAAATATTGGGTTGCCCTTAAATCATATTATGTGTCATCATAATCAAAGTGTGTGATTCCACTAATTACTGTATAAGTCCTAAGATAGTGAGCCAAAACGCATCTGAGTCTATCACCTCTTAAAGTAAGACACGGTAACTTTCAGTCTTGGCTCTAAAGATTTATCTTTACTAGCCATGTTTGCAAAAAATGACAATATAAAGTATTAGAATAATAGTTTAAGAGATTTTGCTAATCAACCTTAAAAAATCTTTAGTTTATCAAGTGTTGATTAATTTGGGTTAGTTGTAGGGGCCGGTTTCCAGCTAGCGGAGGTCCACAGGGCGACGATTAAGTACCGTGTCGCTTAGGACTATTTACGTCCGGTTGACAGAAGGACCCTTTCAGCTTGTACCCAAAATAATCTCAACTTTAAAAACTTAAATTTAAAAGAATTTGCAATTTCACTAACTATTTTCTTGTAACTAAATTGTCTGAATGAATCAAAAAATTGTAACGTTACGAAATATAAGCAAAACAAAGTTTTTCTCAATATTGTGACTGAACAATATTGTAATTTTTTTTCCGACTAGAAAGTCTAATATTATGATAATATAGTCATTTAAGGTTCACACTAACATGCGAAGAATATCACTTTTATACAAGAATATACAGAACCATGTGTATAAACCAAGATAATTGGCTTATAGATTTCAACAATGTATTTCTTTAATAAAAATTAGAAATAAAAACGATCAGAAAATATATATTGTAACTATGAAAATTACCTTTCCAATTGATCGAAGCACTTTTGTACTTTTAGTCTTGATTTCGGCTTAGTAATAGCAATTCAAAAGAATATATCATAATGTATTGAGATAGTTCCATTATTCCTGCTAAACAACCATTAATATCCACGAATTTGGAAAATGTGATTTATACAATATAACATTCAAGCAAAGAACTTTTGTTTTTTTTTTTTTTACGTGCCTCCACCTTAGCATATTTGAGCATTTTCTAGCATGTCACAATCTCTAATATATATTCTAACATGAAGAAATAACTATACAAGAATCATGTATGAAAAAAAAATTCTAACAACTCGGTCTTCAAGAAAATAAATGTTACTAATCTTCAGGTAAGTAAAACTTGTAGTTACTTTGTCTAATTCTTTTAGACAATAAAATTTCAACATAAAGAAGTATTTCTGACTCTTGTATTTCTAACAAACCACAATATTTTGCAAAAAAAAAAGATCAAAATAAAATCAATTAGACCAAATGTATACAAAATATATTGTCACCAATGACAAATATCAGAAAGTATATATCAAAGAAAAAAGATGGTAGAAAATCTCAAATTCTACTACAGACAATATGATGTGAATGTGTTCCATCACTAGTTGAACATATAATTTTGAGTATGATTTAAAATCATTTCTTTAATATAGCAATGATCCAACATTAAAACAACAGCATCCTAGTGAAACATCATCAAAAATCCAAGGTAAGCTACAAGACATGCAAACCAGACATATCGGATCAGAAGTCGAATACTCAAAATAGAATAAAACTTACACAAAAGAATGATAGGGAAACTATAATTGATCTTTCCTCAAATAATGATTGGTAAATATTAAATAAACAAACAAGCACACTCATTTGCATGTATGAGATTGTGTTCATGTTTGATCAAAAGTCTGACTCCTTCAAAGGAATGAGAAAATAAATAAATTGTATATAGAAGGAACAAGAACAATAATGTTAATATGAAGAAATAAAAGGTTGAAAGTTTGAGACCTTTTGATATGGGAAGAGGAGATCTTTGGTTCAAGACAAGGTAACCAGTGAAGCTAGAACACAAGTTATACTTCTTGTATCATTAATTTCAAGTTAAATAAGAAATAAACTGCATCATACAATATACGTCTAAGATGCTAAGTGAAAAAACATTATTATTACAAAACACCCAAGTCACTAGTGTTTATATGTATGGAAAGTAGATCAGTTCATCAAAGAACAGAAATGTAGAAATATAAATAAAACTTTCTCAAAGGAAATATAAGGAGCAAACTCTCATTCTACATGGACATGATATACTTTCATGTCGCACAAAAATTTGGCCCCTTCAACAAAGGAACCAAAAAAAAAATTGATATGGCAAGACCAAGAACAACATAAATTATACATACAAGTGATTTCTTATTAGGAACTTCTAATGAAAGAAAATAAGTACATAAAGAGTTGCAGTTTTCTTATATAAATAATCAATATATATATATATATATATAAAACTAGTCTTAATACAATGTATACATACAAGTCGTAAAAAAAAATCATAGTATTGTTGGCCAATACCGATACAGTTTAGCATGGATGAAGACAGTGCCAAAACTTGAAAGGAATATAATAAATTATTTGAAAAACAATAAGATAATATTTTTTGATAGCTCTTGAGGCTCCTTGGTCCATATTCCTCCACATAGTACCTCTTTAGCGAAAGTCTTTGAGGACTCGGCCATCACAATGACAAAACATAACAATAACTAGGAGAACAAGTATCTTAGCCAAGTTTATTCCTAAGAGGAGTACTGAGAGAGCAAGGGGCAATGAGAAGGAGGTAATGAGTTTTCATATTATATCTTTTTCTTTTCCAATAGGGCAAAATGAATATATATACACCCCCAGACCAACAATTAAATGGGTTTAATGAGAATTAAAATCTAATAAGACCACCAACAGCCAATGACCATTTAATAGGATCAAGTAATAGCTAATAATTTGGTCATTTAGGAGTCACTAAATGAGTTGTTAAAAACGGTCAGAATTGAAGAGCAAAATAAAAGACATTAAAGAGAGGATGTGTAGCCAATAACACTAAGAAAATATTATTATTATTTTTCTAGAGAAAATAATACAATCCCCTCAAAGAACTTAACTATAGTGTATAACTTTAACTCATAGATCAAACCATTACCAATTCCATTCATAAACCTTTTTGGATATCTTAGTAACTCATAAATATCTTGATTCTCTACTACAAATTTGTGCAACACAATCATAGGCAAACTGAATCTTTGGTCAGACACTAATTGAGCCAAGGTCACACCCTTTCTTGTTGGACTTTATTTGGTCATAGGTAGTATAAGAATTTACTATACAGATTGAGCAAGCATGCGATACAAAACAAAGAATATAGTAAGGGCAGAATTTGAAAATCAGTGTTATTTGTGCGTTTGCTGTGACACACATTCCAAAGTCCAAAGTGTATGCCAAATCAATATTGTGTCCATGTCTCTATTCCTATATTGACATATCGTATGTGTATCAAAATAACAAATAATCCACTTTCCAAAACTAAAATGCATGCAATGTGTTAAGTAACGGACACGACATAAACACAGTACTCTAGGATACAGTAAAGCATGCCAATACATACTAGTGTTTCCGTGCCCATGCTTTGTGGATTGGAACAAGTAACACATAGGACATGAAATCTTGTGAACTAAAATAAGAATATTGTCTTGAGAATCATGTATAAACTAATATTAGAAAAATGTAGGACCACAATCTTATATTGTACCTTTAAGACCTTGCAAGTAATATAGTGCCCATATGACCGCAAAATACTAGAGGCATGAAGCAACTAAATTGTAAGACAATATGATTCATAAAGCTCATATCCTTAAGAAGCTTCTTTGAAAGTTTCTTACTATGTTTACGGACAAGACAAAAATTGTGTAGTGGAAAAAATAATCCAATTGTAATCTAGAACTAGAAAATCATGTTTTTGTCAGAAACTTGTATTATGTATCACGTGGTTAGCAAAAGTTGTGAGACCCGTCTCACTGTATCGGTATTTTATACGGATAATGTTTATTTGAGCCGTATTTCGTATTTATCGATTTGCGTGATATTTTAAAAAATTTCTAAGTGTAGGATTTCATGACTTGGTTTAATTTGGATTTGGTTTTATTTGGTTCGGTTCCACTTTGACTTGGTTTGGTTTAGTTTAGTTTGGTTTCTCATGAGATGAGGTGTGTGGTTTAGATTGAGTAGAGAGGAATAAATGGTGGAGATCACTTGAGCTTGTTATATAAGCCACATTTTCTCTCTCCCTCCTTATTCACCCTCATTCATTTCTTTTCCACCAAATCCTAGCCATTGGAGAGAGGCAAGTACACCTTGTCGAATGTTGGACGATTTTAATTTTGTTTGTTCCATTCTCTTCCTTGTTACATTCTAAGCATGTTTAGAACTTGGAGTTTTCTATTTTGATGGCTAGATTGTTGTAGATCTAACCTTGAAGCAAATTCGGTTTTCATGGGTTTTGATATGTTAAACTTGCATGTTCTTGTTGTTTGATGGTTCCATGTTGTAGAAAATTTCGTTCTACCCTATTTTGACCTATGGAAGTCCAAATTTAGACTCCGGATTGAAGTTTGGTGGTGTGGAGAAGCCATGGTATTTTCCGTGGACATCTTCTCTGTGGGAAGTCATTATTTGCATTTTTTGAGCTGCGTACTTGCTTGCATTTTTGAGCCGCATGCATTATTTTGCTTACAATTATTTGTTTGTGGGTCGCATGAATTATTAGCTTGAGCTTGTATTTTGGCCGCATGCAACATTGAGTTGCTTGGCCGCATGAGCTAGCTTGCATGCATTTAACTGTTAGCTCGGCATGCATGCATTTATTTTTGTTGGCCGCATGAAGGAGTTCCTTCCTTGGCCGCATATGAAATTTTTCCTAGCCGCATAAGGCATCATATGCTAGCCTCATAAGGCATTTTGGGCTTGCATGCTTTTGTCATATAGTTGCATGCTCTGCTAGCATGTACTGTTGCAATTGCCGCATAAAGCAAAAATTTGCTTGGCACAAATATCTAGTAGCTAGCAATTATTAACTAGTGTTGCATGCAGGAGAGTAAAGCATGGCCGCATGGAATTCCCATTTTCAGCCGCATGCACTTGCCAAGCAAAGCCGCATGGGTTTGCCTCAATGCATTAGCATTTTGTTGCCAAGCCAGCAAGTTATATAGCTTATATTATATATAACATGTTAAGTGCTTAAGCCTTGCTGTAGTCTTGCATTAATTAAGCTTTGCTTTTTATTGCATTAACTAGAGTTAGCATTATCTTGCAGCTTGCATGGATTTAACATTTTGCTTAAGCACTTTGGCTTTAGCTCTTAGCATTCTTTTGCATGGAAATTAATGGTTAACCGCATGCTGGAGCTTAGTTGGCCGCATGGTCCCTCCTTATAATTAATTCCTTCATCACTTTTGCATGCAAGCTTTGCATGCAAGCTTTTGGCTTTGCCAATCCGCATAGGCTTTGGCAGAATGAGCCGCATATACGTAAAATCATTGCATTTTGGGATCAAAGTTAGCATTTTTGCATTGAGCCGCATAGGCTTCCTTCTCCCACTATCTAATATTTTGGCCACGTGAGCCACTCTTTTACTGGCAGCCATCATTTCATTGTTTGGCTATATGACATTTAATTTGCTAGCCGCATATGGTCAGGTGACTTGCTGGCCGCATAAAATTTTTCCTAGCCGCATGGCCTTGGTTATTCTGGCCACATGGCAGATTGCCATTGTGTGCTGGCCACGTGGGTTTAATGCATTGATTATTGCTGGGTCCCACATGGCCTCTGTACTTGAGTGGCCACGTGCCCTTTTCTTTTGCTTGAGTGGATGCTTGCATTTATTGCGGGTCCCACTCTCTTTGTCTTTTCTGATTACAGGAATATTTCTTACTGGCATTTAATGTTGGCCGCATGGCCCCCTTCAGTTATTTTTTGGCCGCATAAGCTTTGGCTGGCCGCATGGGTGGCCTCCCACTCTCTTTGGTCACATGTATGTTCTCCCACTTTTGTGCCATATGGGGTCCCACTTGATTGTTTAATATTTTATTTATGCGATTTGTGGTCCGAATTTCGTCCCACTCCCAAAATAAAAGTTGTAAATCTTTTTCTTGCCTCCAGGAATATGTTATTTAATTACTTTATGCAAGTTGCTTTCATAGAGTTTCTGACTGCTATTGTGTATTTTTCTATTCTTGGCCTAAATTGTGACGACCCACTTAATAGTTTTTTATTTCTTTAATAATGAATTGCTTGGCACCATAGTGACCCGTTGTGGTGCACTCCAGATTGGTAACAAGATGAATAATAATGACTTGATAGTGGTCCGTCGTGGCGCACTCTTGATAAGTGATAATGATAATGACTTGATAGTGGCCCGTCGTGGCGCACTCTTGATAAGTGATAATGATAATGACATGATAGTGACCTGCCGTGACGCACTCTTGACAAGAAAATCTGACATAATATTTCTCGAAATGCTGTTGCGACAGCTAACCTGACATGACAAGTATGAATGACTGGACACCGTAGATGATTGCGCTTGTACAAATGAACCCGTCTTGCCTTGCATCATGTCTAGGATGGGGACCCATGAGTACCACGGTCAGGGGTACCTACTGTAAATGGCAAAGGCTAATAACTAGAATAATACAGTAGTTCATGAAGAGACTTTCCCAGTTACCTGTTGCCCCTTTGGTCCCGGCCTTATATATATATATATATACATGGGTTTTGTTGCTATCCGTCGAGATGAGCGCACTTCCAGCCCGCTGTCGAGTGTGGTACCTTAGGATACATGTATCTTACTACAGTGTGTCTGCTATATCATGCTATCTTTTCCTTTTCTTTGCTGGGATCACTCAGGTAGCAGCAGACGGATAACTGGACTTGGAATTCTCTTTGCATCTTGCTAGTAACTAGGCCTGTGATAACCCTAGTTAGTTAAAGTATCAAGCCGTACTTATTGCTTGGCCGTAAATGTTGGATGGAGTTCAATCTTGTCTTAATCTTGTACATGATTGTTACATATCCTGATTTCTTATTTTATCTTGCCGATAAATGGTGGAAGAAACCAAGTTTTGTTCAGACGAAGGGTTACAACCCCGATCCTTGTTTGGTTTATGGGTTGTAACCTGGTTATCTGAATAGTCCCATGGTTATCCCATCGTATATCACCCTTCCAGTCTAAGTCTTGTCTAGATCCAGTTCCTAATTGTTCCAGAATAATGGTGGCAATGATTGTCACTCTAATGTATTGTATTCTGTATTGTCACTCTCTCACTGTCACTTAATGATTGTCACCTCTAGAAATAAATGATCAGAGACCAAGTTCTGTTCAGGTGAAGGGTTACAATCCTGGTCCTTGTTTGGTTTAAGGGTTGTAACCTGGCTTCCGGAACAGTACCTTCGTCCTCTCTTCGTACATTGCCTAGCTCTATTTATTTAGCATGTTCTCCAGTTTACCTTATGTCAATTAATGATACTTACTGTCTTTCTATGTTCGGGATAAGTGCATTGGTACTGCACGAATCTCGATCCTCCTTTACTTATTGCTTTCTCTCCCTGTTGATTGCCTATGATTGCTGGTTTTAAGTTCATAGTTCGGCCTCCTTTGTGGTACTTGCTATTTGGGGTCTGACCCCACTGGTTTTGCATGGCCAGGTTCTGATAGAAGAGCCCGAAGGATCTACCACACCATCTACTCGACGGTGACCAGCCGGAGCACCAGAGTGCCTCAGTGGGTTTCTTCTTCATCCTCCCACTGATATGTAAATTCTCCTCTTGTAACGTTTAGCCCCGAGCACGTGTTTAGCTCGTATTTTGGTATTTTCCTTGATATTGTAGCCTACGGGCATAAACATGATATGTGTATTCTAGACTATAGCTAGTCCTTATCATGTACGACTAATACTTTAGCTAGTCATCAGTTCTGTGGTACTGGCTTCATGATCATTCATGTATATATGGTTCGGGACGTCTTACTATTGTATGTATGATGATCGTACTCTTTGCTCTTGTATAATTGCCTGTGATTGAGATACCTAGGATTGTTAAACCATAGGGTTGACTGATGGCTTGTAGAGTAACCCCCATGTCTTGACAGCTTATACGTGATTTCAGAGTATTAACGTACTTTGGGATTGCGTAGCTGGCTATGTCTGCCCCCGCTCTCCGGTGTTCTGGTTCTGGGGCGTGACATGGTTTTATTGGTGGCCCATGCAGGTCTCGATTTTCAGATTTGTGGGGGTTACCATATTTAGATATCTCAATCACGATTATCCTTATTGATCTCCTTCGGATTCTTCTCTATCTCTGATACTTGACTTGATATCTGTTTTGATCATTGATCATTCCTGTTCCCATGATTTGATCTTGTGTCCTTCAAATTTCAAGGGCACTGTTCTTGATCCTTCTGATTATCTTGTTCGTGTTTTGCCAAGGGCAGCTCAGCATTCTTCAGCCAGGCCAGTTATGGAGGATCAGTCTCAGCATGCAAGCAGAGACGTCAGTCCATCCCGATCAGCCAGTCGCTTCTGTCTTCGTATCTTGAGACAAGTGATAAAGTTCATGCCTCTGTTTCAACTACGATGACACGTCCTGGGTAGAGTCATGTCTTGAACTAAGTCATTGGTACCGACTTACCATGAGGATTGACCTTATCCATTTTTGGAGTCAACTTAGGCCAGCGAGGACGTTGGTTTCTACACAACTATCTCAGGAGACATATTGATCCATATGCCTCCAGCGCTTCTTGATCATGATTGTATTTGTTCTTGTGCATTTATTTACCGCTTACGCATTTATTTACATTACTGATTGTTTTATCTTACTTATATGCCATGCTTGATTTATTGAGATTGTTGAGTTTCCTGGAGCTTTTGTTTTGTTATCTTGCTCGACTAGCCTCAGGAAATTCCGAGGACGGAATTTTTCTAAGGTGTGGAAAGTTGTGAGACCCGTCTCACTGTATCGGTATTTTATACAGATACGTGTTTATTTGAGCCGTATTTCGTATTTATTGATTTGCGTGATATTTTAAAATTTTCCTAAGTGTAGGATTTCATGACTTGGTTTAACTTGGATTTGGTTTTATTTGGTTCGGTTCCACTTTGACTTGGTTTGGTTTGGTTTAGTTTGGTTTCTCATGAGATGAGGTATGTGGTTTAGATTGAGTGGAGAGGAATAAATGGTGGAGATCACTTGAGCTTGTTATATAAGCCACTTTTTCTCTCTCCCTCCTCATTCACCCTCATTCATTTCTTTTCCACCAAATCCTAGCCATTGGAGAGAGACAAGTACACCTTGCCGAATGTTGGACGATTTTAATTCCGTTTGTTCCATTCTCTTCCTTGTTACATTCTAAGCATGTTTAGAACTTGGAGTTTTCTATTTTGATGGCTAGATTGTTGAAGATCTAACCTTGAAGCAAATTCGGTTTTCATGGGTTTTGATCTGTTAAACTTGCATGTTCTTGTTGTTTGATGGTTCCACGTTGTAGAGAATTTCGTTCTACCCTATTTTGACCTATAGAAGTCCAAATTTAGACTCCGGATTGAAGTTTGGTGGTGTGGAGAAGCCATGGTATTTTTTGTGGACATCTTCTCTGTGGGAAGTCATTATTTACATTTTTTGAGCTGCATACATGCTTGCATTTTTGAGCCGCATGCATTATTTTGCTTGCAATTATTTGTTTGTGGGTCGCATGAATTATTAGCTTGAGCTTGTATTTTGGCCGCATGCAACATTGAGTTGCTTGGCCGCATGAGCTAGCTTGCATGCATTTAACTGTTAGCTCGGCATGCATGCATTTATTTTTGTTGGCCGCATGAAGGAGTTCCTTCCTTGGCCGCATATGAAAATTTTCCTAGCCGCATAAGGCATCATATGCTAGCCGCATAAGGCATTTTGGGCTTGCATGCTTTTGTCATATAGTTGCATGCTCTGCTGGCATGTACTGTTGCAATTGCCGCATAAAGCAAAAATTTGCTTGGCACAAATATCTAGTAGCTAGCAATTATTAACTAGTGTTGCATGCAGGAGAGTAAAGCCTGGCCGCATGGAATTCCCATTTTCAACCGCATGCACTTGCCAAGCAAAGCCGCATGGGTTTGCCTCAATGCATTAGCATTTTGTTGCCAAGCCAGCAAGTTATATAGCTTATATTATATATAACATGTTAAGTGCTTAAGCCTTGCTGTAGTCTTGCATTAATTAAGCTTTGCTTTGAATTGCATTAATTAGAGTTAGCATTAGCTTGCAGCTTGCATGGCTTTAACATTTTGCTTAAGCACTTTGGCTTTAGCTCTTAGCATTCTTTTGTATGGAAATTAATGGTTAACCGCATGCTAGAGCTTATTTGGCCGCATGGTCCCTCGTTATAATTAATTCCTTCATCACTTTTGTATGTAAGCTTTGCATACAAGCTTTTGGCTTTGCCAATCCGCATAGGCTTTGGCAGAATGAGCCGCATATACGTGAAATCATTGCATTTTGGGATCAAAGTTAGAATTTTTGCATTGAGCCGCATAGGCTCCCTTCTTCCACTATCTAATATTTTGGCCACATGAGCCAATCTTTTACTGGCAGCCATCATTTCATTGTTTGGCCATATGACATTTAATTTGCTAGCCACATATGGTCAGGTGACTTGCTGGCCGCATGAAATTTTTTCTGGCCGCATGGCCTTGGTTATCCCGGCCACATGGCAGATTGCTATTGTGTGCTGACCACGTGGGTTTAATGCATTGATTATTGCTGGATCCCACATGGCCTCTGTACTTGAGTGGCCACGTGCCCTTTTTTTTTGCTTAAGTGGATGCTTGCATTTATTGCGAGTCCCACTCTCTTTGTCTTTTCTTATTACATGAATATTTCTTGCTGGCATTTAATGTTGGCCGCATGGCCCCCTTCAGTTATTTTCTGGCCGCATGGGTGGCCTCCCACTCTCTTTGGCCGCATGTATGTTCTCCCACTTTTGGGCCGTATGGGGTCCCACTTGATTGTTTAATATTTTATTTGCGCAATTTGTGGTCCGAATTTCGTCCCACTCCCAACATGAAAGTTGTAAATCTTTTTCTTGCCTCTAGGAATATGTTATTTAATTACTTTATGCAAGTTGCTTTCATGGAGTTTCTGACTGCTATTGTGTATTTTACTATTCTTGGCCTAAATTACGACGACCCACTTAATAGTTTGTTATTTCTTTAATAATGAATTGCTTAGCACGATAGTGATCCGTTGTGGTGCACTCCAGATTGGTAACAAGATGAATAATAATGACTTGATAGTGGCCCGTCGTGGCGCACTCTTGATAAGTGATAATGATAATGACTTGATAGTGGCCCGTCGTGACGCACTCTTGATAAGTGATAATGATAATGACTTGATAGTGGCCCGTCGTGGCGCATTCTTGATAAATGATAATGATAATGACATGATAGTGACCCGCCGTGGTGCACTCTTGACAAGAAAACCTGACATGATATTTCTCGAAATCCTGTTGCGACGGCTAACCTGACATGACCAGTATGAATAACCTGGACACCGTGGATGATTGTGCTTGTACAAATGAACCCGTCTTGTCTTGCATCATGTCTAGGATGGGGACCCCTGAGTACCACGGTCAGGGGTACCTACTGTAAATGGCTAAGGCTAACAACTAGAATAATACAGTAGTTCATGAAGAGACTTTTCCAGTTACCTGTTGTCCCTTTGGTCCCGGCCTTATATATATATACATGGGATTTGTTGCTATCCGTCGAGATGAGCGCACTTCCAGCCCGCCGTCGAGTGTGGTACCTTAGGACACATGTATCTTACTACAGTGTGTCTGCTATATCATGCTATCTTTTTCTTTTCTTTGCTGGGATCACTCAGGTAGCAACAGGCGGGTAACTGGACTTGGAATTCTTTTTGCATCTTGCTAGTAACTAGGCCTGTGATAACCCTAGTTAGTTAAAGTATCAAGCCGTACTTATTGCTTGGCCGTGAATGTTGGATGGAGTTCAATCTTGTCTTGATCTTGTACATGATTGTTACATGTCCTGATTTCTTATTTTATCTTGCCGATAAATGGTGGAAGAAACCAAGTTCTGTTCAGACGAAGGGTTACAACCCCGGTCCTTATTTGGTTTACGGGTTGTAACCTGGTTATCTGAATAGTCCCATGGTTATCCCATCGTATATCACCTTTCCAGTCTAAGTCTTGTCTAGATCCAGTTCCTAATTGTTCCAAGATAATGGTGGCAATGATTGTCACTCTAATGTATTGTACTCTGTATTGTCACTCTCTCACTGTCACTTAATGATTGTCACCTCTAGCAATAAATGATCAGAGACCAAGTTCTGTTCAGGCGAAGGGTTACAATCCTGGTCCTTGTTTGGTTTAAGGGTTGTAACCTGGCTTCCGGAACAGTACCTTCGTCCTCTCTTCGTACATTGTCTAGCTCTATTTATTTAGCATGTTCTCCAGTTTACCTTATGTCAATTGATGATTTACTTACTGTCTTCCTATGTTCGGGATAAGTGCATTGGTACTGCACGAATCTCGATCCTCCTTTACTTATTACTTTCTCTCCCTGTTGATTGCCTATGATTGCTGGTTTTAAGTTCATAGTTCGGCCTCCTTTGTGGTACTTGCTATTTGGGGTCTGACCCCACTGGTTTTGCATGGCCAGGTTCTGATAGAAGAGCCCGAAGGATCTACCGCACCATCTACTCGACGGTGACCAGCCGGAGCACCAGAGTGCCTCAGTGGGTTTCTTCTTCATCCTCCCACTGATATGTAAATTCTCCTCTTGTAACGTTTAGCCCCGAGCACGTGTTTAGCTCGTGTTTTGGTATTTTCCTTGATATTGTAGCCTACGGGCATAAACATGATATATGTATTCTTGACTATAGCTAGTCCTTATCATGTATGACTAATACTTTAGCTAGTCATCAGTTCTGTGGTACTGGCTTCATGATCATTCATGTATATATGGTTCGGGATGCCTTACTATTGTATGTATGATGATCGTACTCTTTGCTCTTGTATAATTGCCTGTGATTGAGATACCTAGGATTGTTAAACCATAGGGTTGACTGATGGCTTGTAGAGTAACCCCCATGTCTTGACAGCTTATACGTGATTTCAGAGTATTAACGTACTTTGGGATTGCGTAGCTGGCTATGCCTGCCCCCGCTCTCCGGTATTCTAGTTCTGGGGCATGACAAAAGTGTCTTTGTATATCTTTTGATACTGGATGAAGTTGTATATATATACCAGAATACAATATAATTTTCTGATCAATATTCAGAATGTAAAAGTAACAGGGCATACCAAGAATTAACTCTTAGATTGTTAGAAATAATTTTATTTTCTCCTTTTGAAATCTGCAAACAAAATAAACAAAATTAAAAGTTACCGGCCTCCGGGGGAAGTCGCGCATGTAGCACTGCCCTAAGAGTTAATCTGGGTCTATGTGCAGACTTTTTCGGATGCTCCTAGTGATAAAACCCCCGCTCTACAGGTTTTCCGTCGTCGCACACAACTCGGAAAGATTGACCCGAACTTAGCTTTGCCCAGAAAATAAAATAAAATGAAGAAAAGTGTTTAGGGTAAAGAAGAGAGAAAGAGACATGATTTTTTTTGATCTTTTGTTCATGTCAATTCCCTTTTCAAAGAAAAGAATGCATGGAACATATATAGAGCCATGACCCATCCCTTATAATTAAAAGGTTTTCAATGAGGCATAAAGAGCCATAAAATAGTATTTGAATGGTGTGATGAATATGAATCAATAGGAAGTTAATAAGATTTAACATCCAAATAAAATAATCCATTTATTAGGAATTAATTGTATTTGAAAATTGGTTTTTTTTTCATAATAATAACAACAAAAAAGACTAGGGTGGCTGAACTGAAAGCTCGAGGTAAAAAAAAAAAGAAAAAGAATCTTCGTGTGTTTTTATATAAATATGTGAGTGTTTACTATATCGAGTATTCTCGTTGTCCCATGATCCCGTATTTCAGATCCGTATTTATATGGCTTTTTCTAAGGGCACTACCATTTTTACTTGGGGGCAACTCAAGAAGGTGGAACTTTTGCTGATGGCTGCCCACAATTTGCTTGGGGTTAGTCCAACCCCCCAAACCCTCCTTTTTATTTCATTTTCTCTTTTTCTTTCTCTCTTTCCAAAATCTTTGAAACCCTAAAATCCTTCCTCTCCGTCGACCACCGTCGGCCGCCACCACTCCGCCGGGCAGATATCCTTCCTCCTTCGCCTCCGTAACCTCCTCTCCCGCCTCTACCTTCCCATCCGCTGCCCCTCCCCCTCCGACGACTCCCGCCTCACCCGCTCCCTATCCCAGCCCCTCTTCTTCTCCCTCGACTCCCTCCCCTCCAACCCCTCTCCGCTCGACGTCCCACCGGCCGCCTCCCTCGCTCGCACCAGCTCGGGACACGTCGCGGCGGACGGTCTCCCTCCGTCCAAGTCGCACCGCCGCTCGCAGAGCGACATGCCGCCGCTGACGACCTCTTCAGCGTGTACAAAAATAGGACTGCCAACTTAGTTGCAGTCCTACTTGCTGAAAAATTTGGGCTAGAAATATATGTTGGGAAAAAATTTGGAAAAAAATTAGGGCTAGAGTTTAATTCTATGACCTAGAAATGTTGAGGAAGAGAAGAAAAGAGTGAAGGGAGAGAAAAAAAGAGAAGAGGGAGAGAGAAAAATAAATGAAAAGTTGTGTTTTATGCCATTGCTTGCGCTAGCCCCAAGTAAAAAATATGGATGGCAAATTTGTAATATTTTGAAACATTTTTGGACTACCCCCAAGTAAAAGTGGTAGCGCCCTTAGAAAAAGCCTATTTATATTACCAAGAGCTTACCGCAACTTATCAAATACATTTTTAAAGGCTTGACTAAATTATAACTTGATATTCTAAACTATTCAAGTTTTTTAACTGGATATCCTGCAATTTGATAGATATCAACATAGTACTCTAAAAAATGACGAAACTACCTCCGTCCCCCTTCCCTCATTCGGTCGCATCACCCCCAATCCGTTCCACTCCCGTAGCCGCCCTCTCCGCTCTGCCCCCCTCCCCCTCCCCCCCCCCCCCCCACATGGTTGCACCCCCTCGTGCCGTGCCCCCACCTGCCTCCGCTCCTGCAACCATCCCCTGGCTGTACTACCCCTCGTGCCGCGCCCCTGCCCTCGCCTCCCCTCACTCTTCTCCCATGACGGTATGCGCGACTGAGAGAGGGGGAGGGGGCGGAGTTGGAGGCGCGATAAGAGGGGAGTATGTGGCGTATGTGTGTTGGGGGGGATGATGTGGGGGTGGTGCAGCGGGAGAAGGGGAGGGGGTTGCGGGAGCGGGCTGTGTGGCCGGGGATGGTGCAATCGGGTTGATACATATCAAAGTTTAGATCAAGTTAAAAAACTTGAATAATTGAAGGTATCCTATTGTAATTTAGCCTTTATTTTAAATAAATGATTATTTACACTAACACCCTCTATGTTTTGTGTTTATTAAGTGGACCTCATTTAGTTTTAAAATAAATACACTAACACCTCTTGTTTCTTATATATTTTTTAAAATAGGGATGGTTAGTGTAAAATTTCTTACACAGATTATAAAATTTAGGAGTTGTCCATGTATTTAACACATAACATATGAGGTGTGACTGTATTTATTTTTAAAGTAGAGGAAGACCGCATAATAAATACAAAATATAGGAGAGGTCAGTATAAATGACCTTTAAGTAGATGACCATTTATATCTAATTTCCACCGTCTATCCATCACACGTATAGCTTTAGGGTTATTTATAAATACCCTCCTATGGTTTGTACGCATTTTGGTAACTGTTTCTGTTGTTTTAAAAACAAAGAACACCCCCCTGGGTGCTTAATTTTCCACTCACTTTCTTCTATGCAGCAGGGGTACAACTAATTAACTCTATAAACCAGGGGGTGTTCTTTAGGGGTGTGCATCGGTCGGTGGTCGACCTATTTGGTCAGAACCGAAGTCGAACCAAAGTTAATCGGTTTGAAAATAAGCAAAACCGAACCAAACCAAACCAACCAATTGGTCGATTCGGTTTTGAAACCAACCGACTTGGTTCGGTTTGGATCGGTTCGACTTGATCGATTTTGATCACAGAAAAAATGGACTGTTATTAATTTTTTTGGGTACTGATGCTTATTTTTGGGTACTGATGCTTATTTTTCAAGTAAATTTCTGAATATGATTATTTGAGTCAAAACTATTGATTTTTCCACCGAATTTCCACTGATTATTGTTCCATATTATAAGATCTATGGTAAGAAACGTACAAGGAAAAAAATAAACCATAACCCGGTCCAATAGCCAAGTAAGTAATCCAACCCTAATTATTTAACACCCACATAGGGTTTGGTTCGGTTCGGTTTTAAACGATTTTTAGCATAACCAAACCGTGAACCAAATCAAACCGGTCGGTTTTAAAATTTTTGCAACCGAACCAAACCGACCGAACCATCGGTTCGGTTTAAAAACCGATCGGTTTGATTTGGTTTGGTTCGATTTGGTCGGTTTGACTTAGTTGTGTACAGCCATAGTGTTCTTTGTTTTTAAAACAACGAGAACAGTTGCCAAAATGCGTACAAACAATAGGGAGTAGAAGTAATTAACTCATAGCTATATAATATTTCCAAAAAAAAAACAAAAACAACTTTTACAAACCCTTTTTAGACAACTTTTAATAATAGCTTTTGACAATGACTCTACTAAGCTTTTCGAAAGCAACTTTTGGTAAGATGCAAAAAAAAAAAAAAAAAAAAAGAAAAAAAAAGAAAAGAAAACGCCAAAATTACAGAGCCCACTCATGGAAAACAAGAGCTGTCCTCTTATGTTTTACTTCCTCCTAATTGAGGTCAGAGGAAAAAAAACATGTTTTTAATTTTTATACGAAGGAATGTGCGAATCTTCAGATATTTTTTGTTTAGCCATTGGATGCTTAAATTGCTAATTTTTTTCCTCTCTCTCTATATTTATTTATTCTCACGCCAACAGCGAGGAGCGAGAGATTATTGATTGGAGAGGGAAGAGAGAGAGAGAGAGAGAGAGAGAGGAGCCTCAGCCGCAGTCAACTGTCGCTAAAGTCCGCATCTCTCGACTGCGCTCCTTCTTCCTCCTCTCCCTCCACCGTCGCCGAGCGCCATGGGCTTGTCCCTGATCGAGGTCCGTCCGTTCTCTCTCTCTCTGATCCGAGAAATTCGCGAGATCGAGAAAAAAACATCTTTTTATTTTTTATTTTTTTGATGTGCTCTGTCGATCTCTTTCTTATGTAGGGTTTGACGAAGTCGCTTGCGATGACGGTGCTCTCCGAGATCGGAGACAAGACGTTCTTCGCCGCCGCGGTGAGAGCTATATTTTCTCTTCTCCTCCGTCTTGAGCAGTCGTTAGTACCATATTGTTGTTGTTCATTTCGAAGCGACGTTCTGAACTTAGGTCACGTTTTGGTTCTCGGAATCAGGGCCGCCCTTGCAGGGCCGGCCCACGGGCTTGGGCTGCCATATCCAGAGCTGGTTTTGGTTGTCCCTTGAGCCTTATTATGGGCCGATCCTGGAGGGTCATACTGAGCTTGGGCGTCCTCCAAGCCCAAAGTCTTGTCCGGGTTACCCCTGGGCGCGCTCTGCTGCCTTGGAAAGGAAACTCATTCGTTTCTTGTGTTTGGATGTCAAGGAGAGGAAGGAAAATAGGAAAAAAAAATGAGTCCATTTTTGTTCACCTACCAAAACTAGGGTGTTTGTTCACCCTCCAATAAAGAATTGACACGTGTCAAATTCATTTAACATAAACCACTTTGGAAGTGGTTTTGCAAACATTCAAAGTGGTTTTGACTAAAGGATTTGGCACGTGTCAACATTTTATTGGAGGGTGAACAAACACCCTAGTTTTGGTGGGTGAACAAAAATGGGCTAAAATAATGGTTTCCCCTACCCACCCAAAGGGTTCACTTTACCTCCCGATTTTCTGCATTTACTACAAAAAATTATGACTAAACTATCCCTTCTCAAAGATGTATTCTCACTAGCCTTTCCAAACACTGAAAAGTAAAATGAATGGGAATTACAATTTTCCATGCTCATGGAAAGAGCAAATAATTGATTTCCTTTCCTTTCCATGAACCAAACGAGGCCTTAGGATGACATGATTATTTTTTTCCAAAGAAAGGAAAGGATGGGATCGGGAAGATTCCTCCCAAATTTAATTGGATTTGGAAGAATTTAAGTGTGCACTTGTTCAAGTTTTTTTTTCCTTCTTCAAGAATTGATATGTTACATGAACACGCCACGGTATGGTACGAAAACGTGTACACGGACACGGCACGAAATTGTTAGGATGCCTTTGTTTCCTGGGGTATAGCTTGGAGGGCAGACCTGATAAGAATTGTATTTTTGCGTATATGCTCGAATATGGGGACAAATTAAAAATATGCAGGCTTGGTCTGGCTCAAGGAAAGAGCATCTCAGCTGCTTTCAAGCTGTCTCAAAATTGAGCTAGGTTTTTAGAAATTTTCTAATAAGCGGTTGTTACCAAACAACTTTTGTGATTGCAGTCATGATAATCAATTCCATACCCAAACGTAATCTTTAGCTGCTCTAGTGGCTCTTTGTTGAGTCACAAGAATAATAGTCATCTCCGATACTACTCTACCCTGACAACAAACCTGAAAATGAGAGAAGATTTGCTACCATTAATCTCTTACCCGCTTTCAAAGTATTGTCACTAGATCATACATTTATGCGCTAGTTATAAATAAGAGTACTATGCATATCCAGGATGAGGTTCCACGATGTATGATATTTGCTAGTGATATTGTGCTGGCCGATGAGAGTACAGAAGTGTTAAATGCTAAACTAAAAGTTCGGAGAGAAACTTTGGAATCTAAGTGGTTTAAAATTAGTAGGACAAAAACATATTATCTGAAAATGTAACTTCAACCAACAAATAGAAATAAGGGAAGAGTCCATATAGATGGACAATGGATACCTATGAGCGATAATTTAAGGTACTTATGATCAATCATTCATTATGACAGAGAGATGAGAATGATGTCATACGTATAATTAGAACAAGATGTCTAAAATGGATGAGCGCTTCTGGTGTACTTTGTGATCAGAAAATATCTTTGAAGTTGAAATAAAAATTCTATATGATGTCTATAAGACCAACCATTATGGATCAAAGTGTTAGGTAATTAAGAAACAACTTGTTCAGAAAACTAGTTTAACAAAAGTGAGAATACTAAGATGGATTAGTGGCAATATATTGAAAGATAATATAAGGAATGAGCTCATTCAAGGGACGTTGCAGGTGGCGCCAACTGATGAAATGAGAGAGAACTATCTTTTGGGTGATTTGGACATGTGCAACGTAGACCAATAGATACTTCAGTAAGGTGGAACGATAAGATAGTAGTTAAAGTAGAGAGAGACAAACGAACGTAGATTAAGGTTTTAAATAAGGATATTTTTGTTAGTGTTACAGAGAACATAGCCTTCAACATAGCTGAATGGAAGAAAATTATTCAAACAACCGACTCCAAAAATTTGGGAGAAAGGCCTTCTTGTTTCTTCTTGTTGTAATCTCATGCCTACGTCACACCTGTTTGGTCCATAGTTTCTGGGACCCCCCTACCTCTCTAGGAACCGCATTCTTGATCCTGTGAGCCCAAATTTGGCGGTTTTTTTTTATCCAGAGCCAAGTCGCGAGTCGTGACCCAGATGATTCAGATCTTGTAGTGAAGTTCAACAAAGACAACAATCAAATAGTAATATAAAAGATACCAAAATCAATTAATTATCACAAGGAAGCATACATGAGTAGGTTGTTATGGGATCCTCTACAAATTCTTCCCTAGTATATACACACAAAAGAGAAAAAGAAAGAAGGACGATATGGGTAATGGACCAGGCTTTCTCGTTCTTGGATCTACCCTTTCGTAGGCTTCTTTGTTCGGAAGAGTGAAGCATTTGTTGGTGGCATGAGTTGTTATGCGTCTATGGGACAGTGTTGCTGCTATATGCTGTTGGTTCGATAAGATAGATAAGTGTGAGAACAATTTCATAACTTCTATCCTTATCCCCTTATGCTGTGCTGAATCCGAACCTGGCCTGTTGGCATAGATAGAAGAGAAAATCACGATGTGGCAAATAATATATGAACTTTGTATAATGATACTGTACAAAAATTTGAAAAGGGGATGTATCGCAGCTTGGTAACCCTTAAGTGAACTATAGCGTACTAGTTAATGTACCCCTCTCATAGTGCGTACCATGGAAAGTAGTGTACCCTGTAACCGTACCACGTATCCAAAAGCGAACCACGACTCATGGAACTATGGTCTGGTTATCGTTCTTAATTTAAAAGAGAACATGCACGTGAATTATTTAGTAAGACTCCCCTTGCCAAAGGGCGCACAACTGGGTTGTTGAGACCCTTTATTGGAAATGCGAGGACCCAAGTATGAAACTTGTGGACAGCGAGGATGCCTTTCCTTAGTTCTTGAAACTGTGTGTTGACTAGTCTTTGTCAGTCGAAAACTTAAGTAGTTCATGGAAAATCTAGTTTGTTTACTTAACTCCTTTAGATCTTTAATCACTTATTTGACTGAAAATGATAATATTATGACACAAAAGTTGTTTAGTGTGAGAATGCTTACTTTTCTTTTCTATGTTATGCTTCCTGATTTTTTGCCAAGTTCCTCCGTGTCCCAAGCATAGTTTGCAATATTGACCGATACCAATCCGATACGGCCGATACCGATACATTTTGACATATATCAACCGATAGTGATACTGACCGATACCGACATTTGGGATGTCTTTTCTAGTCAATTCGTCAAAGAAAATTGAACGAAAGCGACCAATCAGCAAAGGTGTAAAAGCATAATAAGGTTGTAAAAGTATGTAAAAGAAGAAAACTTATTTATCGCAAGTAAACCAATTGGAAATGGTGACTACTATTTCATTTAATTTTAAAAGTACTAAGACACAACACATGAAATACTTAAAATTATACCTAAATATATAATTTTTTTTTCAAAATTTTTAATAACTTATTAATAATGATTTGCTTCCCGATACCAAAAAAATCCGATACTCCGATTTGAAACAGCTGATACCGCCGATACCGCCAATCCCGATACTCATAATATACTGATTCCAATACCGATACTGTGAACCTTCGTCCCAAGTTCCAATTCAGCCAATCTTTGGAACTATTGCTTTTTACTGATTGTTGAGGTGATCTCATTGTGGTATGCTGTTATTTGTTTATAATAAGTACTGATCGGACATGTTTTTTTTTGCATTGTTATTTCTGACAAGGAGTCTTTTCTCTTTTGTTTTTATTTTGGGATCTTTGCATGATTGTCTATCAATGTTATGCTCTACTGATGTTGTTGCCAAATATTAACATTTTCTTTACCTGATGCTTAAATGAATTCCTTCAAGATTTTGGCAATGCGTCATCCACGAAGGTCTGTCCTAACTGGTTGTCTTGGGGCATTAATTGTGAGTTCTTTTCTCCTTTAGAAACATCCATATTTTATTTCCCCACTGTGGGCTCTGGTTTGGTTTGCAGCTAAATATTACATTGGATACAGGTGATGACTGTTCTATCTGTTCTACTTGGCTGGTCCGCACCAAATTTGGTAAGAAAATTGTTTATCAACTGTGGATACAGGTCACATCTTTTGTGTTCTTGCATTTATTGGCTTATTATACAGATCCACATGATGCCACAATTTTTATGTATTTCTTTCATTTGTTTAGCTCAGGCATTGTATTTCAGATACATCTTGTTATGTACTTATTTGGTGTCTCACTTGATGCATATGCGAGGATATTTACACCTAATTTGGGATTTAGTTATATGGTCTTCCAATCTTCATACAGGGATCCTGTTTACTTGGGTTGAATATAATTTTAGGGATGTTACTCGAAACAGAAATTTTATTTTCTTAAAACAAATTTATGTGTTGCTTCCAAGACACAATAAATTCAGTTATATATCTTGATGGTTCAAGAAATCATACTGTTAAACTTTGAGACTGATGGAAGATAGAACAGAGGAGGAAGAAGAGGAAGGAGAGGAGTACGTCTAGGTTTTTTTATTATTGGAAAGAGTCGAGATATATTCTACAACTAGTTGATTGCATGACTGATAGACTTCCTGCAGCAGGACAACTTGGTCACCTCTTAGTGAGGGGAAGCTGATTAACTGGCAGTCAACTGCCCACTGATTATGCTGTTTTCCTTGCAACACTCCCTCTCAAGCTGGTGCATAAATATTATGTAATCCAAGCTTGTTACAGAGAAACTAGAACAAACTCATCCCAGAAGATTATTTACTATACATGTTTTCCAACTGATTTTCAGTCGAGATGTGAAACACATCAAAAACTTGATGACAACCTTCTCCTGAACAAAATGAAAAACCACCTCAATATGCTTGTTTCTCATGAAACACATCCGTACTAATTCAAACAGAAAACAACAAACTTCTTGATGAAGAAAAATCATCAACTGATAATGGAAGACCATTGTTGCTGTAGGTCACAAACTAGAACTTTGTGTTCTGTAACCGATACGGTGCATCGAAACTTTTGCTTCTCCATCAGCTGAAATTGATACATTTCAGATCGTAATTGGAGGGTCTGGAACTGACAGAACTACTGCAACCGACTGATTAAAAACCCTTAAACACGCCCCCCCACCCCCCCCCCCCCCCCCCCCCCCCCCCCCCCCCCCCAACCTCCTCCAAATAAATTGCTACACCGGTTCTAATAGGAAGGGCCCAAAACTGGTACCAGAACTGAGTTTTTGAACCTTACATACTCAGTAAGGATACACAGACACATAAAGCAGACATACAGAAGTAGGTACATACGTAACTACATGCATATAGACATTGTGTACCCAGTCCGTATATGTGTTCACAACATTTATATAATCAAGGTAAGATCTATTTATGTACTCATTCACCAAGGACTTATATGCATGTATATAGAAATCAGACGTACAAAAAAGTACACTCACTAACAAGGCCCATTAACATTAACTATTATTACATGCAAGTATAATCAACTAGTAAAGTAACAATTAATTATTGAGCCTTGTCCAGTTATTTAGGTTCAGCATTCCCGTTATACTTTGATATATAACTAATTTCCTTTTCTTATTACAAAAAAAATCTTGAAAGGGGACAGGAAGCAGCCTGACCAAGCTTACCATGATAAGGTTCAAAGAACTTTTTGGCAAATTACCACCTGCAGGGTTTTGAATCAAGGGCCTATTGTGCGGCAAAACAATCCTTTATTTAATTGCAAAATATGCTAGTAGATAATTTTGCCAACACACATACTTATTCAAAATCAGAACTAACCAAGTGTCGGCCGTTTCAGAGGCTGTTGCTTGGTATAACAGTAACGTTTGGTGCTTGCCCAGGAGGATGCAGATTTGGGTCACAAAACTTCTCCGCCAAATGGGGTAAAGTTACACTGACCCTCATCTGCAGGAAACTCTCCTGCAGTTAGTAAGAAGTTCCTTTAAATAGTAATATTCTTCTCTGGAGTAATGAGTTTTTTTCAGAGGATTATTAGCCATAGAACAGGTCCTTATTCTTATAGTTGTGCTTCATGTGTATAAACAAGCTTCCATAAGATTCTGTCTCCTGTTTCATCTTCGACAGTTGGTCAGTTAAAACCAAGCTTCACAGTATCGGTGTTGGAGTTGGTTTCATACCATTCTTATGAGTATCGTATAGGTGGTTTTGGCAGTTCCGGAGGTTTTGGATCAGAGTAGTGAAGTTCTCCGTTTGGGAAAGTCAAAATTAATAATAATAATTATAAAATATTTCATATATTTAGGCATAATTTTATTTGTTATTTCTTGTTATCTTTGAATGGAATATTATTAAGGTTAATGGATCCTAGGAATTTATAAATAGACATCTTAAACAAATATAATGGTTTTATTGTGTCGATAAGGACACGTTCTAGCATCTATATCTTTGACACACCAAATCATTGTGTGGACATCGTTTGTGTGTTTCCCTCTTTATAATATTTTGTTTATTGAATTGACTTGGAAAGAAAGTCCCCATCTCGGTATCGCTCAGTATTAATAACGGTCAATATATCGTATCCAAGAGTTGGACTGGGTACGGGTGTCCGGTACGATTACATATCCAAGAGTCGGACCCTTCAAATTCATAATTGAAGGACACACTGATTCGGCTAAAAATGATCCAACTTTTGGGTACGGGTACGGGGATATGACTATTAAAATAAATATATTTGAACATGGTTTCATAAAAAGACAACATATAACTAAATTTGCATGGTTTGAAAGGCACAACATGTAATTAAATTTGTATGACTTCATAAAAGTCATGTAATTAAATTTGCACGGTTTCATAAAAAGACGGGCTCTATTTAAATTTGCATGATTTCATAAAAGGACACTTGTAATTAAGTTTACATATTTTCATATATTTAACTTTATAATTAAATTTGCATGATTTCATAAAAAGACACATCATGTAATTAAATTTGTACGACTTCATAAAAGACATGTAATTATATTTGCACGGTTTCATAAAGAGACGAGCTCTAATTAAATTTGCATGATTTCATAAAAAGATAGTTGTAATTAAATTTACATAGTTTCATATATTTATCTTTATAATTAAATTTTCATGATTTCATAAAAAGACACATCCTGTAATTAAATTTGCAAGGTTTCATAAAACGACAACCTGTAATTATAAACTGCTAGTAAACTTTATTGAACTAGCTGGAGAAGTCCCAAAAGGACCGTCCCTTCATCTCCCCTACTACTTTACTACCAGTCTATCATATTAAAATAAACTATCTACTTCATTACCATATTAAAATATACTATCTACTTTACTACCAGTCTCCCCATAGTCACCATGAAGGTTCCGATCGTCACCATAGAGGATCAGACACGGATCGTCGGAATCCATACCTATACCCATGTCCTATCGGGTCGACACGGATACTTCTCCTTAAAGTGGAGAGTCCGGATAACAAAGGTGAGTACTCTCTTGCATGCAACCGTATTCTCCTTGTTGTTTGTTTATCGCCATCTGATAGGAGTTATTGTATGAGTGTGATTGCCCCGTGATTCTGAATAAATATCCTTGTTATTTTCTTTGTAATTAACATGGCTTATATGTCTCAAACAATGTACTAACAATATACTATTGAATTGCTTCAGATCTCTCGGAAATGGACACACCATATAACTACTGTGTTGTTTCTCGGATTTGGATTTTGGTCTTTATGGGAAGGATTTACAGGAGAAGGGTAAGGGTACTAAATGTAACAGATGTTAATCTGAACATCACAAATTGGATTTGTTTACTGTTGAGGTCATATTTGTTCTGTTTCTACATCTAGGGAATCTGAAGAGTTGAAAGAAGTAGAAGCCAAACTGGTTGGTGATTATTATCTTTTGTCGTTTTATCATTTACAATTTATATTAGCGTTTTCATAATTTCATATCAAATGATCAGGATGCCGATATGAAAGCAGATGGCATTGGAGCAAAAGGCAACTCTCAGGTCAGTTTGCAAGAGTTTAATGTTCTTACGATAATTCGGTAGCCTTCCAGTGTAATTCTTAATATAAAACATTCCCTTGTGTTTTTCTTTTCTTTCCTTAGTTGAATCCATACATAGACATGTTATGTTGCGGGTGTATACCATTATATTCTTTTAGTTAGACAAAAAGGATAATCACCTGAATCTGTTTTTACGTCACGGTTTCTTTATCTCATAAGAAAAGCCAGATATGAGAATTTCCATACAAAGTGTTTGCTCTATAGAGAAGATGGACAACAAGGTTGCCTGAAACACTCATTTAATAGGCGATATCGAAGTTTAGTTGAACATTCTTCATAAATATGTTTGTTTAATTTAAAATTATAATGTAGTCTTTGTCTAATGATGTTTCCTCATAGTTAGGTTGGTTAGAATCTTCATCTTGTTGATGGTGAGCCAGTATACCAGCCACTATTGGCTACTTAGTGACATTACTATTGCATACTTAGTTCATTTTTGTCAATTTGTTGATTTCTGCTTATTAGTTGAACATGTGCTACAGTTTCTGCAACTGCAGTTATACAATCATATGTGTCTTGCATCCTTTGCGCTCTTTTTAATTTCATCAAGTAGTTATAGATTGAATGGGTGGATGATTGTTTGTTGGGGCTTATCTGTTCCATCTTTGTTATTGGATAATGAACTGTTTTCCAAATTACTAGCTAAAACTTCTGGTTCATATTCGAGCATACAAACCTGACTACCACTTGTATCATCGTTACAGTATTGCTCGCATTCTACTTCCTTTCTTACCTTTATCCAACAAATTTCATTGGTACTCGAATCCCTTTTTTATTTCTTAAAACTTTTAAGAGTATGATTCACACTAGTTTGAGGGAAGTCTAAGATGTATATACTAATGTTGATCCTAATACATCATAATCCGTCTGTGCTTCAATCTTTATTCTGTTGAAATTCCCAGTTTAGTTGGCCTCACATAGTATATGAGATTTTTCCAATGAATGCCAAGTTACTGTTGCTCAGATGTTAACTACAATGGACTCATGTGATCATGATGTCCTTTAACCAAGGGGGTGCATCTAGGGTGTTTCTAAGCAATATCATAAAAATAACCACCACCACCAACAACATAGCCTTTATCCCACATTTTTTGGGGTTGGTTGAACAACATGAAAATAACCAAAGTATAATTAGATTAGAATCATAATTTAGACATGAATTTTTGGGAAAATAATGACACCCATATTTACTGTTGTAGAATTGTAGGATTGTTGGTGTTGCCTGCTCTGTTGTGTCAGACTGTCAGCAATTATGTAGCGAATAGTTGTGATGGTGCGACAGGTCCAACCCACAATTTTCAGTCTTGTCGGACTAATAGCATTGCACTATGTGCACAAAGAAAACAAAAACAATATTGTTATATATATATATATATATATATATATATGGCCAATCACCTCTAGCTGGTGGCATCCTCCCAAGAGGTTTTGGGTTCTAACCGGGGAAGCAATTTAATTTCTCTATTGTGGGCCATGGAGCAGTCAGCAGTGGAGCAGGCTATCGGGCCAAGGAGCGGGCCTTCGGGCGGAGAACATGCATGCGGACCGGGTATGGCCTTCGGGCTGGGTGTGGGCCTTCGGGCCGGCTTGTAGCATTCCTGATTGGATTCTTATATTTTGTTTCTCCCCTTAAGAAAAACCTAACAAGAAAATCATACTTATTATTGAATACCTTTGATGTTTATAATGGAAGATATAAGGGGGTGTTCGCGGATTGCAATATTCCGAGGAACTCCATATTCCAAGTGAATATCTTTGATGTTTATAATGGAAGATATAAGGGGGTGTTCGTGGATTGCAATATTCCGAGGAACTCCATATTCCAAGCAAGGTTCTAAATGGCGGGTGCGTGGCAAAAAGGGTTCGCCTGTCGTCTGGGCACCGCCTAAGCCCTTTATTATTTTTTTTTTTTTTTTACAATTTTCACTATTTTACAGTAAAATCTGTTATGAACTTGCTTTGCAGAATTGATCTCCTATTACGATTGAACGTGAATTGCAGAATTGATCTCCTATTACGATTGACAGACAAAGACAAATAGTTTTGCCTGGGTTAGACGATACAATAGATATTGGGCTAATTTAAGCAGGGTGAACTATGTTAAATCTCATGTTATGTTATTGATAAATGCATGATTTTGTAGGAAGATGAGATTAATGTTGATCATGAAGAAGATAAAAAAATAATCAATGAGGCAATGAAAATCTCGATTGATGAAATAATCAATGCTGAGGTTTGTATTCCTAGTTTTTTTTTATAGAATCTTGACGTCCGTTTCACCTCTGCCGTTTCACCTCTGCAACCAAATCTCCATCGACCGTCTACTCCACCACCCAAGGCAAAAGCGGTGCGGAGAACAGCAATCTTGCGTCTAGGTGCTGCCTAGGCGGCCACCTCGACCGCCATTGATTCTAGGGAATTCTATCCCATAACATCAAATTTGTGGGTATTTTGTATTATTTTATATAATATCAAGTATGTCCAGGAGTATAGAATTTATGTGCTTGGTATCATAAGTAGACCTAGCTGGCAAATGTGTCGGACAAGTCCAGTTTGACACGAGTCCGATCCGAAAAATTGGCCTATGTGCCGGCCCGACCCGATTAATCTTTTGCCCGACCAGCTATATCGGAGCGTGCTAAGCCTTATATCTCGGCCCATAATAGAGGCCCGGCCCGAGTTCCAATTCGGCCCGAAGCTAAAGGTTGGCTAATTAATTATCTAAATATAGTAGAAAACAATTTTTTTATATTTGTCAAATAATCACCTAGATATAGTGAAAAACTATTTTCCAAGTTAAAGTGTTATTTGTTTGATAGAAACTAATTAATCACCTAAATATATTAGATACTAGATTTTCCAAGTTATAGTAAAAAATACTTTTTCTTATATTGTCTGATTTTATTTTATTTGACCCAGATCCAATCAAGCCCAGCCCGACCCGAAGCCTAACGTGCTGTGGGCCATGTGCCGGGATGAGGGTTTCCACCTTAGCTCCAGCCCGTCCTGCTACATTACATAGGCCTGAGAGGTCCGGCCCGAACTCGGTCCAGACCACCCAAATTTCCTGCCGGCCCGTCCCACTTTATAGCTCTAAATGATAAATAAGTTTCTAGGGATATGATTCTTTGGGAATAATTTTCTTGAATTACCGGTCACAATTGCATTATTTATATGGTGGTTCTGTCCGCTTGGTTCTAGGTAGGAGGTGTGATTCCAGGTCGAGTTCGGATCTGGTCGAATCCAATTTTGGTTCGAGTCTAATCGTGTCAGATATGGTTCAAGTTTGGTTAGGTTCGGGCCCGTGTCATATCATGCTCAGGTTCAGGGTTGCGTTCAGGCTCGAGTTCAAGTTGAGTTCTGGCCATGTTCAAGTTCAGGTTGGGTTTGAGTCAAGTTGAATCCGGTTCAGGTCGAGTTCGGACCCTGGTCGGGTTGTGTTCGGGTTTGGTTCATGTTCGTCATCTCCATCAACTTTTCACTTTGATTTCACTTGAAGAATGGCTTAAGATTATCCACTCTACTTGAATTTTGATTTGTAGAAAATTAATGTTATCACCGATTTCTCCATCTTATGCATCGTTCTTCGATTTGCCACTCGGGCCAATCTTCATTCACACAATCTTTCGGACTGACCTTCGCTACCATGATTCCCCGCTCTGATAGGTTGCTCCTTTAGATCTGGCTCTCAATCAGCCGATATCTTAATTTTTTGGTTCCTCCTCCCCTTAATATTGAAGGGCATATCGCGCACAGGAGGATTCAAATCTCCACACTGTTGGCCCATTCCATGGTCACACCCGATTTCGATAATCAACATACACTTTAGTCAATACACAAAATATAGGAAATACTGCTAATCATTTCAGGATTCATGAAATCATATTCAACGGACAATGTACCGCATCAATCAAAGCGTCAACATCATCAAATCTTCTGGAGACTCTTTTCTCATTTTATTCTGTATTTTATATTTTATTGAGTCTAGGATTTATTCTGTAAAATCAATTATGGTAATACTGGCTTAGGGTTAAAACTGTCCACATTTCAAAAGCCTACCTATTTACCATTCGTATTTTCGGATAGTCTTTCAAAATAATTTTACAAATAACCAAAAACAATTTTGAAAACTGTTTTTGCAAATGATTTTCAAATATCTCCTGACAGAACTCGTAACCGAGTTCGGCCCGAGTTCGGTCCGAACTCTGACCGAGTTCGGTCAAAAGTTATTCAAACTTCTGTTGCCTCCAAATCAGTGAGCAACGTCTCTTTGCGAGATATTTGCATCCGAACTCTGTCCGAGTTCTGCCCGAGTTCGGTTGGAGAAAACACCTATAAATAGAGAAGAACTTTTCATTTCAAATCATTAATTCATTCTTTATTCTCTCTTCTCTATTACTCAAGTGTTTTCAAACGATCTAAGATTTTCAAATCTCACCTATACATCTCTTAGCCAAAAGCCAGTACTATCAGAGTTGATTTAGAGTCTTTTGGTTACTCAAGAGTTGTAAAGAGGTCGTTCCAAGTTTCAACAACTTTTCCTGTTGTGGAGCTGGTCGTGCGCTCGTCACCAAGCACGGTGTGTGTTGTGGAGCTGGTCGTGCGCTCGTCACCAAGCACGGTGTTGTAAGAGACTGCAAGCTCTCAGTTAAAGCTTGTGCCATAGTGGATTAACATCGAACAAGAGTACTCGAGACTGGATTAGTCCTCTCAGAGGGATACCAGTATATATCGCTGTGTTACTGAGTTTGAATTCTCTATCTCTATTTACTGTCTCTTATATATCTGCCATAGTTTAAATTTTTTTTAATTGGTGATTTTATTCCGCTGCACGCACGCACTCTATTCACCCCCCCCTCTAGAGGTGCTCAACGATCCTACAATTGGTATCAGAGCAAGGTTATATTCTTATATAACATACCTTAGAGAGTATATATGGCAGCCGTGAAATCTATATTCAACGGTGAAGGGCAATCCACAAATAGACCTCCCCTATTTGATGGAACAAATTACACATACTGGAAAACACGAATGACTTTCTTTCTAAAGTCTCTTGACTTTGATCTATGGTCAATAGTCATTGATGGTTATAAGAAGCCAGCACCCACAGTGGTTGAAGGCATTCTTATGGAAAAGCCTCATGACAAGTACACCGATGCTGAAAAAGCAAAGGCTAGTCTTGATGCTCGAGCCATCAATGCACTATTCTGTGCAATTGACAAAACCGAGTTCAACAGAGTTTCAACCTGTAAGACGTCTCACGAAATTTGGAAACTCCTTGAGGTAACCCATGAAGGGACTTCCCAAGTAAAGGAATCCAAAATTAGTAGACTGACACAGGAGTATGAATCTTTTAAAATGAAACCCGGTGAGTCAATTACACAGATGTTTACTCGTTTCCTCGATATAACTAATCCTTTACAATCTCTTGGCAAGGATTACAGCAATCACGAGAAGATCAGAAAAGTGCTGCGGGCTCTAACAAATAACTGGAATCCAAAAGCCACAGCAATCATTGAAGGAAACGATCTCACCACTATGACTCTGGAAACGCTGATGGGCAAACTCATGACCCATGAACTCGACTTGCAAGATTTTGAAGAAGCAACACCAAAGGAGAAAACTATTGCCTTCAAGGCCCAAGCAAGAAAATCAACATACAACGATTCCGATGAAGAATTGTCAAGTGGTGATGAAAGAGCCCTACTTGTGAGGAACTTCAAGAAATATCTAAAGTTCACAAGCAGAAAGAATAAAGACGTCCAAGAAAGCAACGAAGATGAAACTATATGCTTTGGATGCAAGAAATCAGGGCATATGAAGAAGGACTGTCCAACCACCAAGAAAAGCAGTCCATACGATAGATCAAGATCAAGCAGAAAAGCTACATCTGGTCGAAAGTATGCGAACACAAGCATCTGGCACGAAAGCGATGCCAGTGACTCAGAAGAAGAAGACAGACCCTGCAACAATGCAAATGTTTGTCTCATGGCATTTGAAAAGGTATCATCTAATCCTTTGTTTGATGATTTTACTTTCGATGAACTAGAGAACGCCTTTAGCGAACTACTTGAAGATCACAAAACTGTGCTCGACAAGTATAAGCAATCTCGAAAAGAGATTAAGGCACACACAACCGAGATAGCTAGACTGTCTAATCTAATTGAAGATATTAAAGAGACATCTACTACCGATAACACGGAAGAGATAGCCAAACTTAAAGCAGACTATCATGAGGCTATCCTCAATATTGAAAAGAAAGAAAGGGACTATGTCAAAGTACAAAAGCTTTATGACATAGAGAAGAAGATGCACCTAGTAACTGAACAAAGACTCCTTGATATGACTGCTAGATATGAAGAGTCTATTGCGATTTCTAAAAAGTTAGAAATCAAGTTAGGCAAACAGGCAATACCTGTGACACAGCCTAAGATTAGTCCTAATGCGAAGCATACACCTAGAAGGACTAAACACAAGAAAGCACAGAAGAAACACGAACACCATCATGCTTTCACTTACAGGTTCTCCAAACAAAACAAGCTTGCAAATACAGTTTCTACCACTAAACTGACTTGCACATATTGTGGTACACACGGACACATATCACAATATTGTCTTGCAAGAAAGCTTGTTAACAACCATACTTTAGTCTGGAGACCTAAAGCTAATCTGTGTGGACCCTTCAGAAAATGGGTACCAAAGGATTCATCTACTTGTCTTGTAGGTGGACCCTCAACCCTCTCATGCTAAAAGCAAATGGATTCTCGATAGCGGATGTTCGCGACACATGACTGGTGATGCATCCTTATTCGCTACGCTATCGATGAAGAAAGAAGGATACGTCTCCTTCGGAAACAACTTGAGAGGTGATATAATAGGTAATGGTACTGTAGGTATTTCTCCTTATCCAATAATAAAGGATGTTTGTCTAGTAACTGAATTGAAACATAACCTATTGAGCATAAGTCATTTGGCAGATAATGGTTATGGTATCAATTTTGTGAAAGATAAATGTACCATATATGATATGTCATCTGGTGATCCCGTATATAAAGGGATTAGAGAAGACAACATTTATGTTTTCTTTTTGGAGAATACTAATAATGCAGGAAGATGCCTAGTAGCCAATCAAGATGAAAGTTGGCTATGGCACATGAGACTAGGACATGCAAACATGGATACTATCTCACGTCTGAATACAAAGAAATTGGTAAAAGGACTCCCTGAAATTCCATTCAAGAGAGATATGGTATGTGCAGACTGTGAAAAGAACAAAGCACATAGGTCTACTTTTAAATCCATCAACGCTGTAAGTACTTCGAGACCTTTGCAGTTGATTCATATGGATTTATTTGGTCCTAGTAGAGTCGCTAGTCTTGGCGGTAAGCTCTATGCTTTTGTTATTGTTGATGATTTCTCTCGATTTACTTGGGTTTACTTTTTATCAAACAAAAGTGATGCTATTTTTGAATTTCAGATATTTTGTAAAAAGGTACAAAACGAAAAAGGTTTCATGATTACTCGTATCCGAAGTGATCATGGTGGCGAATTCGAAAATTCTGACTTCAAAAAGTTTTGTGATGATAGTGGATATTACCACGAATTTTCTTGTCCTAGAACTCCCCAACAGAATGGTGTTGTGGAGCGGAAGAACCGTACTCTAAGCGAAATGGCTAGAGTCATGCTGAATCAGTATAATCTTCCTAAATACTTTTGGACAGAATATGATTTCATGAATCCTGAAATGATTAGCAGTATTTCCTATATTTTGTGTATCGACTAAAGTGTATGTTGATTATCGAAATCGGGTGTGACCATGGAATGAGCCAACAATCTCCCCCATTTTGATAATTGACAAACTTGAGTATATACCAAAATATATTTATGTCAAATAGAACAAAATACAAAGTACCTGAAAAAAAATTGAGAATTTGAATTTGTTTTTGGATTATGTGCGCTTTGGTATACTCTTTTTTTCCCCCTTTGTCAAGTAGTAAAATGAATAGGCTCCCCCGTAAATTGTGAAGCCAACAATAGACAAACACAAGACAAAGTGAAGTAAAAAGAAATAAACTGATATAGAATGAACTAGCTCATAATAAACTGAAATAACATAGAAGTTTCCACTAGAAATCCAAAAGTACAACTAATAATGTCTAACTAAACAGTTTAGACATGAAAAATAAAAAAAAAACTACTACAGTAGAAACTCTATAAATTAATACTCGATTATTTAATAAACTCTCTAAGATAATATTTTTGGCCGGTCCCGACTCGGGGATAGGGTGCTAAATTAATAATTCGCTAAAATTATAAGATAATACATTTTTGATAATTTCTTCAGACCCCATATAAAATATAAATTAATAATTCCTTATATATAGCATATTACATGAATGATTTATGAAGGTTTCTTGAAAAATGACTCAATTGTCTTTTGTTTTTTGTTGAAATCAATTTTCCCTTGAATCTCGTCTCTAATTTTCCTTAGCATGGTAAGAACTTCTGGTGTTGTTTTCTCATAGCTCAACAAGAAATTGTTCAATGTGATTGCCGCTTTAATAGCTTCGTTTCGCGAAGGGGGCTCCATTGTAGAACTTTCATCATCTTCTTCATCGATATCATCTTTATTAATTCCAATAACGCTTTCAATAATTTCTTCATCAGTCAACAACTGTGCAACTACATTTTCTTCTGGGTGAGTCAGAACATCTTCGACATCCATTGCATTGCGATAACCCAACTCTTTGATCAAATTCTGGAGTTCTTGAGTGCTTTCAAATTGGGCCCTTCATTTGATATACACATGCATTGTATACAATAATTAAGTGGAAGCTTGAAAGGTGTTTGTAAACTACGTAAGTATTTTACTATAAATTAATAAAATATTAATTAATATATAAATTAATAATTATTAATTTATCGATTAATTAATAACTCTTTTAATTAATAAATTTTGGTGGTCCCAAGTGTATTATTTTATAGAGTTTCTACTGTACATCAACTGCATCAACTAATCAAATCAATATCCACTATCCCATAGCTGAATCCACGTCACATCGTGGGGTCGTCCGTACCGGGAGGATCATGAGGGAAGTAAGCAGTAGTCGGGTCGAAATACTGAAAGGTAACCTCATCAGTAAATCGAGGACCCGGAAAAGCAGGGTGAGGTAGGATGGTGACCGGATGGACTGGATCCTGAGCCAGGCTATAGTGGAGGTCAGCAATACTATTTCTCAGCACCTGGGCCTGAGAAATGTGCCGGAACTCTGAGTCCTGATGACGTTGCGTAGAGACCGCAACAAAATCATCGAAGCGCTGGTAGAAAGTCTGATCGAATCCTGGGGCTGGGGCCGGAGCAGGATGAGCATCAGCTGGAGGGACCTCAGCATCAGCAGCTGGAGCAGGAGCAGCTCCAGGTGGTGCAGGAAATCGACGAGATCGAGTCAGCTCAACAGGAGGAGAGGAGATGGCACACGTCTCAAGATCAATCTCGAAACGTCGAAATATAGAAGCAAGGTGCATAGGATATACTAGATTCGTACCTGCATTTTTGCAGTTAAGCATCCAGGACATCATAGTTTTGGGAACGGAGAATGGGATGCCAAAGTGGATGTGATATAGAGCAGATAGTTCCAAAAAGGTAACTTCATCAGTTGAGCCTTTCTTCGGAAGAAGAGCAGAAAATATCATACGATGAAGCTCATAAAATGTTTGGTTCAGATGTTTGGCAAAAATTCTCCGGGGAGGAGGATTAGGATGACAAATTAATTCCCTAAAGGAAGCAAGAGTGACATCAGCAGGGAACTGAATGTGGTAGATGTCAACTAATGCATCACCAAGATCAGGAATATGAAAGTATTCACTGATGTCGGTGGCGCTAAATTCTAATTCTTGCCCAGCAATGCAAGAATAGAAATTGCCGTTTGGTTTTACCTGCAGATTGCAGTAAAACATTCGTACGGCGTTGTCATAAATGCTCTCTTGGACCTCGAAGAAATCGCGGTATCCAAGTTGGTCAAAAATTTGAGCATATTCAAAGAAAATAGTAAAATTAACGAAAGCTCCATAGCAAATACGACGACCAGAGAAGGAGTCGAACCAGAGATCCGAAAAGTCTTTGTCGGGGAACAAAGTAGCATCGTACTCATCGGGATCTCTAGGTCGTGCTGGACTAAAAGACTAGCAGGGGTGTAGTCAGAGGAAGAGGAAGCACCTTGGGAAGAGTTTCCTCTTTGACGCTTGGGGGCCATGAGGAGATGGAAAGAAAATACCTTTGAAGAAAAAGGAAAGAGAAGGAAGATGACCGCCCACTGGAACTCGTCAAACCCTTGCTAAGATGGAGGAGGAGAGGCTTCTAGGAGGAGAGGAAGGCTTTCCACGTTTTGTTGTGAAAAAAAGTGGAAGGAAAGTTGGAATATATAGGCACTAGGGCCGGCTGTTCGGTTCTGGAAGTTACCACAGCGCCGACCGAACTCGGTCCGAATTCGGTCAGAACTCGGTCAGAGTTCGGGCCGAGTTCGGCCACTTGCATTCCCGAGATAAACAGTGCAGTCTGGTAAGTTTAAAAGTGAAATTTAATAACTTTGACTGTTTAATAAATAACGATTGTTATTTTTGGGTTAACTGTAGGGGTTGTCCCAGCTAACGGAGGTTCACCGGGGAACTCTTAAATACCGCTTCGCTTCGACCGTAGTCGTGGTGACAGACATACCCTTTTTAAGTTTGTACCCAAAAATAATTTTCGTTAAATAAAATATCAAGTCATAAATTCAATTTTAATTACCATATGCACTATGAGTCTGAGAATTCAAGAATGCCGAGCTCACGCCTCAAAATGTTAAAACGGTCTTCAGCCAATGGTTTAGTGAATATATCTGCTAGTTGATGATCAGTGTCAATAAATTCTAGGCAAATATCCCCTTGTTGTTGATGATCACGAAGAAAATGATGTCTAATTTCTATGTGTTTTGTGCGTGAATGATAAACAGGGTTTTTAGTCAGATTTATTGCACTAGTGTTGTCACAATAAATAGGAACATTTGTATAGTGCAGATTGTAGTCCTCTAAGGTTTGCTTCATCCACAAAATCTGAGCACAACAACGTCCTGCGGCGATATACTCAGCCTCAGTTGTTGATAATGCTACTGAATTTTGTTTCTTGCTAAACCAAGAGACTAAGGCCTTTCCTAAGAAATGACATGTGCCACTTGTACTTTTACGGTCCACTTTGCATCCAGCAAAATCCGCATCCGAGTAACCTATAAGGTCAAAAGATTTGGTTTTAGGATACCATAAGCCAACCGTAGAAGTTCCTTTAAGGTATCGGAAGATACGCTTAACGGCACTAAGATGTGATTCCTTAGGGTTTGCCTGATAACGTGCACATATGCAAACGCTAAACATAATATCAGGACGACTAGCAGTTAAATATAATAAACTACCAATCATACCTCGATACTTACGCTGATCGACAGGTTTGCCACTTTCATCAGCATCAAGCTTTGTAGATGTAGCCATAGGCGTCCCGATTGACTTTACATTCTCGAAGTCGTACTTTTTCAGTATGTCCTTCGTGTACTTAGCTTGGTTGATGAATGTTCCGTTCGAGTGTTGTTTGATTTGCAGTCCTAGGAAGAAGTTCAGCTCTCCCATCATACTCATCTCAAATTCACTCTGCATACACTTGGCAAAATTTTGACAGAGTTTTTCATTAGTAGAACCAAATATAATGTCATCTACATAGATTTGCACTAGAAGTATATTATCATTCATGGATTTTATAAATAAAGTAGTATCAATCTTTCCTTTTGAAAATCCATTATCAAGTAAGAAGGCACTTAGGCGTTCATACCAAGCACGAGGTGCTTGTTTGAGTCCATAAAGTGCTTTCTTAAGCTTGAAGACGTGATCAGGTTTTTGAAAATCTTCAAAACCAGGGGGTTGCTTCACAAAAACCTCTTCTTTCAAAAATCCATTTAAAAATGCGCTTTTCACGTCCATTTGAAAAAGTTTAAAATCATTAAAACATGCAAATGCGCAAAACATGCGGATGGCTTCTAGTCTAGCAACAGGAGCATAGGTCTCATCATAATCAATTCTTTCTTCTTGATTATAACCTTGTGCAACTAGACGTGCTTTGTTGCGTAGACTTGTCCATCTTCACTGAGTTTATTTCGGAACACCCATTTGGTACCAATTATTGATTGACCAATTGGTTTAGGAACAAGTTCCCAAACTTGGTTTCTCTCAAATTGATTAAGTTCCTCTTGCATGACAGAAATCCAAAACTCATCAGAAAAAGCCTCTTCTACGTTCTTAGGTTCTATTTGTGAAATAAATGCTACATTTGCTGCTAATTCAGAATCTTTAAGAGATGAACGTGTACTTACACCTTTGGATACATCACCTATAATGAGAGTTTCTGGATGATCTGGCTTGAATCTCAGTGATTCAAATCTTTGGGCCATATCCTTCACAAGGCTTTTCTCAGTTCCTGCATCTTCGGAACTTTTATCAGTCCTTGCCTCTTGGGTCAGATCTTTCTCAGAATTCTTCTTAGTCTTTTTAGGTGCATCTTCATCATCACTGTTTCATCATCACTGTCGCTAGATCTGTGACTATTCAACTCATCAAAAGTAACATTAATACTTTCTTCAACAATCATAGATCTCTTATTAAAAATTCTATATCCCTTACTCTTAGCAGCATATCCGAGAAATATCCCGTCATCTGCTTTAGAGTCGAACTTTCCCAAGTTATCCTTGGTGTTCAGGATAAAACAGTGACAACCAAAAACTTTAAAATAAGAAATATTTGGAATTCTTCCAAACCAAAGCTCATATGGTGTTTTCTTCGAGATTGGTCGAATTAACACCCTATTTAAAACATGACAGGCTGTACTAACAGCTTCTGCCCAAAAGTATTTAGGAAGATTATACTGATTCAGCATGACTCTAGCCATTTCGCTTAGAGTACGGTTCTTCCGCTCCACAACACCATTCTGTTGGGGAGTTCTAGGACAAGAAAATTCGTGGTAATATCCACTATCATCACAAAACTTTTTGAAGTCAGAATTTTCGAATTCGCCACCATGATCACTTCGGATACGAGTAATCATGAAACCTTTTTCGTTTTGTACCTTTTTACAAAATATCTGAAATTCAAAAATAGCATCACTTTTGTTTGATAAAAAGTAAACCCAAGTAAATCGAGAGAAATCATCAACAATAACAAAAGCATAGAGCTTACCGCCAAGACTAGCGACTCTACTAGGACCAAATAAATCCATATGAATCAACTGCAAAGGTCTCGAAGTACTTACAGCGTTGATGGATTTAAAAGTAGACCTATGTGCTTTGTTCTTTTCACAGTCTGCACATACCATATCTCTCTTGAATGGAATTTCAGGGAGTCCTTTTACCAATTTCTTTGTATTCAGACGTGAGATAGTATCCATGTTTGCATGTCCTAGTCTCATGTGCCATAGCCAACTTTCATCTTGATTGGCTACTAGGCATCTTCCTGCATTATTAGTATTCTCCAAAAAGAAAACATAAATGTTGTCTTCTCTAATCCCTTTATATACGGGATCACCAGATGACATATCATATATGGTACATTTATCTTTCACAAAATTGATACCATAACCATTATCTGCCAAATGACTTATGCTCAATAGGTTATGTTTCAATTCAGTTACTAGACAAACATCCTTTATTATTGGATAAGGAGAAATACCTACAGTACCATTACCTATTATATCACCTCTCAAGTTGTTTCCGAAGGAGACGTATCCTTCTTTCTTCATCGATAGCGAAGCGAATAAGGATGCATCACCAGTCATGTGTCGCGAACATCCGCTATCGAGAATCCATTTGCTTTTAGCATGAGAGGGTTGAGGGTCCACCTACAAGACAAGTAGATGAATCCTTTGGTACCCATTTTCTGAAGGGTCCACACAGATTAGCTTTAGGTCTCCAGACTAAAGTATGGTTGTTAACAAGCTTTCTTGCAAGACAATATTGTGATATGTGTCCGTGTGTACCACAATATGTGCAAGTCAGTTTAGTGGTAGAAACTGTATTTGCAAGCTTGTTTTGTTTGGAGAACCTGTAAGTGAAAGCATGATGGTGTTCGTGTTTCTTCTGTGCTTTCTTGTGTTTAGTCCTTCTAGGTGTATGCTTCGCATTAGGACTAATCTTAGGCTGTGTCACAGGTATTGCCTGTTTGCCTAACTTGATTTCTAACTTTTTAGAAATCGCAATAGACTCTTCATATCTAGCAGTCATATCAAGGAGTCTTTGTTCAGTTACTAGGTGCATCTTCTTCTCTATGTCATAAAGCTTTTGTACTTTGACATAGTCCCTTTCTTTCTTTTCAATATTGAGGATAGCCTCATGATAGTCTGCTTTAAGTTTGGCTATCTCTTCCGTGTTATCGGTAGTAGATGTCTCTTTAATATCTTCAATTAGATTAGACAGTCTAGCTATCTCGGTTGTGTGTGCCTTAATCTCTTTTCGAGATTGCTTATACTTGTCGAGCACAGTTTTGTGATCTTCAAGTAGTTCGCTAAAGGCGTTCTCTAGTTCATCGAAAGTAAAATCATCAAACAAAGGATTAGATGATACCTTTTCAAATGCCATGAGACAAACATTTGCATTGTTGCAGGGTCTGTCTTCTTCTTCTGAGTCACTGGCATCGCTTTCGTGCCAGATGCTTGTGTTCGCATACTTTCGACCAGATGTAGCTTTTCTGCTTGATCTTGATCTATCGTATGGACTGCTTTTCTTGGTGGTTGGACAGTCCTTCTTCATATGCCCTGATTTCTTGCATCCAAAGCATATAGTTTCATCTTCGTTGCTTTCTTGGACGTCTTTCTTCTTTCTGCTTGTGAACTTTAGATATTTCTTGAAGTTCCTCACAAGTAGGGCTCTTTCATCACCACTTGACAATTCTTCATCGGAATCGTTGTATGTTGATTTTCTTGCTTGGGCTTTGAAGGCAATAGTTTTCTCCTTTGGTGTTGCTTCTTCAAAATCTTGCAAGTCGAGTTCATGGGTCATGAGTTTGCCCATCAGCGTTTCCAGAGTCATAGTGGTGAGATCGTTTCCTTCAATGATTGCTGTGGCTTTTGGATTCCAGTTCTTTGTTAGAGCCCGCAGCACTTTTCTGATCTTCTCGTGATTGCTGTAATCCTTGCCAAGAGATTGTAAAAGAATAGTTATATCGAGGAAACGAGTAAACATCTGTGTAATTGACTCACCGGGTTTCATTTTAAAAGATTCATACTCCTGTGTCAGTTTACTAATTTTGGATTCCTTTACTTAGGAAGTCCCTTCATGGGTTACCTCAAGGAGTTTCCAAATTTCGTGAGACGTCTTACAGGTTGAAACTCTGTTGAACTCGGTTTTGTCAATTGCACAGAATAGTGCATTGATGGCTCGAGCATCAAGACTAGCCTTTGCTTTTTCAGCATCGGTGTACTTGTCATGAGGCTTTTCCATAAGAATGCCTTCAACCACTGTGGGTGCTGGCTTCTTATAACCATCAATGACTATTGACCATAGATCAAAGTCAAGAGACTTTAGAAAGAAAGTCATTCGTGTTTTCCAGTATGTGTAATTTGTTCCATCAAATAGGGGAGGTCTATTTGTGGATTGCCCTTCACCGTTGAATATAGATTTCACGGCTGCCATATATACTCTCTAAGGTATGTTATATAAGAATATAACCTTGCTCTGATACCAATTGTAGGATCGTTGAGCACCTCTAGAGGGGGGTGAATAGAGTGCGTGCGTGCAGCGGAATAAAATCACCAATTAAAAAAAATTTAAACTATGGCAGATATATAAGAGACAGCAAATAGAGATAGAGAATTCAAACTCAGTAACACAGCGATATATACTGGTATCCCTCTGAGAGGACTAATCCAGTCTCGAGTACTCTT
>JANAVB010019795.1:2934592-2937092 GCA_029216955.1 Iris pallida | reverse complement strand
GTTCTTCACAGAGAGAAGTACGACATCTCGGTACTGTTAGAATCGAAGATCAAAAGTGAAAAGACCCTTGCTCGGCGGACCCCATCTCATTGGGCCCAACTTCACAACTTGGCTCTCTGTGACATGGTCAGGATTTGGGTCAGATGGAATTCGAAGAGCTGGGAAGGGGACTTGATCTTGATGACGGAGCAGTTGATCGCCATCTCTTTCTCGAACAAGGGTGGTTTTCGGTTCTTGCTGGGGGCGGTTTACGGCCACAACGACAGGAGGAGACGGGAGTCCTTGTGGAGCGACATCTACAGAGTTGCCGCCGCTGCTGATTTGTCGTCGCTTTCGCTTCTTCTGATCGGGGACTTCAGTGCCCTTCTGCATCGAGGGGAGAAGGTGGGCGGCCGTCCAGTTCCAGACTCTATCCTATATGATTTCCAGAGATGTCTCCTCCAGGCGGGCCTCCAGGGATTGTCGCGCTCAGGCTTCATTTGGACTTGGCATAACAAAGCGATCCGGAACATGGTTGCATGCCAGCTTGATAGAGCCCTGGACAATGGGGAATGGTTCCGACATTTTTCCAATTCTTCGGCTGAGGGCCTGACCGCTGGGATGAGCGATCATTCCCCCATCAGGGTAAGCTTCACTACTCGGTCTCCTAGAAAGTTTTGCCCATTCAGGTACAACAACTGTTGGTATCTCTCGGAGGACTATCTGGAGGCTGTCTCAGAGGGGCTTACTAGCTGTCAGGAGGGGACGGCCCAGTTTCGCTTAGTGCGTCGACTCAAGGCTACGAAGAAGGCTCTACGGAGTTGGGTGAAGGGGTTGTCCAAGTCTACCTTAGAAGATAAGGAGGTGGAGCTGCGGGCTATCCAGCAGGATATGCAATCTGACATGCTTAACGGTGACCTGGCGGCGAGAGAGAAGGAGCTGATCGGAGAAGTCAACATCTTGCGGTTGCAGAAGGAGATTAGCACGGCCCAGCGTGCCAAATGTTCCTGGCTCAAGGACGACCGTTGTTCCAAGTTCTTCTATGATGTCATCTGGACCCGACAGCATAGGAATCACATCTCCCAGCTTCTTGATGTGGATGGCAACCTAGTGGAGGAGCCGGCTGAGATCCAGGACGAGGCCGTCAGGTACTACTCTGATTTATATTTCCAGACTACCTGTCTGTGTTCCCAGAGGTTGTTACAAAAAGATTGGTGACTCCGTATGTGAATAGCATTATTCTTGCCCCTGTTACTTTGGAGGAGGTGGAATCAATTGTCAAGTTGGCGGATCCCAACAAGGCTCCCGGACCGGATGGCTTCAGCAGTGGGTTCTACAAACGCCACTGGGACATTCTGAAGTATCAGGTGTTGGAGATGGTGCAGGAATTCTTCACCAAAGGGAAACTACTGAAAGAGCTGAACCACACTTTCCTGACCTTGGTGCTAAAGGAGGGAGCGACATCATTGACAGATTTCAGACCTATTGCGTGCTGTAATTATCTTTATAAGATAATTACGCACCTTATGTGCCGGCGGATGGAGGGGATCATGCAGGACCTGGTATCTCCGAATCAGGTTGCGTTCATCAAGGGGAGGTCGATTGCTGAGCACAGCCTCTTGGCTCATGAGATGGTGAGGGACTTTAGCAAACCCAGAGGGGAGAAAGCATGTGTGGAACTGGACCTGAGGAAGGAGTATGACATGGTCAATAGGGACTTCCTTTGTCATCTGATGACCGCCATGGGGTTCGAGGACCACTGGGTTGCATTGATCCGGGAGTGCATCACGTCCTCCACTTTCTCTGTCCTCATCCAGGGCATCCCTTATGGGTATTTCCAGAGCAACCGTGGGCTTAGGCAAGGTGACCCCCTGTAGTTCCCCGTCCCGCTAAATCAATCAGAGGAATCGAAACGCCGACGGCGTTCGGACTTGGCCTTACAACGGCGACTCGAAGACATCGCTCAGGTGGGATAGTTTCGGTGAACTTGCCTCATCTCAGCCTTCACTTAATAATTCGTCTGTTTTCAACTTGCACAAGTAGGCTGATATAAAAGCTACGAACGCACATAGCTAAGGGAATGATCCCGACCCGTCGTAATGTCTTGGAACATGGAAAAATGGTCCCACGGTCTCAATAAAAGTCGGCTCAGCGTGCTTTTAAATGACACTCGGTCCTTCGTCCCGTGGCTTGGGAGAAGGAAAGTTGGTATTCGACACAACGAGGAGTTAGCCTAAGTCATAGGCGTCGCCCGCGTAAATGCTCGATAAAGCATGCATGTTTCCACTGCGCAAGGCTTGGCATAGCCTTGGCTCGTCCCTTGGGTTAAGTTGTAGGCTTGAGTAAGTTAAGCAAAGTTATGCCGATCGACCTAAGTCATTCCAAATGCCGTCCCGCTCTTTCTGCGGTTGTCCAGTTAAATAGTCCCACGATATCAAGTGCCGTCATGTAACATATGACTTGGGTGATAGCGTCGCGTAGGACGTAAGTCAGTTAAAGGCACGAGCCACGGTTGGCACGA
>JANAVB010019795.1:2776985-2795779 GCA_029216955.1 Iris pallida | reverse complement strand
CTGAGATCATCCAGCCCAACATTCTTACGCCTCAGGGGTGCATCATTAGAGACCTGTAGGAGGACACTTTCGGTTGGAATTGGAGGAAGGTCAGTGATTGGCTCGGCCAGCCGGCGGCCATTCGTCTTCTTGCTGCGAAAATGCGGATTTCCAACACGCCCGACACTTGGAAATGGTCCCCCAACCCCGATGGGACTTTCACTTTGGCGTCCGCCAGACGTATTGTCAGAGGGAGCGGGGTGCCGAACATGGTCTTCGCCAATTACTGGCAGGCATACATCCCCATCAAATGGTCCATCCTCATATGGCGAGCACTCCGACGCAAGATTCCGACGGACGACAGCATCAGAACATTGGGATTCAGCCTTGCCTCTAAATGCCATTGCTGTGAGGAGCACAACTTGGAATCCGCCGAACACGTCCTTCTTACGGGGGAACTGGCCGCAGGCTTGTGGTCCAAGCTTCATCTCAAGCTCCGCATGGGGCAACCAACCGGGGGCTTCTACGATCTCTTGGCTTCCTGGTCCCACTCTCACGGACATCAGATCGTAGCAGCCGCTGGCATTTGGGTGCTCTGGAAGAACAGGAACAAATTCCGCTATGAAGGGCGCCAACTCCCCCCTCCCCAGATTTACCAGGAAGTCATCAGACAATGCTTCAAGGTGAGGAGGCGGTGCTCTCACGTCTCCAACCAATTCTGGGAGACCCTGGCCTAGGCCGGTGCTTCCACCTCCTTCTTTTGTTGCGCATGTGTTTCGCGCCTTTTGCTTTCTGTTTTAGCTTTCTGGCTTCTGGCCGCTTTTGCGCGCTTACATGTATAGGCTTCGGCATTTTGCGCCTATATTTTCAATAAAAGTCTTCTTTTCCAAAAAAAAAAATATATATATATATATATATATATATATATTTATATATAAAGGGAAAGAAGGAAAGAAACATGTGTGTGTGTGTGTGTGTGTGTGTGTGCTGGTAAGGGGGCTGCTATGAGGGGACAACAATGTGTGAACCCCCAACAACCAATATCAATCTCAATATATATATATATATATATATATATATAAGTAATCTCTCGCCTGTGCTTCTCCTCCCTTCCCCCGAGCGCATGCGCCTGCCCATCTCGTCTCTCCGCCACTGGCGGCGGGGCTGAGCGCCGCAGTCCGGCCGCCGACCCCCTCACCACTCCCCCCCTCCCGACATAACCGTCCCCACCACCGGCCGGAGCAACCCTCGGGCGCTTGATTCAAGTTCGGAGATCTCGACCCGGCCGCAGACCGCGGCGCCCCCCCGGAAGCAGACTCCTGCTTGGTCGGAGGCCCACCGGTCGCTGGCGGATGCTGTCCATCCTCCTCCTCCCCCCCGGCTTGCGGAGGCTCTTAGGTGGCCACGGACGAGCGATCGCCTTCCTGAGGCTGCCGCGGTTGCTGCACCTCTTACCGGTGAGCATGGGTCGGACGCCCCACCGCCCTGGCCACGCCAGGCCGCCCTGCTTCGATGGCCGTGGAACCCGCCGGTGTCCCGCCCATCTGTTCCCCCCAGGACTCCCTCGACCCGCATCCAGAGCTTTCCCACCCCTCGGATCCTTTTCGAATTTTGAATCTCAACGATTCGAATCGATCGCCGTTAGTCGCGATCTATGCGCCTCCGGTTCCCCAATCTAGGGTCGCAGCCTATGCGCCCGTCGGGCTCGAGAGTGGCATGCGCCCCTATTCGGCTCCCCTCTATGCGCCCAGCCGGGCCCTCTCGCCCCCTAAGCTCGCATCCGCGGGGGAAGTATGCGCCCCTCCTTCCAGATCTTATGCGCCCCCAGGATTTATGCGCCTTTAGAGGCTCCTCCTCTCCGTGCTCGCATAGCGAGCAGCCCTCTTCCTAGACGACCGTTGCTGTTTCCACGCGCCATGCTAGTTCGGGTTAGGGCCCGCCCCCTATACGGGCGCCCGCACTCCCGCGCTCTTCTGAGTCCTCTTTCCCGTTGGTGCGTCCTCTCCGGGAGATTGTAGTTGCTGCCGCACCACTCAGGATTCCATCCCCTCCGTCATCAGGGCGCCAGCCCGGTGCGCTTGTTACCGAGGCTTCCTCCCCGTCCGCGCCTGTGGTCGCAGGCTCTATCCCGGAACCCTCGGCTCTGGGCTCGGCCCTCCCCGCCTCCCCCCTCCCACTTGGCTAGGCTGCCACCCCCTGCCACAGTAGAGGGCAGTTCTCGGCCGTCTTCCTACGCCGACGCCTTGCGTCCGGACCGCCGAACAGCTGTGCCCCCTCCTCCTGTAGAAGCCCCACTCCCCGACATCGACTTCTCGGCCCCCGCCGACGGACAGGCCATCCGGATCCCGTTTTCTTCAACAGAGATTTCCTTCCTATCCCATACCTTCGTAAAGACTTTCATCCTATAGTTTCAGTCAGGATGTCCGAAGATCGCAGCAGTGCAAGAAGCTATTTCTGGTTGGAGGCTCACTTCCTCGTACACTGTCGCGCCGCTTGACCCAAAACATTTGTTCCTCCACCTCTCTTCGGATCAGGACTTCTCCAAAGTGTGGGCCAAGGGCACCGTCACCATAGGCAAATAGACCGTCAAGATCGCTAAATGGTCCCCCACCTTCAATCCCAAAATCGATTCGACCATCATCTCCACTTGGATCACTCTCCTCAACCTACCCCTTGTCTGTTTCACCCCGACATCTCTCAAAAGGATAGCTAGCTCCTTCGGGACACTCGTAGCTATTGCAGAGGAAACAAGATCCCTCGCTAAAGGCAACTACGCTAAAATTTGCGTGGAACTCGACCTCTCTGCAGAACCGCCCACGGAGGTCCAGCTCAACCTCGGAGGCAAAACTCATTCCCAGGCGCTCGTGTATGACAACAACATCATCTTCTGCCGACATTGCCAGCTGAGAGGCCACGTCACCAAGTTCTGCTACAGAGCCCACCCGGAACTACATAAGACAGCTCAGCGTAAAACCCGATCTGTCAGGTCGACTCAAACCGGCCCACCCTCCCCCACCCATCCACAACCCAATTCCACTTCCTCCCTCACCGCCCCCACAGTCAAATAGCCCCTCATCGACCCCAGCTTAGCCCGATCGGCACCCTTGGACTTACAGGCCATAGTGCCCTACGTCCCGAAGACCATCCTTCTCTGTAACTCGTTCCTCGCCTTGTCTTGCGATGACGCAGACCATACCCCGTCCTCAGACTCCTCGGACACCGAGCGAGCAGAGTCAGAGCTTTCTGACCCCATCCAACCCCTCCCCAGTACAGGAGCGGCAATCTTACAAAGGAAGTTCCTCCACAGATACTCTGGCCATCCTCGGCACGGATGCTGCTGCCAGATTCCTTCAAGCTGAAGAGGCTGGCTTTCTCGATCCAACCAACCCCCTTTGTGCCCTACACGAAATAGAGATAGAAGACACAACTCAGACGGAAAACTCTGAACCCAACATCCAAAAATAAGGCGAAGATAACGCAGATTTATCTGCAGAAATCACGACAGTGTCCAAAATACACCAATCAAAAAGAGGAAAAATGCTAAAAAGGCGACGACTATGACTATTAGATCGGCCGCAAAGCTCCACAACCCCCCTACCCCTCCCCTCCAGATGCTTAACATCGTCATATGGAATGTTCGTGGGATCGCCAACAAACCCACTATGAACAGAATAATTAGTCTGAAGAAACTCCACCGGATCGACATTTTGATCATCATTGAACCCAAAATCCAAAAAAAGAAACTCAAAGCGCTCCAGCTCCTCCTCGGATTCCCATATGCGATCGCAGGCTGCAACGATATCTGGGTATTCTTCTCCGCCAATGCCAAATTTGGCTCCGTTCATGACTCCAGGCAATCCCTTTCTTGTTGGATTGAACACCCCACCCTCCAACAACGTTTCTTACTCTCGGCGGTGCACGGAAGCTGCGACATCACCGAGCGTAAGATGCTATGGGACACCCTCTCGACAACCCACCATCTTCTCAACAACCTCCCGTGGATTTGCGTGGGCGATTTCAACACCATATCCAACCGAGAAGAAAAATCTGGGGGAAGGTGTAACTCCACTTTTTCAGGAAATTTAATTTTTCTTTTTTTTTTAAATAATTTTCTGAATATATTCTTCCTAAATCAATATTTCCGCTATTGATTTTCTTTAGCCCAATTATTGAGTTTCTTTTCTCTATTGGTTATATATATTTTGGACTTTTACTAAGCCCATAGTCCAGCCCATAATCCAGCCAATGCATTCAGCAAATATTAACCTCTTACTCAGGGGTTTCCCTACAAACCAACTTCTTAATTCCAATTTTCTTCAGAGAATGGAAGGGGGACATTACTCGAATGATCTCCAAATGTCTAAAACTTTCCAATTTCCCGCGGTTTTCTTCTGACAGCTGTTGTAACAAACCCCAACGGCTTATAAAACTCTATTCATTCCTTTTCTTTCTAGCCAGATCTAACCAACTCTGGAGAGAAAGCAATTTCCTCTTCTTCGTTCCATCTCGAGTTCTTCAAGAGTTCAGCAATGGCGTCGAGCTTCCCTGTTGAGATCCAGAGCTAATCGATCGACGACAGTCCTTTCTCGAGCAAGGGAATGGAGGGATCACTCGTTTCCTGTTCCTAGGAGCCACAACGATGGAGGAACGTTTTCCTGCCATTCCCAGGCAAATCCATTCCTTCTGATTGAATAACTCATGTGAGTATTCAGAATTCCTAGCATTTATTCTCCAATTTGTTCTTTGGCCTAATCTGAGTACATTGTGTTGATAATTCATGAATAGCTGATTCACTACTGAGATGATCAGATCTGTTCCTGTGTGAAGCTCCCAAACCATTTTGAGGTGAGGATTATTCTTCCTGTAGGTTTTTCTGTTGAAATTCTTTTAAATTTTGTATTATTTTAATGTCAGGATATTGAGTGTCCAAGCAGTAGATCAAGTCTTGTTTTGATCGAGAGATTGTTGATGGTAAGTGGATCCAAATCCTTAAGCTGAGTATATTTCTATTCCCTGATTTTGTTTGATGAATGATTTGAATCCTGGTTCTTTGGCATAGATGTTACCTAGTATATGTCAGGGTCTTGAGAAGGGAGGGTACACATACTTCTAGAATTCCAGGTTGTATATGTAGGTATTATTGATCTTTTCTACCATTTTTGATATGTGGATTAAAGGATGTCATGTTAATTGAGAACATGGTTCCAGCATTCGTGCAGGACACTACTCTTCTCAAGCACTTGAGTTAATATTGGGAAGAAGCTTGTCAAGGTAATTTCTGATCTTATCATATGTGCTGATTTCATCCTTTCAAATCGTTATATCCAACTGTGGTAAGAAATGATACCTTAGAGTTTAGTGTAGACTGGTGAGTTGTGTTTCCTATAGATTGTTTAACTGATGCAACCAACCAGGCTGCAAGTTTAACTTAGGATACAAACCCCTGTTGATTTAAATTCCAATTATCAGTGAGCAAATTGTTGATGAGGTGTTGAGAGTTTATCAAGGGAGGGTTGTATCCACCCTTGTCAGGTACTGTGTACTGGCAGAGAGGTGATCTGGATTTATCTTGATGTCCAGGCTTCCATCTTTATGCCAATACCAGATGTGTGACTTATGGGTGTTTTCAGTTAATGATTGGTAGATTAACTTCCATGCAATTGTTAACCCTGAACTTAAACCATGCCTGAATTCATATCTTTGGGTTGGTCTTATATGATAAGGAGCTATCCCCTGTCTTGAGGACTTAACCTGGGAGTCATTGCAAGAATGGCTTGGCTTTTGGGTGAACATTTGAATATTACCAAGTATCAATTTGACTTTTGCTAGTTTGGGCAATATGGATTATTTAGCCTGGAACCATATTTGGTTGTGGCTCAGCCTTGGACATGATTTCCATCTCACTTCCAAATCAGTCCAGGCCTGTTCCTGGAACCTGAGACCATTCCAGTTGTAACCTGAGATTAATTCAGTTATAACCTGAGGTCATCTCAGTTAAACAGAGATGCACATGTGTAGAGGATTGATTTGAACCTTGTTTGAATAAGAGATTATATCACAGCCTGGGTGTTGGTAGAACCAAGTTTATTGCTAATTTATGTTTCAAGAATTAACATGGAACCAGGGAAATTTTGTAGCCTATTGAAAGAACAATCTGGGATTTATTACAAGAAAGGGGCTCTCAGTTGAACTGAGATAGAACGCAGCAAAGCCTGGTATGAATTTCCAGTTTATGAGTAATTCCAGTTATTAAGCTGGGTTGGAAATTCAGTTGAACTGAGATGGAATCTCAGAAATCTGAGACTACTTCAGGGTATCATACCATGAGGGTACTCAGTGAGATTGAAATTATCAGAGAGCTGGGATTTAAGTCTCAGGATTGGGATTAAGTCTCAGAAAATGAGACTGAAATCTCAGAAACTCTGAGATTGAGGTTCAATGATCTGAGACTTTAAATCAGTTTAGGACAATCTGGGGTGATAACTCTCAGGTTGCACTTCAATGGACTTCAGGATTTGGAATGGCATCTCATTAAGTTAACTCAGGTTCTTTTTCTTTACTTTGGCAAGGAAGTTGATCACTGGTAAGTCCTTGATTCATTAGGGTCCTTTATGAGTTAAGGTCTTGAACCGATGCAAGTTTAGCATAGTAGAATTTTAGATTGTAGGAATTGTTTCACATATTGTTATTTGAGGAACCAACCCATATATCTAGTTCCTGTTTTATAACAGGATTCTATAGGATATTGGTTTTCCAAATAAGTTAATTTCTATAGATTTTATTCATGGGAATGAGGTTAATTATCCTACTTTTAGTTTAATCTAACTAAATTAGGCAAATAATCAATTATAGGGTAACTTGTTTATTAAGAAGAGGACCTAGGATATATCTTAAGTGACTTGCTAGATTAAGAATTAGTTATTTTAGATTATTGACCAACTTGTATACATTATTATTCCATACAGGAGGATATCTAGCTCGGTTGCCTACTTGTACTTTCTTGGAGCCAGGCAAGTACACTCTACGGTTTTGTACTTTTCATTATATATCCTGTGCTTCCTTGAGTGACACAATTGCAACACGTCATGTACTTTCTGGTGCTCATGTTCTCTTGTTCTTACTTGTATCTGGGGTGGGGAAATATACTATCTATGTGACCAATCCCAAGTAACAACTCATGTGTGTTTTAGCTTAGACCCCGCATCGTGCACGCGGGTCCTAAGTCACCATTCATGTGCTTTCAGGTGCTTTCATGTGCTTACCCTAGCCGGTCACATATTTAGTTATATTTTAAATATATTACACACATGTTCAGGAGATTACCTTGTACTATTTCCTGTGATTCCATGATATCATATTCTTTCAGGTGCTTACATATCATGTTCTTACATTCATGTTCTTTCATGTACCTTACAATGTTCTTTATGCACTTATTCACCTGTTCTTCCTGTACTTTCCATGTTTTCTTGTACTTTCATATCATGATGTCTTGTTCATTACCTAGAATTGTACTTGCTCCGCTCCTGAATAGGATATGTTGCAGGTAAGATGGAGGCCTTGTGTGACACCTACTATGGGCAGGATATTGCTTTCCCTACTGAGCCAGCTGGAGCTGCTTGTGACCTAGAGGCTGCAGAAGCCTAGGGCTTTTTTAGTATTTTCCATTATCTTTCCATGTATTGAGACTAGCAGACTCTTTTATTAGTTGAAATGTAATAATTTCAGATATTGTACTTTACTCTGGTTGGGACACATTTATATAGATGCTGTGATTTCATTTCATGTTCATACTATCTGGTTAGTTTTCCTAGATTGGTACAGCTTACTTTGTTGTGTCTAACAACAAAGGCTGGGCGTGTCCGACTCGTATCCGGTTATTCGGGAGCGGGTCATGATATGTTTTTTGTGGTGGCCCATGCAGGTCCATCCTAATGGTACCTAGGACTTAGCGTACTATTGGGGGACTTGAATTACACTAGGGAAACTTGATCACAGCATAGGAAAATCGGGAAATAAGGGTATATTAGGTATATCAGGTGTATCAGGTATTTTAATATTCTATAAACACTTGTTGTATGTAGGTCTAGGTTATTTTAATAGTTTTCTGTTTTGCAGATAGTTCAAAAGCATGCAACACCAGAACTGTCAATTCACCTGCACTTGACGTTTTCGAACTTCCACTACCTTCTATCATTCTACTATCTCCATGGGTAGTACGTAATTGACGGAGACGTCTGAAGAGTCCCTTGACAACCAGAGGAAGCAGGCCACCCTTTCCAAGTTAGACTTGTGGATACACTCTCCGAGCCAGGAAGGACTTCTGATTTCCAGACGCTCAGACACTTGGACTTTTCCGACACCGAGCGTATATCTTGCACCAGAGAGCCGATCGAGAACCTGAAGCCGCTACTGAAGATCATCTCAGCATGTGAGGATCTGACTTCTCTGAAGATTAGAGCCACCAGCCTGGAGATTCAGAATGTAGCACAGACAATGGAATGAAACCGGAAGCTGAAGCTCATGAAAGACATGAAGACTTATGACAAAGACAACAACTAGCCTTGATCCGCAAAGCGTCGTAACACTCAGTCGACGTTTCTTCGGTCACACCACCAGTTGCATCATCGGAAGCAGATCTCAACAGCCAGCATGTCAACAGACGTATATTCCTATCAGAGGCTCTGCGCTTCAGCCCAGCGGGAGATCCAGATGACGACCACTTGCAATTTTTGCCGTCGCCCAGGACATCACCACAAAGAGTGCCACAAGAGACGAAGGCTATGCCTGCACTGCAGATTGTCTGCCCACCAAGTCAAGAACTGCCCGGAGGCCACTAATTACGCTGCCCAAGGACGAACACGAAGAGCACTAGGACTACAGCAAGGGGACCAGCCTCTCTAGATTCAGCAACCACATGGAGTACTATCGCAGGGATCAACCTACGCCAGGACAATTGAAGAAGGTTAGAGAGATTTCCGTTCCGGAGGAATACTGAAGACAGACTAAAGATTGAAGATTTTTGCATGGTTGGGAAAACCATGTATCTTGATTAGCAACCTAGTTTTCTTAAATTTCTTTTAGCATCTAGACCATTTCTTGGAATTTCTTGTTTTCTATTTTGGAATCTTGGTTGGTATTCGAAACTTAACTCGAGTTATTGTTTCCTATTCGTTGATTGGTACTCCTCCAATCCATTCTTCGTAACCTTGCTCTTTTCGAGATTCTACTCAAGAATTTTGTTTCCTATTCAGGACTAGTTACAATTTGTAAATTTTGTTTTCTTTTCGAAGTTCAATTTTCTATTTGGTGATAGTTGGAATTTGATTTTTATTCAGCACTTGTTTCTATTCACCATTCAAGACATCGTTTGAAAACTTCGGTTTCGACCTGCTCCCTATGAGAGATTCGATTCCTACGTGGCTTGTTTTCTACTTGGAAATTGTTCCGTTCACAACTTTGCTTCGATCTTGTTCCCTATTTGAGGTATCGCTTGTTTCATGGATATTGTTTTACTCACCCATTGATTCTTTTTCCTATTCATAACTTGATTCCATTCAAAAATTTAAGATCCTGTTTCCTATTTCGAGACTTTGTTTTGTTTGTGATTTTGCCTTCCATCCAAGATTTATCGGACTTTGAATTTCAGTTCCTACTCGCGACTCGTTGAGACCGTGTTCCCTATTCCAAATCTTGTCTCCTCATTGAGATTTTCTATTCGAGAATTTGTTCCTTATTCATGACTTTGTTGATACTTGTTTTTCTATTTTTCTTTCACTGTGTACCTTATTGGGGAATTCATTTTCACTTCAAGTTTTGCTCGAGATTTCATTGTTATTCAAGATTTGTTGAAACTTGTTTCCAGTACGAGATTTTATTCTTATTTTGAAACTTGTCTCCTATCTAATACCTTGCCTCAGTTCATCCTTCGAGACTCTGTTATCCCTTCGGGATAATGTCCCATATATGGAATCTTGTTACCCTTCCAGATATCAGTTGGAATTCCGTTATAATTTGAAACTTCACCCTGTCTGAAATTTTAAATCTCCCTGGTTGCCCTTTTGTACTCACTAATTGGATTCCTTGTCGTCTCGTAGTACCTAATAAACTCTTGTATTCTAACAGTAAAGTAACTTCATCATTTCCGTGACTTGGACTATCGAAACTCATTTTGAATTCCTTGAAACTCTTTTGAAATTCCTAGGGATAAAGTCGAGAGACTATTCGATGACCTACTAAAGCGTGGCGGTTGTTCACTGCAGCCACTATCTGAATCATGGAGACTGAGGATTCACTGCAGCCAGCTGTACACTGGCGAGGCAGGAACTCTAAGTTGAAGTGATTTCAGACATCCATAGGTTTTCGAGTATTGACGAGACTTGTCATATTCTTCATATCTTGATCTCTTGGGTTGTTTCGTCAATGATTATTGGAAAATAGATAAGGTTGATAGAGTATTTGGAGACATATTGTTATTTGAGTCACGGAGCTGAAAGTCCACTGCAGTCAGATACATACTGGCGGGGTAGGGATTCTAAGCAAGGTGATTTCAGATACCAACATGTTCTTGGATATTCTGGAGACTATAATCCCTTTTCATATGATTATTGGTTTTCGAGAATCACAAATCCTTGCATGTTCACCCTGATTTGATACTGTATCTCCTGAGTATTTCGTACGTTCCTCAAATCAACCCTTGCTAATTACCTTCTAGTATTGTATCGTTAGATCATTGATTTCCTCAAATTATATATTGCCAGATTTTGATTCCATACTTCGTTGTGTCTTGTCTAAACTTCAATCTTAAGTCATGTCCATCTGACCATGATTCCCTATTTTGACCTAGTCCATTTTTGATCATACTTAATATTGTGTCTTCATGATGTTGCTCCTCTAAGTTGTAATTGAAATTCCTTCCACTTCATGACTATTTGATCCTCGATCTTTGTCAAAGCGTGATATCCCAAACTTCTTATGTGTACTTGGACTCAAGGCTCAGAGCGTCATGGATCGACAGAAGCACTGGGCGGACAGCAGCAGACGGCCACTTGAGTTCGAGGTTGAAGACAGAGTGTTCCTGAAGATTCTCACCGACCAGGGGTGTCATTCGGTTAGGCAGAGGCGGGAAGCTCAGTCCGAGATTCATCGGACCCTTCGATGTGACGGCACGGATTGGCGAGGTGGCGTATCGACTAGCGCTTCCAGCTAGATTGGAGGGAGTGCACGATGTTTTCCACATATCCCAGCTTCGACGATACATTCCAGACCCGAGCTATGTGGTGGACTATCCTGAGCTGGAGGTGGGCCCACGATTGACTTACGAGGAGCAGCCAGTAGAGATCTTGGACCGGAGGGAGAAGCGTCTACGAAACCAGATCATCCCTCTCGTTCGCGTCATGTAGAGACACCACTCTCCGGGAGAGTCCACATGGGAGCACGAGGACGAGATGCGGGAGCGCCATCCCACTCTGTTTGATTGATAGTGATTGTATCCTGTTTGTGGAGTTCTATTTTCAATAAAATAACGGGTGTTTGAAATTTTTGAGACTTGCAGATATTGTTTGGCCATTGAATTTCGAGGACGAAATTTTTCTGAGGGGGGAAAATTTGTAACTCCACTTTTTCAGGAAATTTAATTTTTCTTTTTTTTAAATAATTTTCTGAATATATTCTTCCTAAATCAATATTTCTGCTATTGATTTTCTTTAGCCCAATTATTGAGTTTCTTTTCTCTATTGGTTATATATATTTTGGACTTTTACTAAGCCCATAGTCCAGCCCATAATCCAGCCAATGCATTCAGCAAATAATAACCTCTTACTCAGGGGTTTTCCTACAAACCAACTTCTTAATTCCAATTTTCTTCAGAGAATGGAAGGGGGACATTACTCGAATGATCTCCAAATGTCTAAAACTTTCCAATTTCCTGCGGTTTTCTTCTGACAGCTGTTGTAACAAACCCCAACGGCCTATAAAACTCTATTCATTCCTTTCCTTTCTAGCCAGATCTAACCAACTCTGGAGAGAGAGCAATTTCCTCTTCTTCGTTCCTTCTCGAATTCTTCAAGAGTTCAGCAATGGCGTCGAGCTTCCCTGTTGAGATCCAGAGCTAATCGATCGACGACAGTCCTTTCTCGAGCAAGAGAATGGAGGGATCACTCGTTTCCTGTTCCTAGGAGCCACAACGGTGGAGGAACGTTTTCCTGCCATTCCCAGGCAAATCCATTCCTTCTGATTGAACAACTCATGTGAGTATTCAGAATTCCTAGCATTTCATTCTCCAATTTGTTCTTTGGCCTAATCTGAGTACATTGTGTTGATAATTCATGAATAGCTGATTCACTACTGAGATGATCAGATCTGTTCCTGTGTGAAGCTCCCAAACCATTTTGAGGTGAGGATTATTCTTCCTGTGGGTTTTCCTGTTGAAATTCTTTTAAATTTTGTATTATTTTAATGTCAGGATATTGAGTGTCCAAGCAGTAGATCAAGTCTTGTTTTGATCGAGAGATTGTTGATGGTAAGTGGATCCAAATCCTTAAGCTGAGTATATTTCTATTCCCTGATTTTGTTTGATGAATGATTTGAATCCTGGTTCTTTGGCATAGATGTTACCTAGTATATGTCAGGGTCTTGAGAAGGGAGGGTACACATACTTCTAGAATTCCAGGTTGTATATGTAGGTATTATTGATCTTTTCTACCATTTTTGATATGTGGATTAAAGGATGTCATGTTAATTGAGAACATGGTTCCAGCATTCGTGCAGGACACTACTCTTCTCAAGCACTTGAGTTAATATTGGGAAGAAGCTTGTCAAGGTAATTTCTGATCTTATCATATGTGCTGATTTCATCCTTTCAAATCGTTATATCCAACTGTGGTAAGAAATGATACCTTAGAGTTTAGTGTAGACTGGTGAGTTGTGTTTCCTATAGATTGTTTCACTGATGCAACCAACCAGGCTGCAAGTTTAACTTAGGATACAAACCCCTGTTGATTTAAATTCCAATTATCAGTGAGCAAATTGTTGATGAGGTGTTGAGAGTTTATCAAGGGAGGGTTGTATCCACCCTTGTCAGGTACTGTGTACTGGCAGAGAGGTGATCTGGATTTATCTTGATGTCCAGGCTTCCATCTTTATGCCAATACCAGATGTGTGACTTATGGGTGTTTTCAGTTAATGATTGGTAGATTAACTTCCATGCAATTGTTAACCCTGAACTTAAACCATGCCTGAATTCATATCTTTGGGTTGGTCTTATAAGATAAGGAGCTATCCCCTGTCTTGAGGACTTAACCTGGGAGTCATTGCAAGAATGTCTTGGCTTTTGGGTGAACATTTGAATATTACCAAGTATCAATTTGACTTTTGCTAGTTTGGGCAATATGGATTATTTAGCCTGGAACCATATTTGGTTGTGGCTCAGCCTTGGACATGATTTCCATCTCACTTCCAAATCAGTCCAGGCCTGTTCCTGGAACCTGAGACCATTCCAGTTGTAACCTGAGATTAATTCAGTTATAACCTGAGGTCATCTCAGTTAAACAGAGATGCACATGTGTAGAGGATTGATTTGAACCTTGTTTGAATAAGAGATTATATCACAGCCTGGGTGTTGGTAGAACCAAGTTTATTGCTAATTTATGTTTCAAGAATTAACCTAGAACCAGGAAAATTTTGTAGCCTATTGAAAGAACAATCTGGGATTTATTACAAGAAAGGGGCTCTCAGTTGAACTGAGATAGAACGCAGCAAAGCCTGGTATGAATTTCCAGTTTATGAGTAATTCCAGTTATTAAGCTGGGTTGGAAATTCAGTTGAACTGAGATGGAATCTCAGAAATCTGAGACTACTTCAGGGTATCATACCATGAGGGTACTCAGTGAGATTGAAATTATCAGAGAGCTGGGATTTAAGTCTCAGGATTGGGATTAAGTCTCAGGAAATGAGACTGAAATCTTAGAAACTCTGAGATTGAGGTTCAATGATCTGAGACTTTAAATCAGTTCAGGACAATCTGGGGTGATAACTCTCAGGTTGCACTTCAATGGACTTCAGGATTTGGAATGGCATCTCATTAAGTTAACTCAGGTTCTTTTTCTTTACTTTGGCAAGGAAGTTGATCACTGGTAAGTCCTTGATTCATTAGGGTCCTTTATGAGTTAAGGTCTTGAACCGATGTAAGTTTAGCATAGTGGAATTTTAGATTGCAGGAATTGTTTCACATATTGTTATTTGAGGAACCAACCCATATATCTAGTTCTTGTTTTATAACAGGATTCTATAGGATATTGGTTTTCCAAATAAGTTAATTTCTATAGATTTTATTCATGGGAATGAGGTTAATTATCCTACTTTTAGTTTAATCTAACTAAATTAGGCAAATAAACAATTATAGGGTAACTTGTTTATTAAGAAGAGGACCTAGGATATATCTTAAGTGACTTGCTAGATTAAGAATTAGTTATTTTAGATTATTGACCAACTTGTATACATCATTATTCCATATAGGAGGATATCTAGCTCGGTTGCCTACTTGTACTTTCCTGGAGTCAGGCAAGTACACTCTACGGTTTTGTACTTTTTATTATATATCCTGTGCTTCCTTGAGTGACACAATTGCAACACGTCATGTACTTTCTGGTGCTCATGTTCTCTTGTTCTTACTTGTATCTAGGGTGGGGAAATATACTATCTATGTGACCAATCCCAAGTAACAACTCAGGTGTGTTTTAGCTTAGACCCCGCATCGTGCACGCGGGTCCTAAGTCACCATTCAAGTGCTTTCAGGTGCTTTCATGTGCTTACCCTAGCCGGTCACATATTTAGTTATATTTTAAATATATTACACACATGTTCAGGAGATTACCTTGTACTATTTCCTGTGATTCCATGATATCATGTTCTTTCAGGTGCTTACATATCATGTTCTTACATTCATGTTCTTTCATGTACTTTACAATATTCTTCATGTACTTATTCACCTGTTCTTCCTGTACTTTCCATGTTTTCTTGTACTTTCATATCATGATGTCTTGTTCATTACCTAGAATTGTACTTGCTCCGCTCCTGAATAGGATATGTTGCAGGTAAGATGGAGGCCTTGTGTGACACCTACTATGGGCAGGATATTGCTTTCCCTACTGAGCCAGCTGGAGCTGCTTGTGACCTAGAGGCTGCAGAAGCCTAGGGCTTCTTTAGTATTTTCTATTATCTTTCCATGTATTGAGACTAGCAGACTCTTTTATTAGTTGAAATGTAATAATTTCAGATATTGTACTTTACTCTGGTTGGGACATATTTATATAGATGCTGTGATTTCATTTCATGTTCATACTATCTGGTTAGTTTCCCTAGATTGGTACAGCTTACTTTGTTGTGTCTAACAACAAAGGCTGGGCGTGTCCGACTCGTATCCGATTATTCGCGAGCGGGTCGTGATAGAAGGCCCCCTATCCTTGCTGCAATGGCAGATTTTAACGACTTTATTTTTAATGCCCAGCTGATCCACATTCCGTTTTCCGGCAACGCATTCACCTGGTGCAACATGCAAGAAGGAGTCAGGCGTTAGTACTCTCGCCTAGACCGCACCCTCATCAATAATCATTGGACGGACATGGGACTCATCACTAAACTATCTCACCTGAACACCACGGAATCGGACCACTCCCCCCTCCTTATTGAGATCAGCAGCAATCATCTCCATATCAAGAAAGTCTTCCGGTTTTAGACCTTCTGGAGCCACCACCCCCAATTCAAACATATTATCGCCACCACTTGGAGCTCAGCTAGAGACCCGGACCCCATCAGGCGCGTTGCTACTAAACTCAAAGCCACCAAGGGAGCTCTGGCAACTTGGAGCAGGAACGCATTCGGAGACATCTTTCAAGCCATTAAGTTGGCAGAGGACGACGTTACTCGGGCAGAGATTATGTATGCCTCGGACAGGTCACAGGAGAACCGGGCCACCCTTCACCTCACCAAAGCTCTGCTCAAGACCCGGCTTAAAATCGAAACCGAATTCTGGAAGCAGAAAGCCAGGTTGACGTAGGATGCTGAAGGAGACAGAAACTCTAGCTTCTTTCACTCCTGCGTTCAGGGTCGCAGACAACAGCTGAGCGTGCACCAGATCGCGGATGACGACGGTCATATTCACACTGAGCATCAGAACATTCAGACGGCTGCCACTCGATTCTACTCCAATCTCTTCTCCAAGGACACCATCAGCAAGGATGAAGACCTCCTCGCCAAGATCCCCTGTCTGATCAATACCGTAGAGAACAAGCAGCTCCATACTACCCCCTCCTTGGAGGAAGTCAAGGACGCAGTTTGGGCCCTAGACGAGCACAGCGCCCCTGGTCCAGACGGGTTCACCGGCGTCTTCTTTCGCTCATGTTGGGACATCATCAAGCACGACATCCATGATGCTGCCATCGCCTTTCTTTAGGGTACTACATACCCCAAATCTATCTCCCGTGCTAACCTTATCCTCATCCCCAAAAAGATAACCCGACCACATTCAAAGATTTTTGACCCATCAGCTTATGCACCTTCACCAACAAAATTATCTCTAAACTGATCGCATCTCGCATGTCCGAGCTCCTCCCCAAAATTATTTTCGAAGAACAAAGCGGGTTTGTCAAGGGCAGGAACATCACCGACAACATCGTTTTAGCGTAGGAGATGATTATCTGCATAAAATTCCCATCCAGAGGGGACAATGTAGCTATCAAGCTAGACATGGAGAAAGCCTACGACCGGTTGGATTGGCAGTTCATGATCTGGGTGCTTATTGCATTCGGCTTCTCGGAAGCTTGGACTGATGTTCTATTCAGATCAGTCAACAATTCTTGGTTCTCCACCATCATCAACGGGCAAGCTGACGGTTTTTTCAAAGCCATCCGCGGGGTTAGGCAGGGAGACCCCTTTTCCTCCACCATCTCCATCATCGCGGCAGAAGCGCTTAGCAGAAATCTCAACAACTTAGCCAATTCGTCGGGATTTCACCACTTCCACTCAACTACTGGTTGCCCCTTAATCACCCACCTGGCCTACGCGGACGACATCCTAATTTTCTTCGCTGGAGATATCAGCTCGGTGGAGGTAGTGCACAAAACGCTGGAGAGGTACTCCAGATGCTCTGGGCAGCGGGTCAACCCGAGTAAAAGTGTAATCTACACTCACCACAAAGCAGATAGAGCTCACTCCGCGCTCCTCTCCAACCTGACTTCCTTCTCCACCGCATATCTACCGTTTACCTATCTAGGTTGCCGCTGGTGTACGGTAAATCTAACTCTGGGATATTCGATGACCTTGTCAACAAAATCAGGAGAAAAATTGAGGGCTGGCACAACGCTACCTTATCCCTAGGGGGAGGATGATCCCGATCAAGCATGTGTTGTCCTCCATTCCTATGTACACCCTAGCAGTCTACTCGCCGCCATAGAAGGTTCTTTCTTCCCTTGAGTCCCTCTTCTCCAAATTTTTCTGGGGTCACAGTGAAGGGAGAGACAAGCACCACTGGGCCAGCTGGGCATCCATGGCCAACCCCACAGAGGAGGGAGGACTCAAATTTACCAGATTGGCCCACATTGTGGACGCTTCCTCAATGAAGTTATGGTGGAAGCTCCGCACGGACAACATGATCTGGTCCCGATTTAAGAAAGCCAAATATCTCCGGCATACCAACCCATCAACGGCGACAGCCAACAGCAGGTCCTTCGCCAGCTGGCGCAACATTCTTTCGGGCCGGAACCTCGCCGATCACTTTATGATCGCTGATGATTCGGAAGCGTTCTGTTGGTCCCTGAACCCCGGCGGCCAGTTTTCGTTAGCTTTCGCAAGAATGGCGCAGAGAGGTACGGCAGAGCAACACCATCTCATCGCCCCCTACTGGCAACCTAATATCCCCAACAAATGGTCCATCCTCGTCTGGAGAGCTCAGCACAGGAAACTCCCCACCGACGATGCGCTGACCCACATCGGCTACACCCTTGCTTCGAAATGCCACTGCTGCTCATCTCCGTATGTAGAATCCGCGACCAACATCCTCTACTCGGGAGAGCTTGCTAACCAACTGTGGTCCCACCTCTCCATCAAGTGGCATATACAACACCCGTCTGGGGACTTCGACGATCTTCTAGCCATCTGGAGTATCTCCAACAGGCACCAGATCGTCGCAGCCGCCGACATTTGCGTTTTATAGAAAAATAAAAAAAAGTACAGATATGAAGATCACTCCTACAACTCCCCTCAACTGCTCAGAGAGGTCTGCAGGCAGGCTCTCAAAGCCGGCGTTCGGGGTCCCCCTGCACAGGGTTGCCGTCCTCGGCCCCCGCCTTAGCCTGGATCCCGGTGACTGTTTTGCCTTGGCACCTGTGCCCGGCTGTCTGTTGTCCTTTAGCGTTACTGTATAGGCTTCGGTATTTTGCGCCTTTACTTCAATTAAGGAGGGTTTTTCCAATATATATATATATATATATATATATATATTTTTTTTTTTTTTGAGGGGGGGCGGGGGGGTCCGGGGGTGGGGGGAGCCCGGGGGGGCAGGGGGTGGGGGGGTATCCGGCAACGGGTGCCACCCGGGGCCGCGGCCAAAGCCGCCCAGCCACCCCGGGTGGAAGGGAAGGCTCGAACCCAGCCCATCCCTAGGGGAGCCAACCCTCCTAACCACAAGAGCTAGGCCCGCCGGACATATATATATATATATATATATATATATATATATATATATATATATATATATATATATATATATATATATATAATAATAATAATAATAATAATAATAATAATAATAATAATAATTAACA
>JANAVB010019795.1:2736985-2771985 GCA_029216955.1 Iris pallida | reverse complement strand
TTTATTCTTACTTGAATTCAACGTATCACTTAGCTGGATCATGCACATATTTAAGGCGTCCCCAAAATATATGCATTTCAGCCAAGTCTCGTGATAGTAAATCTAATCCCACATATTCAATTCATCCCATCAATTATCGAAATTAATTATACTGATCCTACCTCTCGAGACAAGAACATCTTGCCTAACCACTAGGCTATCTCTCTAGGCTAAAGTCATCCGTCAGTATTGGAATCATAGTTTCCAAACAATAATATCAACACTGGCCCCAAATCCTAAGGTCAAACCAAAGTTGATAGTACGGGGTTTTCTACCCAAGTTTGCATCACTCCGATTTCTAAACTTCGAGCATAGATTCTTCCTATTCGCATTCTCAGCGTTCAGTCTAGGGGTCCAAATCATTCAGCAAAGCTATCCTATCATAAATTATGTTCAACCAAATCTTCTGTATATTTCTATCGCACAACTAAACTAGCAATTCAAACATGTTCGATATAATCCACCTATCCATTTTTTCCAAGTCAAGCACACTATGACACGATTTGTCGCTAAACCATAATTCTCATTCCATATTCCCTAAGTCGTTTACCATAATTTACGTATTCGATCACAAGGTCATCTAACATAACAATATGTCATGCCTCAATCTCATACGTCTGAGTATCTACGGTAGGCATAAAATCACAATGCTAAGCTCCTACAGAATAATCATCTTCGTTGGGTGTAACTCTTGTATTTAGTCTAGACTAATTCATTATCGATATGCAGATTAGATCTACTAAATCCTCAGATTTACTTAATCGTCAATCATAAGTCCGAACAATCCTCGAATTCACCTTTGCATCAAACCACAAGTCAAAGTAATTCAAATTGCCATGCCCTGATCTCTCGAGTTCGATCATTACCGTTGGACATGAATCACCATGTCAGTGCTCACGCGGAACGATCACCCCAAATCCGACATGACGCATGTGTGAGGTTGGAGTTGCGCTTGCGCAAGACAAGATCATCGATATTGTGGTTATCATCGAAGCAATCAAGATACTTTCTTTTTCATCCAAGCATTCATTCCAATCAAAATCTCAAGTATAGCATCCATCAAAACAATAACACTTTACACGAACGTCAATCCCCAAATCAAAGTACCCCCGAGTTATCGTACATCGATCTTTGATACGCCTCAATACCATCAATGATGAACATAACTTGACGATATTTATTTGCAACGAACTCCGAGTCATGCAATTGATGCTATTATCCGAACTGGATATACCGCAATCTTCTCGACATTCAAGATCAATTTTTTTCAAACCCAAATTCATGTATGTTCATCTGTCTATCTTAAGTCATCGAGCAACATATTTTCTTCAAGTCGCATTGTTCTATGCTAACTCAAATCTTCGAGCAACGTCTATCGTAACTTTAAAATCAAACTTTTTCATGCACGCTATCTTCACGTCGTGCTAACTTTTCGTATAAGATTTGTATTGATTCCTCAACTGAGTCATCCGTTCGTTACACCTTAACTTTCTTCAATTCAATTTACCTACTCAATCATTTTCGCATTTTATACTTGCGCAATCTCAATCCCGTGCATGTTATTTCTAGTTCGTTCGAATCAACTTATCAAACTTCAAGACTACAACTTACTGAATGATACTCAATCTAAGGCTTTGCATACTCGTCACTTACTGATCGACTCATTGACACCCTACATCCTCAATCGATCGACATCCCCGAGGCTATCCCATACACCACTCAGGGTTGAAGTCATTTGACAAATCTTCGAAACTATCATTCGATTCAAAATCGATTACTTTGAATCTCTGTTCGAACCATTCCTCAAATTCCAAGCACGCTTATCTATATCACGTAGACGATAACATCGTCTGATGGTACCCCTATCGATAGTCATCCTACATTCTATATATCAAGTCAAACTCATTCCAACCAAAATCACTCGATCGCACACAACTTGCTGTTATAGATGCAATCTTGGTGTATATGCCCAGTCCGACTTAGCCAACTGTGCTTTATGTGAACCATCTTTTATTTTTATCAAAAACTATGCTCATACGATTTGTAAATTACATAGACTTATTATATAGACATCTCGCGAAACATTGAGAGAGAGCGCACCAACGATATCGATTTGCGAAAGCAACACATTAGAGTTAAAGAATTCAATCGAAAGTCCAAGGACGTAAAACCGTGCTCTGGTACCATTTATGTCATGCCTCGGTCCCGTAGGATCGATCATCCTTGCTAAGGCGTGATGCCGCATGAGCCTAGGTTGCGCTCACGCAAGACGGAATCCATAACGGCCGATTACAGGCTAAGCGACGGGGTCGTCGCATGGAAGTCCCGAAGCAGAAACATTGAATAACACCAGTAGAAACACAAGTCAATCAAAATGCTCTTTATTGATATTGAAACAAAGATTACAATGTGGCGCGAGACCATGATTACAATCACTCAGTCTCACTCTTCTCATAATACAAGTCACTCAGCTCTCTCAAATCTTCCAGTATAATTTGACAAGCCAACGGATGCTTCAGATAGGCGATGTCCATACATTATGTCATGTATAAGTTCAGACTCTATGCGACCGTACGTCTCGAAATGCTAAGGAACTCCGTGCCTCGACGTATCCAAGCAAGCTCTGCGCCAACCAGCTTCTACTTGTGCCAGCACATGAAAACTGTGTAGGTGTCAGTACTCAACTGTACTGGTGGAGTGAGCTCCTCGTGAGATCGGAGCATTGCATGGTGTTTCATGCCCACGATGGAAAATTGGACTCGAGTGAGATCGGAGCGTGGCATATTGTTAAGTCAGACGACCTTGTGATCGATTACGTAAATTAAAATAGATGACTTAGGGAATGTGGAATATAAAATTTTGGTTAGCGACGAATCGTGTCGTAGCGTGCTCGACTGGGGAAGGGATTGATAGGTAGATTTTTGTCGAACGTGTTCGGAGAGATAGACTATGCGAAATGGCTTGTTGGACAAGCGATATTTTTATGTTGAAGATTTGGTTGAGTGAACTTATCATACGATGGCTTTGCTGAATGACTCAGACACCGTACGACGAATGTTGGGATGTGTGTAGGGAATCGATGATCGATATTTAGAAATCGGAGTGAGACGAGCTTGGGTAGAAAATCCCGTACTATCAATTTGATTTGACCTTAGGATGGGATCAGTGTTGATATTATTGTTTGGGAACAATGATTCCAATAATGATGGATGACCTTAGCCTAAAGACATAGCCTAGCGGTTAGGCAAACGTCCCGGCACGAAGACATAGGAATTGTGGAGGCACCGCTCATGAGGCTAGGTTGACATACATGTATATCAGGGACGCTTGAATATGTGCACGATCCGACTTGAGTGGTGATGGCAAAATTTGCTATCACGAGGCTTGGCTGAAATGTATGTATTTTAGGGACGCCTAAAATATGTGCACGATCCAACCAAGTGATACGTTGAATTCAAATAAGACTTGAGAAACAGAAAAGTGTCGAAGATTTTAAGATCATGAAGTTTTGAAAAAAAAATTGTGGATAGTGCGAGCGTGGCTCGAATTGAGGAAACGCATAGGAGTAGTGTGTGCGAGAGTCCTTGAATGTTGAGTAAAGTGATAAGTCGATAAGTGTACTCAGTTAGTTTTGAGGATGAAACTTTTTCTGAGTGGTGTATGATGTAGTGCCCCGTCCCGCTCAGTCAATCGGAGGAATCGAAACGTCAACGGCGTTCGGACTTAGCCTTACAACGGCTACTCGAAGGCCCGCTCGGTCGAGGCAACTCCTCGTTCAGGTAGGGTAGTTTCGGTGAACTTGCCTCATCTTAGCCTTCACATAATAAATCGTATGTTTTCAAATGCACAAGTAGGCCTGATAATAAAAGAGATGAATCCACATAGCTAAGGGAATAATCCCAAGTCGGGTCAATTGAGTTAGAAAAGGAATAAGGTCCCACGGTCGACTTAAAATCGTCGTACGAAGGCTTTCAAAATGACACTCGTCCTTTTGTCCCGTGGCTTGGGAGAAGGAAGTTGGTTTAAGTTGTCACCAAGTTGGAATTAGCCTAAGTCATAGGCGTCGCCCGCGTAAATGCTCGATAAAGCATGCACGCTTTTCCGATGCAAGGCTTGGCATAGCCTTTGTTCGTCCCTTGAATTAAGTTGTAGGCTCGATTAAGTTAGGCAAAGTAATGCCGGTCGACCTAAGACATTCCAAGTATTATTTCGTTCTTTCTACGGTTGTCAAGTTAAGTAGTCCCAAGATCTCAAGGCCTATCGACATGGGCGGGAGTGTCGCGTAGAACATAGTTGGCTTAAGGCACGATACACGGACTTAGTGTTTAAGGCACGGGCCACAGTTGATTTACTGAGTTTGGTAAAGAAAGGAGCTTTCAAATAGTTGTTCATAAGTTAAAGGAAAAGGTAGGGCAAGAAAGAAGAATGCTCGCGACCACGGGTCGTCGAGGGGTCTCAAGGATAGAAGTCTTGAACTCGGTTTTGAAAGAGATGGTAACACGGAAAGTAGAATGACTTTGTGAGACGTCAGTTTGAATCGGGTCTTGCATGGTCATTAGACAACTTGTTGACAAGGTAGAGTTTTTCCGTAACGGCGACCCATAGGGCCCGGGACCGTCATGGCTGAGTATGGAAACAAGGGATAGCTGTGCTGAATCGATAGCACCGGGTTAGTCAGAGACTTCTAGGAGGCTAGCTACCTTACGCTGGAAGGGTCCCGGCTAACGCAAGCTGTGAGTCGAGGTATAGCTTGTTATGCTAGTGACCTCATATAAATGAGTCGGCATGGGCGGCGATCCGCGTATACGCCTTTGGATTGAGTCGAGTATTAGGTGCAGTGTATCAAGAGTTGGGAAGAATGTGTATACGATAAAGACAATGTATTGGGGCCTAAGATTTGGCTGCAGCATAGATACCGTACTTCGGAACGAGATGTGGTATCAAGTCTTAAGTTGTTGGCATAGTGTTACACAAGTTTGGAATTGAGTCGTTTTGAGTTTAAGTCAGGAAACATCGCAAGGCAAAGTTGGTCGATTGACACTTAGCCCACAAGTCTTGATTGGGTCGGTTGGTGATCAAAGTAGCAAGTGCCGCGAGGCGACGATATGGTTAAGTCACACTGAGTGCGAGGCACGGCACGATAGATTTGTAGCACGATCACAAGGAAATTGGGTATTATCGCGTAGTTCATGTCGCTAATTTTGGGCCGTAAGGCAAATACGACTTGATAGGTTAACGTTGCTGTTGCAAGCACGGGATGGTCTTGAGACACAGAATAGGCCAAGGCGACTGTCCTATAACTGATCCTAAGACGAGACTAGAAAGACAATCAAAAGAGCTATATTGCACAAAGTAAATTAACGTGTCAGTTTTTTATGGGTGGGCGAGGAGCTCATTCTACCAGTACAGTTGAGTACTGACACCCACACAGTATTTATGTGCAGGCACAGGTAGAAGCTCATGGCGCGGAGCTCACTTGGATGCATCGAGGCACGGAGTTCCATGGCGAGTCGAAGCGTGCGGCCGCATGGAGTCAAGACTTATACGGGACATAATGTATGGACATCGCCTATCCAAAGCATCCGCTGGTTCAAGACATGTATTGAAAGATAAGAGAAAGCTGAGTGACTTGTAATGTGAGAAGAGTGAGCTTGAGTGACTTATAATCTTGGCTTTGTGCCCCATTGTAATCCTTGTTTCAATATCAATAAAATGCATCTTTTTAATGACTTGTATTTTGTTCTAAATTTTTGCTGCTATTATTCAATGTCTCTGCTTGGGACTTCCGTGCGACGACCCCGTCGCAGCCGCTGTAATCGACCGTTATGGAACCCGCCTTGTACGAGCACAATCTAGGCTCGTGCGGCATCACGCCTTAGCGAGGACGATCGCTCCTACGGGAGCGGGACATGACACTTTGCGCACCCATACAAAACTAATACGTTTATTTACTTTGTGCAACATAATTTCTTTATGATTGTCTTTCTATTCTTGCCTTAGGATCAATTTTAGGACATACCCCTGGCCTATTTATGTCTCTAGACCATCACCGTGCACGCGCACCGATACTTTACTTATCGTTGTGTCTCTAGACCATTCTCGTGCTTGCAACATAAATGGACCGACTCGTGCTTGCCTTCCATGCCATATTTTGAGACGCAATAACATGGTCGTGCCATAAAACCCTTTGTCTAACATAATCGAGGCAGTGCCTCGCCACTTGGTAACTTGCCTATACTTTGTGTCGTAACAACGTGGCCGTGCCACAACATATCGAGGCCGTGTCTCGCAGTTTAACATGATTTAACCGAACTTGCCCTACGACCCTTCTTGACTTAACTCGTAAGTACTCAATTCCAACTTATGTAACTCTATGCCGATGACTTATTACTCGACGCCACATCTCGTACCGAAGAACGTGTCCGTACTATAGCCAAATCTTAGGCCCATAATAGTGTTGCAACCGTGCACACCTTCTTAACTCAATCGCGTCGTACTTGTACTTTTTTTAATTCGACCGACATCATGTATACGAATTGCCGTTCAGTATGCCAACTTATCTATATAAAAGTCACTGGCATTAACTAGCCATCGTAGACATAGCTCGGGTAGGCGACACGTCTTTCGATACAAGGTAGCTAGTCCCATGGAAAGCTCCTGACTACCTACTTGGTACAATCCAGCGCTGCTATAACGTCTTCCCCTAGGTCGACCTGGCCCCGACGCTCCGGCGTAATACCAATCGAGGAAGAAATCCATGTGCACAAGTTGTCCATGACAACGTACCTATGAGAACATCTAGACTCACGTAAATGTATGACCTAATTTGCGGTACAACTTGAACCATACTTAGCAAAACGTGCTTTGGAACCATACTATGCAAAACATGTATAAGAACCATGAGACTCCCAAATGCGGGACCGCCTCGACGACAAATGATCGCATGAACTTTCCATTCTTTGGTACCTAGGGAAAGACTATTGCATAGCCTTCCTACTTAACTTGAACAAAACGTGTTCCTTAAGTGCTATAGACCGTGGCTAACTTATCTTTGAACCAACCGTAGCTCGTGCCTTAAACCAACTTGTGTTCTGTGCGACACTACCGCCTAAGTCATACTTTATATGATGAGCCTTGCTATCGTAGGACTATGTGGCTAGAACAACCGTAGAAATCGTAGAACAGTGCTTGCTATGAATTCGATAACCCAGCATAACTTTGCCTAACTTAATCGTACAACAACTTGACGAGCAAAGTCTATGTCAAGCCTTGCACCGGAGGAAAGTGCCGTGCACGCGTTTGACTTGAACAACTAAGTTCTTTGGGTGCCTAGACTTATGACATAAGCCGTGCGATATAACTTAACCCATGGGACAAGCAAAGGCTATTGTCAAGCCTTGAACGATGGGACCGTGCATGCTTTATTAAGCATTTATGCGTGCGATGCCTATGACGTATGCTAAGTCCATAGCATTGTGGGAACATCGACCAACTTTCCTTCTCCCAAGCTATGCGACGAAGGACCGAGTGTCATTTTGAAAGCACGTCGTGCAACACTTCTAAGTCGACCATGGGACCTTTCCATATTCTAACTCATTCCGACCCGACTTGAAAATATTTTTTTAGCTATATGGATTCGTCTCTTTTATTATTATGCCTACTTGTGCTTTTGAAAACTTTTGATTTATTAGTGCGAAGGCCAAGCTGAGACAAGTTCACCGAAGCCACCCACCTTAGAGAGGAGTCGCCTCGACCGAGCGGGACTTTGAGCAAGCCGTTGTATGGCTAAGTCTGAAGGCCGTTGGCGTTTCGATTCCTCCGATTGAACTGAGCGGGATGGGACATTACAGCTGAGAAGGCCAAAGGCAAGGACGATTAGGAGGATCTTATGGCAATGAAAGATATTATCGCAGCGACCAACGCAGAGGAATCCTGTGGCATGTGTTATGATAGAAACTGGGTCATGGACACGGGGGCGTCATATCACGCCACTCCGTAGAGGAGGATTTTTACGTCATACCATGGTGACAAGTTTGGACGTATGAAGATGGACAATATGGAGACTGTGCACTTGACGACGGAGTTTGGTGAGAAGCTCGTCCTCAAGGGTGTACGATATGTACCGAGTTTGTGCTACAATTTGGTTTTGGTAGGAAGCCTGACAGATGATGGCTGTCGCAGTCTGTTTGGAGACAAAGATTGTATGCTTGTGAAGGGTTCCCGACAGCTAGCTCAGGGAGATTTTTATTGTAGCTTGTACAGGCTCAAGCCGTTGAGCTATACACGTAGACCACATACATCGGATGAAGGCTCGAGGGGTATTCGACAGGAGGTGGATAGTCGAAAACTTGTTGAGGAGGGACTTCGAGAAGTTTTGAGGGTTACGGAGGATTCGGTTCGTCGAAACAAAGTGACGGATGGTGATGAGTCAAAGATTGAGGGTCAGTCTGTCGGTCCTATGATAGCTGGTCGGTCTCCAGGTGGGGGTTGCTCTACGGATCCAATTTTGGCGACAGGTGGTTTGCCAAAGCTTCACGAAGCGACATCGATTTTAGCAGTTCAAAGCGAGAAAGGAGATCAAGTTTTACAGCAAACTCAATATGTGGCAGAAGTATCATCATTCACACAGTTCAAGAGGAGCTGTGGGTCATCGACGGCGTGCATAGTGCGTGATGTTCTGTTCGAGGACGTAGTGTATGGGGGAGCTTCAAGTTCGGACACGAAGGTGGGCAGGTTCAGGAGTTCGAATCTCAGGAGAACCGTACTGTCCGCTTGGTTGGGCCAGCTAAGGGTGAAGAAGCTCATCGAAAAGTTAACATTTTTTCGATAGAAGGCGGAAGTCGGGGACAGGTAGCCAAGACTTAAGGTGAGGCTGATCGTCAGGGACTTCGGTCTTGGTCGTATCATTGATATCAGCAGAATCCCAGTGGTGCAGGAGGTGCTACGCATGACAGCTAACGTCGACATGACGGTCGAGGAGCTGGAGACAAAGGAAGATGCAAAGTAGCTTAGGGGATCATAGATCAGTGGCATGGGGGAGCATAAACTCTGTCGTGTGACGATAGACATGGAATCCTGTTGAGGACCTATGGGATCAATACCCTCTCATCAAGGGGAGATTATTGGAGTCCATTCTGGATTTGGTAAACAATGTAATACAAATCTAATTAAATATTTGATTTTATTAGATTTGAATGTCCATAATTGGTATTGTGCTATTTTAGGTATAATAGGATTCTTATTTTAGGAATTCCTGTTATGATCTAAAATAGGATATTGATGGAGTATTTTAGGTATAATAGGATTCCTATTTTATTCCTATTTAGAAATCCTATTATGACTAGAATATGATTTTCTCATCCTATATATATATGGGGTGAGGGTGGAGGCACAAAGCACAACACAAAGTGGAGATTTGCGGTGCTCGTCCACAAGAAAATCTAAGAAAAAGTCCGTACTTTGCTCTTAGGACTTCGTCATCCAAGACAGAAGAAAGAAGAAGATCTAATCGATGAGTCGTCAACTTTGTTTAGGGAATTGCTACGGATTGGTGAGTGATCTCAATTGTAGTCTTATGTTTTTCTTCTTGAGAGTGGTGAGGGGGTTGAACCTATTAGGGCAAAGGGTTCAACGTGAGTTTTGTCAATCTTGTAATTTCATATGAGTTATTAAAGGTTAGAATTTGTCCAGGTGACGTACGTCACCGTCATATTCTTATCTTCATCTTGTGCCTGGTGTCCATTAGACGGGAGTTGATTTTGATCAGGTGGGTTGGCAAACGCTTCCGCACGCGCCCAACGTACACTAGCGGATCCAGGATTATAATTCACTGGAGGCACAAGTATAAAAAGATTCAGAGACAACGCCTTCAAATTTTTCTTAGAGTATAATAATATATTAAAAAATTTACTGGGGCCCCACCCCCCAGTGCCTCCCATGTGGATCCGCCACTGAGTGTATAGATACAACTCTTGAATAATTTCCCCCCTAAAAGACTTAATAAATTTGTTCACAAGAATTTTAAAAAAAAAATGTGTTTAATAAGTTTCCTCCTCCTTCTCATCGGATCATGGTTCCTATCTATGTTGTCATCTTATATAAATGAAGTATGTGGGGATAGGCCATTCAAGTAGTTGGAGAAATCATGATGGCATCAGGAACAAATCCAATTGCTTTATATCATCACCAATCTATGATATGCAACTTTGATGCTTGAAGATATTCACATGGGTTTGAACATAAAGAGCAGCAAATCAAATCAGCAGAGCTCTTCTATGACTAATCAAGCGAAACACTTTGCTTGACTGATTCACACAATACGAATTATATTGAAGCACTGAGATCCTTCACTCCTTCCATGATCACATAAAATACTAGATAAAAGATTATCTCCTCTTCCAAATTAGAATACCTCATGGTTTGCTAAATAATAATTTGTATCTGCACATCATTTTGACTTGTCATATTAGGATTCCAATTAGCACCTCCTTTAACTGTTTGTATTTTTTGTAAATAAGACTTGGTGCCTTTATTGTAAAATACAACAACCAATAAGATTTCTTCTTCTTCTTCTTCTTCTTCTTCTTATTCATAGTTTTGAATCTCTACATGGTACCAGAGCAATTGTTGAGATTTGAAGTTTCTTCTCCACTACATTCTTCTTCTCTACCACCACGTCTTCTGCATATTCCTCCTTGTCGTCAATCCGCTAGTTTGATCCCGACCAAGCCTTCGTCTTCTATCTTTCCTTTTTTTAGAAGTGCTCTGAAGACGGACCTCCTTTTTATGCATGAAATGTAGATGGATCTAGTAGTGGTTACTAATCTAGGTCTTTCTAAGACAAATGTCCCCCTCTTAGGTCTTTCTAAGACAAATGTTGATAAATATTCCAACTCTCAGAAGGTTTCTTCGGATTCTGGAATCGCTTTAGGTGTCAATACTCTTCTCCATATTACTAGTTAAGTTTGATGAGAAAAATTATTACAAGTGGTCGAGATCCACTCTTCTCTCATTGCCGGCTATGGCAAGAAGAACTATCTAACTAAAAATGCAAAGCCATCAGCAAAAAATAATCCCTCTTACAATAAGTAGGATCATGAAAAATCTCTTATGATGTCATGGCTCTTCTTCGTCATGAAATCAAGACCGTGTACTATCATCTTATTGGAGCTAGATTTGAGAAAACTTATGCCAAAAGGAGAAACATTATACGAGTTTACCACCTAAATAAGGAAATCCATACACTAAGACATAAGGAGTCATCGGTTGCAACATATTATACTACCCTATAAGGCTTCTAGTAAGAGCTTGGCCGTTATTTTATCATGATAGTCATGACATAGTTTTTTTGGCCAGTAGGCTTTTAGTTCCACATCGGAGAGGACGAAGCAATCGAGGTTTTCTATAACAAGCAAAAATTACTTTTGCGGATTGGGCTCCCAGGGACCGAAATTGAAAATGAATTATTTCAAATCTGAGAGCTCATATATATATATATATATATATATATATATATATATATATATATATATATATATATATTCGTGCTTGGCAATGGCCAAGTCGATCGGTGATGACGATAACTGGTCCACGTTACTTGGTGATAGCGAAGCGATGCCAAAAAAACTTCGACGAAGGGCCTTGTAAGGGGTCCACACGAAGGTTGCTTAAAAACCTCAAGCAAAGGGCTTCCGAATCCGCGGAACAGTCGAGTCCACGACCAAGAAAAGAAGAGAACAAATCTCAAACTTTAAAGAAAATTTTTTATTGATTAAAAGTTGTTCCCTAATTGCATACAAAAGGTGCCTATTTATAGGGCTTTAATGACAACCTAATCCTACTCAAATCAAGATAAAACCTATCCTAATAAAATAAAGATAAAACCTATCCTAATAAAAGATAGAGTCAAAATAAGAGTCCTAAAAGAAATAGGATTCTTATCAACAATTAAAAAAGATAAAACAAAAGAAAAAGAATCCTAAAAGGATTTGGAGTTGGAATCCATGCTACATCAGTCTCCCATGCTTCAAAAGAACTCGTCTTCGAGTTTTTCTCAGAATAAAGCGGTTCGCCAGGTGAAAAATATTAAAGATCAGAGATATTGATGGTTGGGGAGATCTATGTGTCTTTATGCTGAAGTTGCGGATGAATCGTCGGTAGAAGTTGGTGAGAACATAGAAGCTTTGAACTTCAGTCACTGTCTTTGGTGCAAACCAGTCGTGGCTTGCTCGAATATTCTCTTCATCAATACTTCCGCCATCGACGCTAGTCACAAATCCCAAGAAGATGAGTTGGTTAGAAAGTACGCTACACTTCTTAATTCGAATATGGTTGAGAACTTTCCTGAGGTGCTTCAGATAATTAGCTTGGCTCTTGCTATAAATCAGGATATCTTCAAAGTAGATGACTATGAACTTTCTTGTTAATAACTTCAAAACATGATTCTTGATGCGCATAAAAATTTTTTATGCATTCGAAAGTCCGAATGACACAAAAAGCTATTCATATAGTCCTTTTCGGGTTTTGGAAATAGTCTTCCACTCATCATCAGGTCGAATCTCGATTTGATGGTATCCTCTCTTCATAATGATCTTTGAAAAAATTGTAGAGCTTGAAGCTGTCTGAAGAAAATGTATATATGTAGGATTTTTTACAGCATCTAGAAAATCTAGGAATTGACATTCGAACTTAGATGATGTGTTTAACGGATCACTCTGAGGTTTGTGATGAGGAGGTCTGCCATCGTTATTGGAAGCTTTAGATATTGGTGAATTCTTTAATGCTTCATCGAAGGAGAAAGTCTCTTCTCGAGGTGTTGTAGATTTTAGCTCAACATCTGCAATGTTTGCATCCGACTTTGATACAATTTTCTCAATCTCGTCGTCTTCATAGTCAACAATGACCACTGGTGCTCTGAGTGGACAACTGTTGTGAACACACTCGAGTCCCTTTTGTAGATGACTACTAGTAGAACGAGCATTTGTGCCTCTTGTCTCTTTGTGTAGTATCCTCGTGAAATCAATTGTAGCATTATATTGGATACCAAGAAAATCTAGTACTCTGTCCAATTTGTCAGACAAGACATCTAATTTGTTTGATAAGATGTCAACGTTGTCTGATAGAGCATCAAATTTCCTGCGCGTGATGGATTTCGTCATTGTTGTTTTGAAAAAAAAAGAAAATTTTCAAAGGTTCCAAAAAAAATTGGAATCCTCAAACTGTAGGGCTCTTATACCACTTGACGCAGCGAGATAGCGGAACGGGCTTACCTTCGTGCTTGGCAATGGCCAAGTCGATCGGTGATGACGATAACTGGACCACCATTGCTGGGTGAGAGCGAAACGGTGTCGCAAAAACTCTGACGGAGGGCCTTGTGAGGAGTCCGCATGAAGGTTGCTTGAAAACCTCAAGCGAGGAGCTTCCGTATCCACGGAACAGTCGTGTCCACGACCAAGAAAAGAAGAGAACAAATCTCAAATTTTAAAGAAGAGTTTTTATTGATTAAAAGTTGTTCCCCAATTGCATACAAAAGGTACCTATTTATAGGACTTTTATGACAATCGAATCATACTCAAATAAAGATAAAATCTATCCTAATAAAATAAAGATAAAACCTATCCTTCCTAATAAAAGATAGAGTCAAAATAAGAGTCCTAAAAAAATAGGATTCTTATCAACTCTTAAAAAAGATAAAGCAAAAGAAAAAGAATCCTAAAAGGATTCGGAGTTGGAATCTACGCTACATCAATATATATATATATATATATATATATATATATATATATATATATATATATATATATATATATATATATTGTGGAAAAGGTAATTCCATTGATGATAAATAAGATATTACATATTACAAAATAGCAGGTAATGTCTGCGGCATTAATTGGACCCCTGCATCATATTCAATATTGTGTAGGATACCAATCATCGGAGTACATAATCCATCGAGTATCCTACTATTCCTTTCTTTCCACACATGCCATATCGTTCATGCAAGCCGAATTCGAGCTTCTATAAACCACCTCGATCCCTTCCTTCTAGAATTGCCTATCACCTCCATTATTCCGCCAATCTCTTGACTGACTCCTCTCCGCATATTTAACTTGTGCATTTGACACACCCACAGTTCCTAAGTGAATGGACAGTGGAAAAATAGATGTCACATTGTTCTACATGCGAGACACATAGGGAGCAGCCTTGAGCATTCATTTGGATGCATATGAATGTGAACTACACAAATATAGAAATTTCAAAAATAAGGTTTATATATATATATATATATATATATATATATATATATATATATATATAGGAAATATATATATATATATATATATATATATGTATATATATATATATATTTTTCCTATATATATATATATATATATATATATATATATATATATATATATATATATATATATATATATATATATATATATATATATATATATATATATTTTTATATATATATATATATATATATATATATATATATATATATATAGCTAGGAAGTGCACATCGAGTCGTGGTGTACTGGTAACACCACCGTGCACCGGGGGTGAGGGCCGAGTTCGAGCCCTTCCTCCCACGGAGGTGGCTGGGTGGCAGTGGCCACGGCCTCCGGGCCAAGGTCAGGTGGAGTTGTCCACCGACTTTGGTTTATATATATATATATATATATATATATATATATATATATATATATATATATATATATAGGAAGCGGATCAAAAGCCCCCCCTTAGAAAATCCCCTAAAAACCCCCTCACTCTCAGTCGTCCATTTAATGTTAATATTAATGTTAATATTAATATTAATGTTAATATTAATGGTAATGTTAATATTAATGTTAATATTAAAATTGGTAGTTCACATTCATATGTTTAATCCAATTTGGTAGTGAAATTCATGTTCGAAATTCTTAAATGATAGTAAAATCTATGTTTAAATTCCTAATTTGTAATAAAATTTATTTTAACAATTCTACATAGACTGAGAGGGGAGCTGACGTTAGTAGGAGATTGACATGTGTGCATCTGATTTTTGCCAATATGAAAACACGTGGCGGAGGTTTAATTAAACCACGGTCCCCTTCCCCTCCTCTCGACCTGCCACGACTTTTCGAATTTATCTTCGAAAAACTAATACTTCTCAATATGTGATACAATTAATAGTAGAATTTGTTCCAAAAATGACCAATCACACTATTACTTATTGGCTCAAATTACATGCGAGTATTTTAGTATTTAAATTATTATTTATTAACTTACATATAGGTTGTTAGTTCAAATGGTAAGTATGATGGATAATTTTACTAGTGGACAAGATTAAATCCATAGAACAATTTTTGTTTTGGTAATTAATAAAAATAAAAGAGATCAGATAAAAGCTATTCATCAGTAATCTGAAGGCTGTGGGATCCTTTTCCTCATCACCAGCTCCCCTACCGCTCGAGCCGAGCTCTTACGTATGCCAATTTATAGAAGAACATTTCATTTCTCGGGGCCGACGTGGGACTATTATGTACTTCCCTTTACTACTCAAGAACTATAGTTGTCACATCTCTAAAGGTTTAGTTGCAAAGCTGTTTATATAGCTTGGTATCATTCCAGTCCAAAACCTAGTAAGCAAGGAGATTATGTATCCTAATTTTGTGTCCATCCCTACTTGGACTTGACACGAAGTGATCGGTGAATTAGTTCGTCTTGTCTATCGTGCCCGTGCATGAAAAAATTATAATTATAATAAAAATAAAAGATATATACTTATATTATTCTAACATAAAAGCTTCATTCAAATAACTAGATTTGTACAATTATATTATTCTAAGCCATGTACTAATCCTAACTTCTTAAATTGTTGGTGTTTAATTTTGGGTCCCTTGTTATTAAATTTTGGTTATGCTCAAAAGTAACAAAATGTTGGTATATGTTTTTGACTCATCTATGGTAGTAAAAGGATTTATTAGGGATGATACAAAACAACAACAAAAATGTAGGACTTGGCTAGTTCCGAAAAGACAAAAGTTAAATGGTGCTCTCTCAATAATCATTTAGCGCTTGGTGTTTTCATCCATTTTTGTATGAGGAGAACTGACATCACTGAGAATCACTGAGAATCAAACAAATTTATTTTATCTGTAATTTTTTTGACATTAATACCGACATAAATAACAAATGCTTTCGGATCAAACAAGGCTAAACTATTTCGTGATTATATAGTGTAAAGAAGTCTTGGAACTGATAAAAGACCAATTCAACCATTTTCTGTCCTTTCAAGAGTAATATGGAGATTTTAGCAGAGAATAATATTTGGTAGATAATATGATTAGCTCACCCACATCACAAATCAATAGAAAGGTTATTTAGTTTCAGGGTCTCATATAATTGAAATTTAACATTTATCTGTAATTTAACATTAGATGTCCATAATCTTCAAAATTTTCGTTTAAGTTTAGTATCTCGTATAAAATTTACGTTTATGTTTCTATTTCGACGACCATCTCTCATGTCAACCGTTATGACGAGACCCAAACTCTATTGTGAACACTATGAAGATCTAAATACAAACTTAAAAATATTATACACGGCCCTAGACTAAATAACCCTTTATAAAATGGGAAAAAAGGAATAATACAAGTTCATATTTAAACCAAATGATTCTTAACTCCCAAATGATTTTAGTTGTTTGCTTGTGCCCAATTGTATCAAACATGAACATGAACCTTACTACCAATTTGGAAGTTCTAACATAGAAATTTACTACAAATTTTAAGGATTCCGAACATGAATGTTATTAGCAATTTGGGATTTTTGAAGGTGACTTTTACTACAAGTTGTGTCAGACACACAAACGTGAACTTTAAAACCAATTAGGATTTTCGAACATGAATTCATTACAAATTAAGGATTTCAAACATGGATTTTACAACCAATTAAAATTTTCGAACGTGAAACCTATTGTAGATATTCTCGTACAAGTTTAGAAATAATTAACCAAAACTAGTTTAAAGGCATGAAGTTTAACTCGCTAAACAATGATGCAGCAGAAAGAATACACTAAAAAGCAGTAAAAACTGCTAATAGAATCGAGAGCAGTCAAAGACCACCAGAGGGATGCTAACAAAGTTAAGGCGGCTTGCTGGAATAATTAAGATTATTGTTGTTCAAAGTAAGATTCGACCTTCCTCAGAAATCAACAAGTTTCGATTATATAGAAACCGCAATCGAACTCTTTGAATCCTTTGAACTATCAACCTTTGAACTATCACTTTGAATCCCTTGAACTGTCCTTTGAATCCTTTGAACTATCAACCTCCATTTTTTAGAAGCGTTGTTGCAGATTACTAGAATGCTTTTAACTACCATTTTTTTTTCAAGATAAAAACAGAGCAGGCATAGAATGTAAGAGTTTTGTTCCTTCATTTTGAAGCAGTATTGTCAGAATCAGACCGATAGTTGGACCAAATCTGACCGAATTTTGTCGAAAAATCGGTCCACCATAACTTGAACGGAGATTTTTTTAAGAACCGGCAAATTTTTTCAAAACTGAAATTTAACCGGTGAACCGGCCGAACCGGTACACAATTGAACCGGCCTATTCTAGTTTTACTTAGGAAAAAAAACTCAGAAAAATTAATTAAGTGAGATTTGGACCATTTGGTTCTTTATTTTGGTTTTGAGAGACTTTATATTTGTAAAACCAAACCAATCGTACTAAGAACCAAACCAAACTAAATCAATAAGTAAATGTTTCGTTTCAATATAGGTAGTTAACCTATATTGAAAAGTGATAATAAAAAAAAAAACCGAAAATGAGAGCTCAGATTTGAACTAATCATCAGAAATAGGATGGTTTGTGGGAACCCAATCCACACAAGCGGAGTCATCATTGCTCGAATGTTGCACTAAACATGTTTATTATAAGAAGTCTCTCTTGCTTCGTGCTGGCCGATGTGGGACTATTCACTATCAACTATTCATACTTATTTTTACTAGTATTTTGTTTTCTTACGCTCTCCTCCGTTTTTTTCTTTCCTTTTTTGCATCAAGGAAGAACGAAATCATTTTATTTATTTATTTATTTATTTGTTTGTTTTCTTAGACTACTAGAATGCTCTTAACTCCCAAATGATTTTGGTTGTTACTTTTGCCCAATTGTATTAGACATTTGAACATGAATTTCGCAGATGTCTTTGCATCTCCATATTACTTGTTAAGTTTGATGAGAAAAATTATTTCAAGTGGTCGAGGTCCACTCTTCTCTTCATTGCCGGTTATGACAATAAGAACTATTTGACTGAAAATGCAAAGATATCTGCGAAAAGTAATCCCTCTTACAATAAGTAGGATCATGAGAATTCTCTTGTGATGTCATGGCTCTTCTTCGTCATGACACCATAAATCAAGACGGTGTACTAGTTAGACACTGCTCATCTTATTGGGGCTAGATCGGAGAAAACTTATGCCAAAAGGAGAAGCATTGCACGAGACTACCAACTAAATAAGGAGATCCATACACTAAGACATGAGGAGTCATCGGTTGCAACATATTATGCTACCCTGTAAGCAGGGGCTGATGCAGGTAGGGCCTGGGGTGGGCTCCAGCCCACCCCAAAAAAAAATTTCTTTTTTTTTTTCATATATTTTTTTTTTGCTGAATTTTTTTGTGGGAGTAGGCCTACATGTAGCCCACCTCAACCTACTCTAGCCCATCCCAGTATACATTTCAGAATCTGCCCCTACTTGTAAGGCCTCTAGGAAGAGCTTGGCCGTTATCTTATCCGAAAGTGGGATCTTAATAGACGTTGGTGCATGTACAAGAAGGCCCCGGTGGGACACTACGGAGGATTGTCTATGCTAGCAAAAACAAGTTGAGGAGCAAAGAATTCCTTGTGGAACTTGATTCTTCTTACGAAGCACAATGGTCCAAAGTTCTTGATGCACAATTACGATACGTTGATCGAGTCTACGAAGCTATCTGTAATGGAGAGGATCAAAACCATTTGAAAAAAGGAGATAACTACCGAGCAGTTGGCGCTCAAACTACTGAGCAGTTGGTGCTCACTTCTGCATCCAAGGTGGCGGTACAAGACCACCGAGGAGGGTTGTCTGCAAAGAAAAACCAATAAAGCAACCTTGTTGCTCCAAAGAAGATTGATGGGTCCTCCTCGCGCCTACCTCTTTTGGCTTTCTTGCCGACTTCTTCTCTCTAAGTGATTTGGAGAATATTTGTAAGTTTCTACGGAAGTCACACGATTTTAATGTTGTCTATATATATATATATATATATATATATATATATATATATATATATATATATATATATATATATATAGAGAGAGAGAGAGGAAAATGTACCTAAGGTCGACCTTAGGTAAGTTACCTAAGGTCGACCTCATTTTCCTCACTTTACAACATTTTTTTCTTGAATTTTTTTTTATGGGATTCATCTACACCTTATTGATTGGCAACATACCAAATTTCAAGAAAAAATAATATTGTTTAGCCCCCTATCAATAAGGTGCAAAATCGACGGTGTAGCAGCAAAGTTTTAGACCGTCGATTTTGCAAGGAATAGATAGGGGGCTAAACAATATTATTTTTTCTTGAAATTTGGTATGTTGCCAATCAATAAGGTGTAGATGAATCCCATAAAAAAAAATTCAAGAAAAAAATGTTGTAAAGTGAGAAAAATGAGGTCGACCTTAGGTAACTTACCTAAGGTCGACCTTAGGTACATTTTCCTCATATATATATATATATATATATATATATATATATATATATATATATATATATATATATTGAGGATGAGGGAGGTGAAGTGCCACCCTATTGAGGGTGTCTACTTGTCACCCCCCACATGCTATCATCATGCACCCATGTGCTTGATGATAGCATGGGGGGGTGACAAGTAGACACCCCCCGTGAGGTGGCACCCTACCCCCCGTGAGGTGGCACCCTACCTCCCTTATTCTATATATATATATATATATATATATATATATATATATATATATATATATATATATATTCGATATTTTTGGGCCCCTCAAAAAGTAGGACTCTATACTGCTGCTTTTTTTGCCTAAAGGATGAGCCGGCCCTGCCAAACATAACTGTAAATTGGGACTTGTCATCAAGCAGGAGGAATAAATCTTTCAATGTGAAGAGTTCATCACTTTATCAGTCACTTGGAACAATTTCGAGTAGTAGTGTCCAAATCCTTTTCTAAACCTATTTAGGTACCTGAAAAAGTTAAGACTTAAATCTGTCCATGCTAATCCCGTTGATGACGTACTTAAGGACTCTTGTACTGATCAGACTTCTATAGGGGGTCATCTATGCACATGTAATGATGATGCTATTGTTGAAATGCAAGAAGATATAACAATGATCACTACAATGCTTCGCAAGAAGACCATGAGATGTTGGATAATCCTTCTACTCCTACTCTTCTTGATGATGATGATGTAGATTTACCTATTTCTTTGAGAAACTCATACTATTCCACTCCTTCCAGATGTATCTCTTATTGTACTACATGCACATCCTATTGACTATTAATCCTGTATTTCTCCTTTTTGTTTGGTATACTTTTCTCTTTCCTTTGTTACTATTCCTACTAGGTTTCTTGAGGATGGTGACCGGATGGACTGGATCCTGAGCCAGGCTATAGTGGAGGTCAGCAATACTATTTCTCAGCACCTGGGCCTGAGAAATGTGCCAGAACTCTGAGTCCTGATGACGTTGCGTAGAGACCGCAACAAAATCATCGAAGCGCTGGTAGAAAGTCTGATCGAATCCTGGGGCCGGAGCAGGATGAGCATCAGCTGGAGGGACCTCAGCATCAGCAGCTGGAGCAGGAGCAGCTCCAGGTGGTGCAGGAAATCGACGAGATCGAGTCAGCTCAACAGGAGGAGAGGAGATGGCACACGTCTCAAGATCAATCTCGAAACGTCGAAATATAGAAGCAAGGTGCATAGGATATACTAGATTCCTACCTGCATTTTTGCAGTTAAGCATCCAGGACATCATAGTTTTGGGAACGGAGAATGGGATGCCAAAGTGGATGTGATATAGAGCAGATAGTTCCAAAAAGGTAACTTCATCAGTTGAGCCTTTCTTCGGAAGAAGAGCAGAAAATATCATACGATGAAGCTCATAAAATGTTTGGTTCAGATGTTTGGCAAAAATTCTCCGGGGAGGAGGATTAGGATGACAAATTAATTCCCTAAAGGAAGCAAGAGTGACATCAGCAGGGAACTGAATGTGGTAGATGTCAACTAATGCATCACCAAGATCAGGAATATGAAAGTATTCACTGATGTCGGTGGCGCTAAATTCTAATTCTTGTCCAGCAACGCAAGAATAGAAATTGCCGTTTGGTTTTACCTGCAGATTGCAGTAAAACATTCGTACGACGTTGTCATAAATGCTCTCTTGGACCTCGAAGAAATCGCGGTATCCAAGTTGGTCAAAAATTTGAGCATATTCAAAGAAAATAGTAAAATTAACGAAAGCTCCAGAGCAAATACGACGACCAGAGAAGGAGTCGAACCAGAGATCCGAAAAGTCTTTGTCGGGGAACAAAGTAGCATCGTACTCATCGGGATCTCTAGGTCGTGCTGGACTAAAAAGACTAGCAGGGATGTAGTCAGAGAAAGAGGAAGGACCTTGGGAAGAGTTTCCTCTTTGACGCTTGGGGGCCATGAGGAGATGGAAAGAAAATACCTTTGAAGAAAAAGGAAAGAGAAGGAAGATGACCGTCCACTGGAACTCGTCAAACCCTTGCTAAGATGGAGGAGGAGAGGCTTCTAGGAGGAGAGGAAGGCTTTCCATGTTTTGTTGTGAAAAAAAGTGGAAGGAAAGTTGGAATATATAGGCACTAGGGCCGGCTGTTCGGTTCTGGAAGTTACCACAGCGCCGACCGAACTCGGTCCGAATTCGGTCAGAACTCGGTCAGAGTTCGGGCCGAGTTCGACCACTTGCATTCCCGAGATAAACAGTGCAGTCTGGTAAGTTTAAAAGTGAAATTTAATAACTTTGACTGTTTAATAAATAACGATTGTTATTTCTGGGTTAACTGTAGGGGTTGTCCCAGCTAACGGAGGTTCACCGGGGAACTCTTAAATACCGCTTCGCTTCGACCGTAGCCGTGGTGACAGACATACCCTTTTTAAGTTTGTACCCAAAAATAATTTTCGTTAAATAAAATATCAAGTCATAAATTCAATTTTTATTACCATATGCACTATGAGTCTGAGAATTCAAGAATGTCGAGCTCACGCCTCAAAATGTTAAAACGGTCTTCAGCCAATGGTTTAGTGAATATATCTGCTAGTTGATGATCAGTGTCAATAAATTCTAGGCAAATATCCCCGTGTTGTTGATGATCACGAAGAAAATGATGTCTAATTTCTATGTGTTTTGTGCGTGAATGATAAACAGGGTTTTTAGTCAGATTTATTGCACAAGTGTTGTCACAATAAATAGGAACATTTATATAGTGCAGATTGTAGTCCTCTAAGGTTTGCTTCATCCACAAAATCTGAGCACAACAACGTCCTGCGGCGATATACTCAGCCTCAGTTGTTGATAATGCTACTGAATTTTGTTTCTTGCTAAACCAAGAGACTAAGGCCTTTCCTAAGAAATGACATGTGCCACTTGTACTTTTACGGTCCACTTTGCATCCAGCAAAATCCGCATTCGAGTAACCTATAAGGTCAAAAGATTTGGTTTTGGGATACCATAAGCCAACTGTAGAAGTTTCTTTAAGGTATCGGAAGATACGCTTAACGGCACTAAGATGTGATTCCTTAGGGTTTGCCTGATAACGTGCACATATGCAAACGCTAAACATAATATCAGGGCGACTAGCAGTTAAATATAATAAACTACCAATCATACCTCGATACTTACGCTGATCGACAGGTTTGCCACTTTCATCAGCATCAAGCTTTGTAGATGTAGCCATAGGCGTCCCGATTGACTTTACATTCTTGAAGCCGTACTTTTTCAGTATGTCCTTCGTGTACTTAGCTTGGTTGATGAATGTTCCGTTCGAGTGTTGTTTGATTTGCAGTCCTAGGAAGAAGTTCAGCTCTCCCATCATACTCATCTCAAATTCACTCTGCATACACTTGGCAAAATCTTGACAGAGTTTTTCATTAGTAGAACCAAATATAATGTCATCTACATAGATTTGCACTAGAAGTATATCATCATTCATGGATTTTATAAATAAAGTAGTATCAATCTTTCCTTTTGAAAATCCATTATCAAGTAAGAAGGCACTTAGGCGTTCATACCAAGCACGAGGTGCTTGTTTGAGTCCATAAAGTGCTTTCTTAAACTTGAAGACGTGATCAGGTTTTTGAAAATCTTCAAAACCAGGGGGTTGCTTCACAAAAACCTCTTCTTTCAAAAATCTATTTAAAAATGCGCTTTTCACGTCCATTTGAAAAAGTTTAAAATCATTAAAACATGCAAATGCGCAAAACATGCGGATGGCTTCTAGTTTAGCAACAGGAGCATAGGTCTCATCATAATCAATTCCTTATTCTTGATTATAACCTTGTGCAACTAGACGTGCTTTGTTGCGTAGAACTTGTCCATCTTCACTGAGTTTATTTCGGAACACCCATTTGGTACCAATTATTGATTGACCAATTGGTTTAGGAACAAGTTCCCAAACTTGGTTTCTCTCAAATTGATTAAGTTCCTCTTGCATGGTAGAAATTCAAAACTCATCAGAAAAAGCATCTTCTACGTTCTTAGGTTCTATTTGTGAAATAAATGCTACATTTGCTGCTAATTCAGAATCTTTAAGAGATGAACGTGTACTTACACCTTTGGATACATCACCTATAATGAGAGTTTCTGGATGATCTGGCTTGAATCTCAGTGATTCAAATCTTTGGGCCATATCCTTCACAAGACTTTTCTCAGTTCCTGCATCTTCGGAACTTTTATCAGTCCTTGCCTCTTGGGTCAGATCTTTCTCAGAATTCTTCTTAGTCTTTTTAGGTGCATCTTCATCATCACTGTCGCTAGATCTGTGACTATTCAACTCATCAAAAGTAACATTAATACTTTCTTCAACAATCATAGATCTTTTATTAAAAATTCTATATCCCTTACTCTTAGCAGCATATCCGAGAAATATTCCGTCATCTGCTTTAGAGTCGAACTTTTCCAAGTTATCCTTGGTGTTCAGGATAAAACAGCGACAACCAAAAACTTTAAAATAAGAAACGTTTGGAATTCTTCCAAACCAAAGCTCATATGGTGTTTTCTTCGAGATTGGTCGAATTAACACCCAATTTAAAACATGACAAGCTGTATTAACAGCTTCTGCCCAAAAGTATTTAGGAAGATTATACTGATTCAGCATGACTCTAGCCATTTCGCTTAGAGTACGGTTCTTCCGCTCCACAACACCATTCTGTTGGGGAGTTCTAGGACAAGAAAATTTGTGGTAATATCCACTATCATCACAAAATATTTTGAAGTCAGAATTTTCGAATTCGCCACCATGATCACTTCGGATACGAGTAATCATGAAGCCTTTTTCGTTTTGTACCTTTTTACAAAATATCTGAAATTCAAAAATAGTATCACTTTTGTTTGATAAAAAGTAAACCCAAGTAAATCGAGAGAAATCATCAACAATAACAAAAGCATAGAGCTTACCGCCAAGACTAGCGACTCTACTAGGACCAAATAAATCCATATGAATCAACTGCAAAGGTCTCGAAGTACAGCGTTGATGGATTTAAAAGTAGACCTATGTGCTTTGTTCTTTTCACAGTCTGCACATACCATATCTCTCTTGAATGGAATTTCAGGGAGTCCTTTTACCAATTTCTTTGTATTCAGACGTGAGATAGTATCCATGTTTGCATGTCCTAGTCTCATGTGCCATAGCCAACTTTTATCTTGATTGGCTACTAGGCATCTTCCTGCATTATTAGTATTCTCCAAAAAGAAAACATAAATGTTGTCTTCTCTAATCCCTTTATATACGGGATCACCAGATGACATATCATATATGGTACATTTATCTTTCATAAAATTGATACCATAACCATTATCTGCCAAATGACTTATGCTCAATAGGTTATGTTTCAATTCAGTTACTAGACAAACATCCTTTATTATTGGATAAGGAGAAATACCTACAGTACCATTACCTATTATATCACCTCTCAAGTTGTTTTCGAAGGAGACGTATCCTTTTTTCTTCATCGATAGCGTAGCGAATAAGGATGCATCACCAGTCATGTGTCGCGAACATCCGCTATCGAGAATCCATTTGCTTTTAGCATGAGAGGGTTGAGGGTCCACCTACAAGATAAGTAGATAAATCCTTTGGTACCCATTTTCTGAAGGGTCCACACAGATTAGCTTTAGGTCTCCAGACTAAAGTATGGTTGTCAACAAGCTTTCTTGCAAGACAATATTGTGATATGTGTCCGTGTGTACCACAATATGTGCAAGTCAGTTTAGTGGTAGAAACTGTATTTGCAAGCTTGTTTTGTTTGGAGAACCTGTAAGTGAAAGCATGATGGTGTTCGTGTTTCTTCTGTGCTTTCTTGTGTTTAGTCCTTCTAGGTGTATGCTTCGCATTAGGACTAATCTTAGGCTGTCACAGGTATTGCCTGTTTGCCTAACTTGATTTCTAACTTTTTAGAAATCGCAATAGACTCTTCGTATCTAGCAGTCATATCAAGGAGTCTTTGTTCTGTTACTAGGTGCATCTTCTTCTCTATGTCATAAAGCTTTTGTACTTTGACATAGTCCCTTTCTTTCTTTCTTTTCAATATTGAGGATAGCCTCATGATAGTCTGCTTTAAGTTTGGCTATCTCTTCCATGTTACCGGTAGTAGATGTCTCTTTAATATCTTCAATTAGATTAGACAGTCTAGCTATCTCGGTTGTGTGTGCCTTAATCTTTTTTCGAGATTACTTATACTTGTCGAGCACAGTTTTGTGATCTTCAAGTAGTTCGCTAAAGGCGTTCTCTAGTTCATCGAAAGTAAAATCATCAAACAAAGGATTAGATGATACCTTTTCAAATGCCATGAGACAAACATTTGCATTGTTGCAGGGTCTGTCTTCTTCTTCTGAGTCACTGGCATTGCTTTCGTGCCAGATGCTTGTGTTCGCATACTTTCGACCAGATGTAGCTTTTCTGCTTGATCTTGATCTATCGTATGGACTGCTTTTCTTGGTGGTTGGACAGTCCTTCTTCATATGCCCTGATTTCTTGCATCCAAAGCATATAGTTTCATCTTCGTTGCTTTCTTGGATGTCTTTCTTCTTTCTGCTTGTGAACTTTAGATATTTCTTGAAGTTCCTCACAAGTAGGGCTCTTTCATCACCACTTGACAATTCTTTATCGGAATCGTTGTATGTTGATTTTCTTGCTTGGGCTTTGAAGGCAATAGTTTTCTCCTTTGGTGTTGCTTCTTCAAAATCTTGCAAGTCGAGTTCATGGGTCATGAGTTTGCCCATCAGCGTTTCCAGAGTCATAGTGGTGAGATCGTTTCCTTCAATGATTGCTGTGGCTTTTGGATTCCAGTTCTTTGTTAGAGCCCGCAGCACTTTTCTGATCTTCTCGTGATTGCTGTAATCCTTGCCAAGAGATTGTAAAGGATTAGTTATATCGAGGAAACGAGTAAACATCTGTGTAATTGACTCACCGGGTTTCATTTTAAAAGATTCATACTCCTGTGTCAGTCTACTAATTTTGGATTCCTTTACTTAGGATGTCCCTTCATGGGTTACCTCAAGGAGTTTCCAAATTTCGTGAGACGTCTTACAGGTTGAAACTCTGTTGAACTCGGTTTTGTCAATTGTACAGAATAGTGCATTGATGGCTCGAGCATCAAGACTAGCCTTTGCTTTTTCAGCATCAGTGTACTTGTCATGAGGCTTTTCCATAAGAATGCCTTCAACCACTGTGGGTGCTGGCTTCTTATAACCATCAATGACTATTGACCATAGATCAAAGTCAAGAGACTTTAGAAAGAAAGTCATTCGTGTTTTCCAGTATGTGTAATTTGTTCCATCAAATAGGGGAGGTCTATTTGTGAATTGCCCTTCACCGTTGAATATAGATTTCACGACTGCCATATATACTCTCTAAGGTATGTTATATAAGAATATAACCTTGCTCTGATACCAATTGTAGGATCATTGAGCACCTCTAGAGGGGGGGTGAATAGAGTGCGTGCGTGCAGCGGAATAAAATCACCAATTAAAAAAAAATTTAAACTATGGCAGATATATAAGAGACAGTAAATAGAGATAGAGAATTCAAACTCAGTAACACAGCGATATATACTGGTATCCCTCTGAGAGGACTAATCCAGTCTCGAGTACTCTTGCTCGATGTTAATCCACTATGGCACAAGTTTTAACTGAGAGCTTGCAGTCTCTTACAACACCGTGCTTGGTGACGAGCGCACGACCAGCTCCACAACACACACCATGCTTGGTGACGAGCGTACGACCAGCTCCACTGCAGGAAAAGTTGTTAAAACTTGGAACGACCTCTTTACAACTCTCGAGTAACCAAAAGACTCTAAATCAACTCTGATAGTACTGACTTTTGGCTAAGAGATGTATAGGTGAGATTTGAAAATCTTAGATCGTTTGAAAACACTTGAGTAATAGAGAAGAGAGAATAAAGAATGAATTGATGATTTGAAATGAAAAGTTCTTCTCTATTTATAGGTGTTTTCTCCAACCGAACTCGGGCAGAACTCGGACATAGTTCGGATGCAAATATCTCGCAAAGAGACGTTGCTCACTGATTTGGAGGCAACAGAAGTTTGAATAACTTTTGACCGAACTCGGTCAGAGTTCGGACCGAACTCGGGCCGAACTCGGTTACGAGTTCTGTCAGAAGATATTTGAAAATCATTTGCAAAAACAGTTTTCAAAATTATTTTTGGTTATTTGTAAAATAATTTTGAAAGACTATCCGAAAATACGAATGGTAAATAGGTAGGCTTTTGAAATGTGGACAGTTTTAACCCTAAGCCAGTATTACCATAATTGATTTTACAGAATAAATCCTAGACTCAATAAAATATAAAATACAGAATAAAATGAGAAAAGAGTCTCCAGAAGATTTGATGATGTTGGCCCATTCCATGGTCACACCCGATTTCGATAATCAACATACACTTTAGTCAATACACAAAATATAGGAAATACTGCTAATCATTTCAGGATTCATGAAATCATATTCAACGGACGATGTACCGCATCAATCAAAGCGTCAACATCATCAAATCTTCTGGAGACTCTTTTCTCATTTTATTCTGTATTTTATATTTTATTGAGTCTAGGATTTATTCTGTAAAATCAATTATGGTAATACTGGCTTAGGGTTAAAACTGTCCACATTTCAAAAGCCTACCTATTTACCATTCGTATTTTCGGATAGTCTTTCAAAATGATTTTACAAATAACCAAAAACAATTTTGAAAACTGTTTTTGCAAATGATTTTCAAATATCTCCTGACAGAACTCGTAACCGAGTTCGGCCCGAGTTCGGTCAAAAGTTATTCAAACTTCTGTTGCCTCCAAATCAGTGAGCAACGTCTCTTTGCGAGATATTTGCATCCGAACTCTGTCCGAGTTTTGTCCGAGTTCGGTTGGAGAAAACACCTATAAATAGAGAAGAACTTTTCATTTCAAATCATCAATTCATTCTTCATTCTCTCTTCTCTATTACTCAAGTATTTTCAAACGATCTAAGATTTTTGTGGAGCTGGTCGTGCGCTCGTCACCAAGCACGGTGTTGTAAGAGACTGCAAGCTCTCAGTTAAAGTTTGTGCCATAGTGGATTAACATCGAGCAAGAGTACTCGAGACTGGATTAGTCCTCTCAGAGGGATACCAGTATATATCGCTGTGTTACTGAGTTTGAATTCTCTATCTCTATTTACTGTCTCTTATATATCTGCCATAGTTTAAATTTTTTTTAATTGGTGATTTTATTCCGCTGCACGCACTCACTCTATTCACCCCCCCTCTAGAGGTGCTCAACGATCCTACACACACACCCATATATATATATATATATATATGTGTGTGTGTGTGTGTATGTGTGTGTGTGTGTGTGTGTGTGTGTGTGTGTGTGTGTGCGCGTGTGTGTGTGTGTATAGGTCACCACCTAATAGGTTACTTTCTTACTATAAGGGTTAATAAATTGGCATGTAAAGATTTTAAAGTTATACCAATAGAGAGAGGCTAACCACTCAATACAATTGACGGTCTTAGATATTAGTATTAGAAAATGAAAAAAAACACTAGAAGCGAGAACCAAAATAATGGAACATGAAAGTAGATAACTTAAAAACTTTTAATGATACGGTGAAAAAAGAAGCAAGATAAGACATATAAGAGGATTCTAATGTTATGTGGTACAATAATGACAATTTGTATCAAGAAATTAGCAAGAGAGATTCTAGGAGTATGAAAAGGTAATGGTTGGACCTCGAAAGTAAGTTGGTGCTGGAATGAGGAAGTTCAAAAGGTTACTAAGACAAAAAGAGTTGCCTACAACGATTGCTAAAAGTGTAAAGGTGAAAAAGATCTTTGAGAGAGATATAGTAACAAAAAAGAAACTAAGAAAACAATTAGTGACGATAATTCCAAGACTTATGATTATTTATATAGAAGGTTAGAAAATGATGAGAGAAATAAGTGTATATATATATATATATATATATATATATATATAGGTTTGCTAAGAGTAGGAAAATGTGGAGCATAGACTTGGGTAATATTAAGTATATCAAGAGCGAAGACCAAAATATATTAGTAGAGAATGATTTTAAGGAGAAATGGAGTTATTTCCAGAACCTATTTAAAGAGAGCAATCTAGAAAAGCTTACTTCAAATAGCTCATGATAAGTAATATTGCTATTCTCGTAAAATTAGAATATCGGAAGTTCATGTATTAAAAGATAAAATAAAAAAGTAGTAGGACATGATGACATTTCTTTTGAGGTTTGAAAATGTTTATGTGAGAAATAATTGGTGTGACCATTGATTTATTCAACAATTCCTAAGAACTAAGAATATGCTAGATGACTAGAGAAGCAATAATATATATATATATATATATATATATATATATATATATATATATATATATATATATATATATATATATATATAGGAATCCGGTAAATTGTTTCTGGAATCGCTCCCACTGGGATACCACTCGGGCCGCATACATCTCTCTTAACCACTAGGCTAGAGGTTTTATATATATATATATATATATATATATATATATATATATATATATATATATATATATATATATATATTGAAAAGAGATGAAAAGCTCGGGCGATCTCGCGAACCTGGAGGGGGCGGCTAGGGTTCCTCCCCCGCGGCCACCAGATCCCCTCGCCGGCGGGAGAAGAAAGACTGGGAAGAAGGGGGGGTGGTCGGACAGCCCCCCCAGGTCGGCGGCGGCGCCCCCAAAGGCGGAGAGGGGGGAGGGGGCGGGATCGTTGGTAGGGGGGGGAGGGCGGACCCCCCAGGTCTGCTGCAGGCGGCGGCGACCCCCCAGGCGGTGGAGGGGGGGTGGGAGCGACGGTGGGGGGGGGTCGAGTGGACCCCCTCCGGCGGTGGCTGCGGTGCTCCCCCCAGCTGGGGGGGGGTTGGGGTCGGCTCCGGGGGGGTCGGGCGCACCCCATCAGGCGGTCGCGACGGTAGGTCCGACAATGGGATAGGACGGGGATCGGATCCTTCGGGGTGTCTCCAACGCTCTGAATTTCGAATTCGGAGCAGGATCTGGATCTCAGTGGGGCCAGATGGAGGGAGGAGGATGGACGACGGTTACGCGCCGTCGCGTGGCGAAGATCGGGGGAAAGGTAGGAGGAGGATAGGGCCATTTTAGGGATCGCCACTCTGCTGACAGAGGACAAGGTGGGTCAGGGGCGCGGCCATCGGCCCGTGGCCCTGTGACGTCTGCTGGGAGATCGGTGGGCTGGCGGCCCAAGGCGACCGCGGCGGATAAGGGGAAGAGCAAGGTGGTGGAACTTGGCGGTCAGGGATTTGGGTCTCCCCCCCGGGGGTTGTCCCCAGGCCACATGGGGCGACTACACGGCCGGCTGGGAGGTCCTGGGCAGATATTTGCAAACCTGTGGGACCGAAAAGTCCCACATCGATGGAGTATGTGCCGCCGATTAAGGCAGAGAGGGGTTTCCGGGCCTCGTTTCCTGCGGAGGAGATAGAGAAGGTGACCGCCTACTGGGAGAATACTCTGGTTCTGTACGTCCTACACAACAAGCCTTTCTACGGACAGATCCGGGGTTATGCAGCACGAGTCTGGCAGCCTAAGGGCAGTATGGAGTTCTTTGCTCGCGAGAACGGCTTCTACTATGTGAAGTTTGGGCTTGCGGAGGATGTCGCAAGGATCCTGCACGGCGGCCCCTGGACGTTCGACGGCAGGCTAATCATTCTGAAGGAATGGACCCCAGAACTTAGATGTGAGAGGGAAGTCCTGAATGCCATCCCTGTATGGATTCGATTCTCTGAGTTTCCTGTCCGGTTCTGGAGTATCCCATTGCTGATGCGTCTGGCGAGCTTGGTGGGCACCCCGATCAAGGCGGATGAAGCTACTGCCTTCCGTTCGAGGTTGATGTATGCCAGGATTTTTGTGGAGATTCGGGCTGGGGGGGAGTTACCGAAGATGGTGGAATATGAAGTTCCTTCTGGAGAGGTGCTAACCCAGAAGGTGGAATACGAATGGATTCCACCTACCTGTTCGCGATGTTCTTGTTTTGGACATCTGGCCAGTGCTTGTTCGTCAGTAGGCCCCCCGGTGGAGCCTAACATTCCCTTTAGTGAGGTTCCAGATTCACCCCGTGACATGGATTCCAGAGATGACAGTGGAGAGGAGGTCTTGGCGGGAGGGACTACTCCTCCAGTGAGTAATGGCGGGCTGAGCCTCATTGTCTCTACTCAGCTAGCTCCCACGAGTGGGTTTTTGCTTACCTGCCTGGAGCAGAGGAGTATGATTACCAGAGGCATGGTAGCGTCGGGGAGAGAGGAGCGGGGGGGGGGGGGTGGCGGATCGGCTGAGGGGCATGTTTACTGTAGAAAGCGACGTGCTGTAGGTCCGCTGAGTGACGGTCCCTCCAGGGAGGGGGGGCATCCTCCTGCCAGGGAGGAGGCGGTGTGTGCTGACAACCCTGCCTGGGCAATGGTGCTCTCTCAGGTCGCTCCCCAGCAGGCCATTCCGACTGGGATGGAGGAGGATCTATTAGCGTCGGATGCGATTCTTTCTCCAAGTGCCGATCCGGGTGGTTCACAGGGGATTCATCCTCTCATTAATTAATGGCTATCATCGCCTGGAATGTGAGGGAAGCGTGTTCGCTAGGGAGGTGGAGAGAGATTTGTGGGGTTCTTCACAGAGAGAAGTACGACATCTCGGTACTGTTAGAATCGAAGATCAAAAGTGAAAAGACCCTTGCTCGGCGGACCCCATCTCATTGGGCCCAACTTCACAACCTGGCTCTCTGTGACATGGTCAGGATTTGGGTCAGATGGAATTCGAAGAGCTGGGAAGGGGACTTGATCTTGATGACGGAGCAGTTGATCGCCATCTCTTTCTCGAACAAGGGTGGTTTTCGGTTCTTGCTGGGGGCGGTTTACGGCCACAACGACAGGAGGAGACGGGAGTCCTTGTGGAGCGACATCTACAGAGTTGCCGCCGCTGCTGATTTGTCGTTGCTTTTGCTTCTTCTGATCGGAGACTTCAATGCCCTTGTGCATCGAGGGGAGAAGGTGGGCGGCCGTCCAGTTCCAGACTCTATCATATATAATTTCCAGAGATGTCTCCTCCAGCGGGCCTCCAGGGATTGTCGTGCTTAGGCTTCATTTGGACTTGGCATAACAAAGCGATCCGGAACATGGTTGCATGCCAGCTTGATAGATCCCTGGACAATGGGGAATGGTTCCGGCATTTTCCCAATTCTTCGGCTGAGGGCCTGACCGCTGGGATGAGCGATCATTCCCCCATCAGGGTAAGCTTCACTACTCGGTCTCCTGGAAAGTTTTGCCCATTTAGGTACAACAACTGTTGGTATCTCTCGGAGGACTATCTGGAGGCTGTCTCAGAGGGGCTTACTAGCTGTCAGGAGGGGACGGCCCAGTTTCGCTTGGTGCGTCGACTCAAGGCTACGAAGAAGGCTCTACGGAGTTGGGTGAAGGGGTTGCCCAAGTCTACCTTAGAAGATAAGGAGGTGGAGCTACGGGCTATCCAGCAGGACATGCAATCTGACATGCTTAACGGTGACCTGGCGGCGAGAGAGAAGGAGCTGATCGGAGAAGTCAACATCTTGCGGTTGCAGAAGGAGATTAGCACGGCCCAGCGTGCCAAATGTTCCTGGCTCAAGGACGGCGACCGTTGTTCCAAGTTCTTCTATGATGTCATCTGGACCCGACAGCATAGGAATCACATCTCCCAGCTTCTTGATGTGGATGGCAACCTAGTGGGGGAGCCGGCTGAGATCCAGGACGAGGCTGTCAGGTACTACTCTGATTTATATTTCCAGACTACCTGTCTGTGTTCCCAGAGGTTGTTACAAAAAGATTGGTGACTCCGTATGTGAATAGCATTATTCTTGCCCCTGTTACTTTGGAGGAGGTGGAATCAATTGTCAAGTTGGCGGATCCCAACAAGGCTTCCGGACCGGATGGCTTCAGTAGTGGGTTCTACAAACGCCACTGGGACATTCTGAAGTATCAGGTGTTGGAGATGGTGCAGGAATTCTTCACCAAAGGGAAACTACTGAAAGAGCTGAACCACACTTTCCTGACCTTGGTGCTAAAGGAGGGAGCGACATCATTGACGGATTTCAGACCTATTGCGTGCTGTAATTATCTTTATAAGATAATTACGCACCTTATGTGCCGGCGGATGGAGGGGATCATGCAGGACCTGGTATCTCCGAATCAGGCTGCGTTCATCAAGGGGAGGTCGATTGCTGAGCACAGCCTCTTGGCTCATGAGATGGTGAGGGACTTTAGCAAACCCAGAGGGGAGAAAGCATGTGTGAAACTGGACCTGAGGAAGGAGTATGACATGGTCAATAGGGACTTCCTTTGTCATCTGATGACCGCCATGGGGTTCGAGGACTACTGGGTTGCATTGATCCGGGAGTACATCACGTCCCCCACTTTCTCTGTCCTCATCCAGGGCATCCCTTATGGGTATTTCCAGAGCAACCATGGGCTTAGGCAAGGTGACCCCCTGTAGTTCTCCGTCCAGCGAAATCAATCAGAGGAATCGAAACGCCGACAGCGTTCGGACTTGGCCTTACAACGGCGACTCGAAGACATCGCTCAGGTGGGGTAGTTTCGGTGAACTTGCCTCATCTCAGCCTTCACTTAATAATTCGTCTGTTTTCAACTTGCACAAGTAGGCTGATATAAAAGCTACGAACGCACATAGCTAAGGAAATGATCCCGACCCGTCGTAATATCTTGGAACATGGAAAAATGGTCCCACGGTCTCAATAAAAGTCAGCTCAGCGTGCTTTTAAATGACACTCGGTCCTTCGTCCCGTGGCTTGGGAGAAGGAAAGTTGGTATTCGACACAACGAGGAGTTAGCCTAAGTCATAGGCGTCGCCCGCGTAAATGCTCGATAAAGTATGCATGTTTCCACTGCGCAAGGCTTGGCATAGCCTTGGCTCGTCCCTTGGGTTAAGTTGTAGGCTTGAGTAAGTTAGGCAAAGTTATGCCGATCGACCTAAGTCATTCCAAGTGCCGTCCCGCTCTTTCTGCGGTTGTCAAGTTAAATAGTCCCACGATATCAAGTGCCGTCATGTAACATATGACTTGGGTGATAGCGTCGCGTAGGACGTAAGTCAGTTAAAGGCACGAGCCACGGTTGGCACGA